>OX457030.1:73081529-73465766 GCA_949752745.1 Protula sp. h YS-2021 | reverse complement strand
GGGTCAGGGTCAGGGTTGGGGTCAGGGTCAGGGTTAGGGTCAGGGTCAGGGTTAGGGTCAGGGTCAGGCTTAGGGTCAGGGTTAGGGTCAAGGTTGTGTCAATGTTGAGTTGTGTTGGACTTAGAATATTTTTCAAAGGGTTAGGGTCAGGGTCAAGGGTTAGGGTCAGGGTCAGGGTTAAGGTCAAGGGTTGGGTTAAGGTTGAGTTGTTTTGGACTTAGAATATTTTTCAAAGGGTTAGGGTCAGGGTCAAGGGTTAGGGTCAGGGTTAGGGTTAAGGTCAAGGGTTGGGTTAAGGTTGAGTTGTTTTGGACTTAGAATATTTTTCAAAGGGTTAGGGTCAGGGTCAAGGGTTAGGGTCAGGGTCAGGGTTAAGGTCAAGGGTTGGGTCAAGGTTAAGTTGTGTTGGACTTAGAATATTTTTACAGGGTTGGGTCAGGGGTTAGGGTCAGGGTCAAGGTTGGGGTCAGGGTGGGGGTCAGGGTCAGGGTCAGGGTTGGGGTCAGGATCGGGGTCAGGGTCAGGGTCAAGGTTGGGATCAGGGTCAGGGTTGGGGTCAGGGTCAGGGTTAGGGTCTCAACCCGGGTTGCATTTTCTTGCGTTTATAGGGTTGCGACCCGGGGTTACCTTGGGGTAACCTAGGGTTACACCTGTCAATCAAGAGTTTTTTTCTATCATTTCTTTGGTCCACAGAGCCGTGGTCCACAGAGCCATGTGCACCCTTAGCTCTATACCCTAACCGTAACCCTATTAACCCTCTAGTAAAAATCTACTGACCCTTGGGTTATGGGTTAGGGCTAACCCTTGTTACGAACTAATAGGTAATAAAATGCCAAAATCATCATTATACCCTAACCTCTAACCCAATAACTCTATACCATAACCCAACCCATAACCCTGACCCTAACCCAACCCTAACCCTAATCCCTAACCCAAGTATTTCTCGAGTTATAGGGATTAAGTTGGCAGAAACAGCCCAATAACGCATTTTTTTGGTAATAACTTCGTGAAAAATCGTTTATTTTAACAGAAATAAGGCAGAAACGTGCGCGTAATAATACTATTTTATTTGTGTTGGAACTTATTTATCAAAAATTCTGACAAAAAATATTAACATTTTCACTTATGCAAAAAAATGCAGGTAAGGTGCACAGGTTAAACAACGTCATGCGATTAATATCATGACATGACGACTTTATGAATAAATAAGAATAAATGTGTTTTGGTAAGAACCCTTAGAGTCAGAGGATTATTTTGGTGCAATTTGAGTCCTGAAAGACTAAGGAAAGCGGTTGAAATTTAAAAAACGGGACTTGGTCTCGAGGTAGCAGAGACACCATAATTTTTGGGCATCGTTGACCTTAAACTCAATTTTTGTTATGCTTGTCATAGTAGTAGGAAAATTATTTTAACAGGGCTACAAACTGCGTTCAAGGGCTTTAAAACGCTATATAATTTATGACGATACCTTAAAGACTTTTTCAAAAACATTTAAAAAACGCATGAAATTTGGGGTAAAATTTGGCCCATTATTTAAAAAATGTCATTTCTTTATAACTTCTAGATAAAATAGAGCCAAAATATTTATGTCACTTATAGATCATTGCAACGCTATTACGCGGTATAAAGTTTGTAAAAATCCATTAAGGGCTTTTGACGATATGGTCAAAAACTTGTCAATTTTTTTAGCATTTTGACATTTTAACATGAAAATATCAATTTTATTATAACTTCTACACATAATACAGGCATGACATTTGCAATAATAATAGAATATTTCATGCACTATTAAACCATATAAAATTTGTAGAAAAACATCATGGACTTTTAACGATATTGTCAAAACATTATCAAACGTTTTCTCCACTTTCAGTATGGGTTAGGGTATCGGGTTGGGGTATTGGGTTAGGTTATGTGTCAGGCTTAGGGTTGGGTTGGATCAAGGTTGCCTTGTGATTGACTTAGAATATTTTATAAGGCTTCTGTTGGGTAAGGGTTGGGTTGATGTTGGGTCACGGTTGAGTTTTGTTGGACTTAGAATATTTTTTACAGGCTTGGTTCAGGGTCAGGGTTGGGGTAAGGGTCGGGGTCAGGGTCAAGGGTGGGGTCAGGGTCGGGGTCAGGGTCAGGGTTGGGGTCAGGGTTAGGGTCGGGGTCAGGGTCAGGGTTGGGGTCAGGGTCAGGGTTAGGGTCAGGGTCAGGGTTAGGGTCAGGGTCAGGCTTAGGGTCAGGGTTAGGGTCAAGGTTGTGTCAATGTTGAGTTGTGTTGGACTTAGAATATTTTTCAAAGGGTTAGGGTCAGGGTCAAGGGTTAGGGTCAGGGTCAGGGTTAAGGTCAAGGGTTGGGTTAAGGTTGAGTTGTTTTGGACTTAGAATATTTTTCAAAGGGTTAGGGTCAGGGTCAAGGGTTAGGGTCAGGGTTAGGGTTAAGGTCAAGGGTTGGGTTAAGGTTGAGTTGTTTTGGACTTAGAATATTTTTCAAAGGGTTAGGGTCAGGGTCAAGGGTTAGGGTCAGGGTCAGGGTTAAGGTCAAGGGTTGGGTCAAGGTTAAGTTGTGTTGGACTTAGAATATTTTTACAGGGTTGGGTCAGGGGTTAGGGTCAGGGTCAAGGTTGGGGTCAGGGTGGGGGTCAGGGTCAGGGTCAGGGTTGGGGTCAGGATCGGGGTCAGGGTCAGGGTCAAGGTTGGGATCAGGGTCAGGGTTGGGGTCAGGGTCAGGGTTAGGGTCTCAACCCGGGTTGCATTTTCTTGCGTTTATAGGGTTGCGACCCGGGGTTACCTTGGGGTAACCTAGGGTTACACCTGTCAATCAAGAGTTTTTTTCTATCATTTCTTTGGTCCACAGAGCCGTGGTCCACAGAGCCATGTGCACCCTTAGCTCTATACCCTAACCGTAACCCTATTAACCCTCTAGTAAAAATCTACTGACCCTTGGGTTATGGGTTAGGGCTAACCCTTGTTACGAACTAATAGGTAATAAAATGCCAAAATCATCATTATACCCTAACCTCTAACCCAATAACTCTATACCATAACCCAACCCATAACCCTGACCCTAACCCAACCCTAACCCTAATCCCTAACCCAAGTATTTCTCGAGTTATAGGGATTAAGTTGGCAGAAACAGCCCAATAACGCATTTTTTTGGTAATAACTTCGTGAAAAATCGTTTATTTTAACAGAAATAAGGCAGAAACGTGCGCGTAATAATACTATTTTATTTGTGTTGGAACTTATTTATCAAAAATTCTGACAAAAAATATTAACATTTTCACTTATGCAAAAAAATGCAGGTAAGGTGCACAGGTTAAACAACGTCATGCGATTAATATCATGACATGACGACTTTATGAATAAATAAGAATAAATGTGTTTTGGTAAGAACCCTTAGAGTCAGAGGATTATTTTGGTGCAATTTGAGTCCTGAAAGACTAAGGAAAGCGGTTGAAATTTAAAAAACGGGACTTGGTCTCGAGGTAGCAGAGACACCATAATTTTTGGGCATCGTTGACCTTAAACTCAATTTTTGTTATGCTTGTCATAGTAGTAGGAAAATTATTTTAACAGGGCTACAAACTGCGTTCAAGGGCTTTAAAACGCTATATAATTTATGACGATACCTTAAAGACTTTTTCAAAAACATTTAAAAAACGCATGAAATTTGGGGTAAAATTTGGCCCATTATTTAAAAAATGTCATTTCTTTATAACTTCTAGATAAAATAGAGCCAAAATATTTATGTCACTTATAGATCATTGCAACGCTATTACGCGGTATAAAGTTTGTAAAAATCCATTAAGGGCTTTTGACGATATGGTCAAAAACTTGTCAATTTTTTTAGCATTTTGACATTTTAACATGAAAATATCAATTTTATTATAACTTCTACACATAATACAGGCATGACATTTGCAATAATAATAGAATATTTCATGCACTATTAAACCATATAAAATTTGTAGAAAAACATCATGGACTTTTAACGATATTGTCAAAACATTATCAAACGTTTTCTCCACTTTCAGTATGGGTTAGGGTATCGGGTTGGGGTATTGGGTTAGGTTATGTGTCAGGCTTAGGGTTGGGTTGGATCAAGGTTGCCTTGTGATTGACTTAGAATATTTTATAAGGCTTCTGTTGGGTAAGGGTTGGGTTGATGTTGGGTCACGGTTGAGTTTTGTTGGACTTAGAATATTTTTTACAGGCTTGGTTCAGGGTCAGGGTTGGGGTAAGGGTCGGGGTCAGGGTCAAGGGTGGGGTCAGGGTCGGGGTCAGGGTCAGGGTTGGGGTCAGGGTTAGGGTCGGGGTCAGGGTCAGGGTTGGGGTCAGGGTCAGGGTTAGGGTCAGGGTCAGGGTTAGGGTCAGGGTCAGGCTTAGGGTCAGGGTTAGGGTCAAGGTTGTGTCAATGTTGAGTTGTGTTGGACTTAGAATATTTTTCAAAGGGTTAGGGTCAGGGTCAAGGGTTAGGGTCAGGGTCAGGGTTAAGGTCAAGGGTTGGGTTAAGGTTGAGTTGTTTTGGACTTAGAATATTTTTCAAAGGGTTAGGGTCAGGGTCAAGGGTTAGGGTCAGGGTTAGGGTTAAGGTCAAGGGTTGGGTTAAGGTTGAGTTGTTTTGGACTTAGAATATTTTTCAAAGGGTTAGGGTCAGGGTCAAGGGTTAGGGTCAGGGTCAGGGTTAAGGTCAAGGGTTGGGTCAAGGTTAAGTTGTGTTGGACTTAGAATATTTTTACAGGGTTGGGTCAGGGGTTAGGGTCAGGGTCAAGGTTGGGGTCAGGGTGGGGGTCAGGGTCAGGGTCAGGGTTGGGGTCAGGATCGGGGTCAGGGTCAGGGTCAAGGTTGGGATCAGGGTCAGGGTTGGGGTCAGGGTCAGGGTTAGGGTCTCAACCCGGGTTGCATTTTCTTGCGTTTATAGGGTTGCGACCCGGGGTTACCTTGGGGTAACCTAGGGTTACACCTGTCAATCAAGAGTTTTTTTCTATCATTTCTTTGGTCCACAGAGCCGTGGTCCACAGAGCCATGTGCACCCTTAGCTCTATACCCTAACCCTAACCCTAACCCTAACCCTAACCCTAACCCTAACCCTAACCCTAACCCAACCCCATAAATATATTCTAAGTCCAAGGGTCAAGGTCCAAGGGTCAAGGTCCAAGGGTCAAGGTCAGGGTCGGGGTCAGGCTCAGGGTTAGGGTCAGGGTCAGGGTTGGGGTCAGGGTCAGGGTTAAGGGTTAGTTCAAGGTTGAGTTGTGATGGACTTAGAATATTTTTATAGGATTGGGTCAGAGGTTAGGGTCAGGGTCAAGGTTGGGGTCAAGGTCAGGGTTAGGGTCAGGGTCAGGGTCGGGGTCAGGGTCGGGGTCAGGGTCAGGGTTAGGGTCAGGGTCAGGGTTGGGGTCAGGGTCAGGGTTAAGAGTTGGGTCAAGGTGGAGTTGTGTTGGACTTAGAATATATTTATGGGGTTGGTTCAGGGGTTAGGTTCAGGGTCAAGGTTGGGGTCAGGGTCAGGGTTAGGGTCAAGGTCAGGGTCGGGGTCAGGGTTTGGGTCAGGGTCAGGGTTTGGGTCAGGGTCAGGGTTGGGGTCAGGGTCAGGGTTAAGGGTTGGGTCATGGTTGAGTTGTGTTCGACTTAGAATATTTTTATAGGGTTGCGTCATGGGTAAGGGTCAGGGTCAAGGTTGGGGTGAGGGTCAGGGTTAGGGTCAGGGTCAGGGTCGGGGTCAGGGTCAGGGTCGGGGTCAGGGTTAGGGTAAGGGTCAGGGTTGGGGTCAGGGTCAGGGTTAAGGGTTGGGTCAAGGTTGAGTTATGTTCGACTTAGAATATTTTTATAGGGTTGGGTCATGGGTTAGGGTAAGGTTCAAGGTTGGGGTCAGGGTCAGGGTCAGGGTTAGGGTCAGGGTCGGGGTCAGGGTCAGGGTTAGGGTCAGGGTCAGGGTCAGGGATGGGGTCAGGGTCAGGGTTAAGGGTTGGGTCAAGGTTGAGTTGTGTTCGACTTAGAATATTTTTATAGGGTTGGGTCAGGGGTTAGGGTCAGGGTCAAGGTTGGGGTCAGGGTCAGGGTCAGGGTCAGGGTCGGGGTCAGGGTCAGGGTCGGGGTCAGGGTCAGTGTTAGGGTCAGGGTCAGGGATGGGGTCAGGGTCAGGGTTAAGGGTTGGGTCAAGGTTGAGTTGTGTTCGACTTAGAATATTTTTATAGGGTTGGGTCATGGGTTAGGGTCAGGGTCAAGGTTGGGGTCAGGGTCAGGGTTAGGGTCAGGGTCAGGGTCGGGGTCAGGGTCAGGGTCGGGGTCAGGGTCAGGGTCAGAGTTGGGGTCAGGGTCAGTGTTAGGGTCTTAACCCGGGTTGCATTTTCTTGCGTTTGTAGGGTTGCGAACTGGGGTCACCTTGGGTGACCTATGGTCACTGACCTAGTTACTGCTGTCAATCATCAATGACGTCATAAGTATGTCAGCCAATCAGAAGTTTTTTACTATCATTTAGCTGGTCAGAGAGCCATGTGGTCACAGAGCCATGTGCACCCTCATCTCTATACCCTAACCCTAACCCTAACACTAACCCTAACCCTAACCCTAACCCTAACCCTAACCCTAACCCTAACCCTAATTATATCACTGAAACCAGAACTTTTCTACCGAGTTTTCTTGATATCATAAAATTGATACCTTTATAGATATTAATTTATTTGATATATGGTTTTATAATTTGGTATATTATGAGTGATCTAAGATAGTTTGTAATCCTTGCCTATTGTGTATTATGGATAATTTTGGGGTTAAAAATTTTTCAAGTAGAAATATTCCGGTTTTTGGTTTTTGATATCTAACTTTGTCAAAACTTGTCAGAATGTTGTCAAATATAGTGTTAGATTTCTTAGATTTATTGCTTTATTGATTTAATATCTTAATTTGAAGAAAAAATGTTAACCCGGAGGAAAAAATCATTTGGAAGAAAAAATGAAGGTGAGGTGCACAAGTCATAATATGCGATCAATGTAAAGATGGAAAAAATTTTTCTACTTCTTATAAAGTATACAATAATATTTAATCAAATGCGGATTTTATTGAAGTATGATTTAAACTTAATTTTGAGCGTGTTCTATCAAAAATAAAAAAATACTAGCAAAAATCTGAATGAAATTTTTGGGTAGAAAAGTTCTGGTTTTTAACCCCAAAAATAGGGGGGTTCTCAACTTTAACTACATTTATATTATACTTATTGCTATTATTTAAAAACGAAATTTAAAGGAATTTTACCTCTATGAATTACCTTTATTTTAGTATACTAGTCGTACAAAAAGCTTTCATGGTTTGGGATATTTCTAATTATGATGGGTGAAATTCATGTATCAAAAAATGGAATTTGGCAAAATATTTAAATGAATATTATTTTAAAAGTATACAAAAAGTGGTAATGTATTTAAGAATAATGCTGGTTTATCTTTTATATATACATGCAATGTGTAAAATGTAGTAATTGGGTTTGAAAACGTTTAATAACGTTGGAAAAACGTTATAAACAGACAAGACAATCATACTAATATAAAAGGTACAAGACTATGAGATAAGTTTTGAAAAAAATTTGCAGCTTTAAATCAAATAAACATTTGCAGAGATGTTGCCTATATAATACTAAAAGGTTATATCACGTTATAAAACTTTTGCTGGTAACGTAAATGAAGTATTAAGTGTATGACGTCACAAAACGTCTTTATCTTCATTTTTCAAGTTTGTCTGTCAATTTTTTTCTAGAAAACTGTATATAGTTTGAGCTCTATGTTTATACTGTGTATGGTCCGTTTCATATGAATAATATTACGAAAGAAATTGTTTCAGTTCCATACTTTTTTGGGATTAAAATAAATATTATGTTATGTGGGTCGGTCGAAATGGTTATTTTGGCAGAGTTCGCAAACTTCTTGGTCCTATAGGGAGAAAATGGTTAGGAATATTGCCATAAATTTTGCAGGAAATAAGGCATATATTGTGTTTACCAATAACGTGTATAAGACTTTTAGCTGGGATAGTTAATAAAAGAGTTATGATATTTGAATGGATAGTCCCATAAGGGTCGGTCGGGACCAGAGTATCTGAATTTTTTTTAAATTAATTCAAAAGTTATTTAAGCATTCGTTATTAAAGTTATTTGAACAAATGCGCCATTTAATTAGCTTTAAACAAAGCCATAAAATGTTTTTTCAGTTATGTATTAATCCTAGATACCGTCTTAAAGAACTTCTACGTCGACGATAATCAGGAGGTGTTTGAAGCACAGAAACTGATTCCTAAGACTATTCCGTTATCTGTCTTACAATCTGAGGAGTCTGAGCAACAGCGACTTGTTCCGCAACAGGGGCAAATTGATGTTACTGCTCTTTTAAATTTAAGTTGTTATAAAGTCAAAAAAATATTGTAGGTTGCATGTGAAAAAAGTTATTTCTATTTGAAAACAAAGTAGCGGAGACTCTCACATAGTCTCCGATACCTAACTCTAAGCCCCAAATAACTTCTTTAAAAGGTGTTCTACTTCGTTAATTTATTTCTTTAATCTCTTTGTAACAATTAAAAAGGGACGTAATGAACACTTTTATTGGCTAGACACATTTTCTTAGGGTAAAAAGTAGCATGAAAAATGATAGTCTCCGCTACCTAACATAAGGCTGTCTCCGCTACCTGAAAATTTTCCAGTTATTGGTTATTGCTCACTTAACTTAATCTGTTTCACTCGTTTTGTTGCGTTAACTCGGTTTTCGTTGAAGATAAAGTTGTTAGCAAATATATAAAACATCGTAATTGGCATATTAAAATAAATATTTATATTTGGAAATGAAGGTAGCGGAGACTCTAATGCAGTGTCCGCTACCTAACCCTAAACCCAAATAACTTTTTAAAAAGGTCGTTTATATCATATATTTTTCTCATTTAATTCTTTTCATCAACTGAAAAATGATGTAATGAGGAGTTTAAAGGGCTAGATACAGTTTTTGAGGGTACCACCTAGCCTGAAAAAACTAGAGTCTCCGCTACCTAACACCAGGCTGTCTCCGCTACCTCCATATTTTCAAGTTTTTGGTCAGTTAAATTATTCTTTTCAAGAGGCATTGTTGCGTTGCATGGCTTTTCTTTTAAAATAAAGAATGTATCAAGTTAATAACACCATGACCCTGACCCCAACCATGACCCTGACCCCGACCCTGACCCTATGGCTACTTGGCTTCCAAAGATTACGTCAGATTCAAGTGTACCGATAGCCGAACGTGACTGTAGACATTTCGAGGAGACGGTCAGTTTACGTTGGATTACCCTCTGCCTTTTGCAAGGGATACGTTGGGGTACCAAGTTTTGCCACTTGGGAGCATTGTCATCCAAATCCTTAGTTGTTTCGCCTCAGATTCTGGTGCGTAATTTTGAAATAGAAATGGTTTTTGCATCGTGTCATTCAGAGAATGGAAAGGGTGCACAAGGATTCCACTAACAAAGTATATTTGTCACATTGGCGTTTGTTTGAGGCGTGGTGTATGGATAGGGGAATTGATCCCGTTGCTGTCACAGCTGTGACAGTCGCTGACTTCTTTTTGTATCTGCTTGAAGTAAGAAGGGTTTCGGTTGGATCGATTCTGACTTACCGCTCGGCTCTTACTTTTGTGTTGAAGAAGTCCTTGGGCTATGACTTATCTTGTCAGATTAGCTTAGGTCTTTTCCGGCGGAGCGACCTATTGCAGATAGGACAGTGGTGTTTTGGGATTTGTCCTTCGTTTGGAAGTATCTGAGTAAAATATACGGATAAACAGTTGATAACAAAAAGGGATTCTTATAAAATATAAGAAAGTTCACATCAACAACCCTTACACCGGATACATATATTGTTCTAAAGAATATTGGTTTGTCCATAAAAAGGTCAGTGATTTTCTGCTATAATTATTATTGTTATAGATTATTATAAGGCAGAGTGGGAGTCGGTCAGGATTGCCATTTTGGCAGATTTGTCAAATGTCTTTGCGCTATAGAGAGAAAATGGTTAAGAGTATTCTTACTATTCTTGCAGGAGATAACAATAACGTATATAAATCGCTTAGTTGCGGTAATTAGTAAAAAAAATATGGATTCCTGTCAGGTTAACAAAGTAAAATTCTAGAATATGCCAAAAACACAAGGCATACGCTAGCTGGCATTTCTTGTCAAGTGTGACATATATGACATCTGTTGTTAATACGTGCAAAATATTACGTCGAAACACACAAGAGTGACAGAAATAAATTAACCCAAATACTGGCCTGATACAAAGTAATATATAAAAAAAGAAATCATAAATTCTTAAATTCTCATACGTTCAGTCTGTCTTGCTGTTACAAAAACTAACATTTAGAAACTTGGAGACTTTATAAAATACATTTCTGATACTCTTAGATTACTTCCGGTGTCATTGCGCACGCGCAAAATTATTTGGATCTCGGTAGAAAAGTTCGGGTCAAAAAGATCTAAGACTAGTTTCGGGTTAAGCTTAAATTTATCATTTATAACAGGATTTTAAGGTCGCCACATAAACAAAACTTACATATTTCAAATGAACAAACGCATGAAACAAAGATACGCAAACATTTTAAAGAAATAAAGGTACAGCGACACATTTTTTAAAAATATACATTTTGTTGAGTATTTTTCTTAATATTGTATTATATGCAATATCCGAGCATAAAATTGCAATATTGTAGCATAAAACACTGCATAAATGCAAAATTACAGTTTAAAACACAATAAATAACAAATTATAAGCATTTAAAATTTAAGCAGAAAAGTTCCAAAAACAAGGTAGAAAAGTTCTGGTTTCGGTAGAAAAGTTCTGGTTTCGGTCGAAAAGGTCCAGTAGAAAAGTTCTGGTTTCGGTCGAAAAGTTCGGGTTTCGGTAGAAAAGGTCGGGTACCAAACCAGACCTTTTCTACCTGGAAATCTAACCCTAACCTTGACCCTGACCCTAACCCCTGACCCAACCCCATAAATATATTCTAAGTCCAAGGGTCAAGGTCCAAGGGTCAAGGTCCAAGGGTCAAGGTCAGGGTCGGGGTCAGGCTCAGGGTTAGGGTCAGGGTCAGGGTTGGGGTCAGGGTCAGGGTTAAGGGTTAGTTCAAGGTTGAGTTGTGATGGACTTAGAATATTTTTATAGGATTGGGTCAGAGGTTAGGGTCAGGGTCAAGGTTGGGGTCAAGGTCAGGGTTAGGGTCAGGGTCAGGGTCGGGGTCAGGGTCGGGGTCAGGGTCAGGGTTAGGGTCAGGGTCAGGGTTGGGGTCAGGGTCAGGGTTAAGAGTTGGGTCAAGGTGGAGTTGTGTTGGACTTAGAATATATTTATGGGGTTGGTTCAGGGGTTAGGTTCAGGGTCAAGGTTGGGGTCAGGGTCAGGGTTAGGGTCAAGGTCAGGGTCGGGGTCAGGGTTTGGGTCAGGGTCAGGGTTTGGGTCAGGGTCAGGGTTGGGGTCAGGGTCAGGGTTAAGGGTTGGGTCATGGTTGAGTTGTGTTCGACTTAGAATATTTTTATAGGGTTGCGTCATGGGTAAGGGTCAGGGTCAAGGTTGGGGTGAGGGTCAGGGTTAGGGTCAGGGTCAGGGTCGGGGTCAGGGTCAGGGTCGGGGTCAGGGTTAGGGTAAGGGTCAGGGTTGGGGTCAGGGTCAGGGTTAAGGGTTGGGTCAAGGTTGAGTTATGTTCGACTTAGAATATTTTTATAGGGTTGGGTCATGGGTTAGGGTAAGGTTCAAGGTTGGGGTCAGGGTCAGGGTCAGGGTTAGGGTCAGGGTCGGGGTCAGGGTCAGGGTTAGGGTCAGGGTCAGGGTCAGGGATGGGGTCAGGGTCAGGGTTAAGGGTTGGGTCAAGGTTGAGTTGTGTTCGACTTAGAATATTTTTATAGGGTTGGGTCAGGGGTTAGGGTCAGGGTCAAGGTTGGGGTCAGGGTCAGGGTCAGGGTCAGGGTCGGGGTCAGGGTCAGGGTCGGGGTCAGGGTCAGGGTCGGGGTCAGGGTCAGTGTTAGGGTCAGGGTCAGGGATGGGGTCAGGGTCAGGGTTAAGGGTTGGGTCAAGGTTGAGTTGTGTTCGACTTAGAATATTTTTATAGGGTTGGGTCATGGGTTAGGGTCAGGGTCAAGGTTGGGGTCAGGGTCAGGGTTAGGGTCAGGGTCAGGGTCGGGGTCAGGGTCAGGGTCGGGGTCAGGGTCAGGGTCAGAGTTGGGGTCAGGGTCAGTGTTAGGGTCTTAACCCGGGTTGCATTTTCTTGCGTTTGTAGGGTTGCGAACTGGGGTCACCTTGGGTGACCTATGGTCACTGACCTAGTTACTGCTGTCAATCATCAATGACGTCATAAGTATGTCAGCCAATCAGAAGTTTTTTACTATCATTTAGCTGGTCAGAGAGCCATGTGGTCACAGAGCCATGTGCACCCTCATCTCTATACCCTAACCCTAACCCTAACCCTAACCCTAACCCTAACCCTGTCAATCAAGAGTTTTTTTCTATCATTTAGATGGACACAGAGCCATATGGACACAGAGCCATGTGCACCCTCATCTCTATACCCTAACCCTAACCCTAACCCTAACCCTAACCCTAACACTAACACTAACCCTAACAGAAATAGGCAGAAACGTGCGCGTTATAATACTATTTTATTTGTGTTGGAACTTATTTATCAAAAATTTTGACAAAAAATATTAAAATTTTCACTTATGCAAAAAAATGCAGGTAAGGTGCACAGGTTAAACAACGTCATGCGATTAATATCATGACATGACGACTTTATGAATAAATAAGAATAAATGTGTTTTGGTAGGAACCCTTAGAGTCAGAAGATTATTTTGGTGCAATTTGAGCCATGAAAGACTAAGGGATGGGGTCGAAATTTAAAAAACGGGAATTGGTCCCGAGGTAGCAGACACACCATATTTTTGGGGCATTGTTGACATTAAACTCAATTTTTGTTATGCTTGTCATAAGAGTAGGAGAATTATTTTAACAGGGCTACAAACTACATTCAATTGCTTTAAAACGCTATATAATTTATGACGATACCTTAAAGACTTTTTGAAAAACATTTAAAAAACGCATGAAATTTGGGGTAAAATTTGGCCCATTATTTAAAAAATGTCATTTCTTTATAACTTCTAGATAAAATAGAGCCAAAATATTTATGTCACTTATAGATCATTGCAAACACTATAAAGCGGTATAAAGTTTGTGAAAATCCATTAAGGGCCTTTAACAATATGGTCAAAAACTTGTCAAATTTTTGAGCATTTTTACATTTTAACATGGATGGACATGGACAGTGGTTAAAATTAGAGTCAAGGTTGGAGTCAGGGTCGGGGTCAGGGTCAAGGTTGGGGTTAGGGTCGGGGTCAGGGTCAGGGTCAGGGTCAGGGTCGGGGTCAGGGTTAGGGTCGGGGTCAGGGTCAGGGTCAGGGTCAGGGTTAGGGGTTAGGGTAAGGGTCAGGGTCAAGGTTGTGTCAAGGCTGAATTGTATTGGACTTAGAATATTTTTAATAGGGTTAGGGTCAGGGGTTAGGGTCAGGGTTAAGGTCAAGGGTTGGGTCAAGGTTGAGTTGTGTTGGACTTAGAATATTTTTCAAAGGGTTAAGGTCAGGGTCAAGGGTTAAGGTTAGGGTCAAGGTTGGGGTTAGGGTCAGGGTCAAGGTTGTGTCAAGGTTGAGTTGTGTTGGACTTGGAATACTTTTCATAGGGTTAGGGTCAGGGTCAGGGGTTAGGGTCGGGGTCATGGTCAGGGGTTAGGATCAGGGTCAGGGTCAAGGGTTGGGGTCAAAGGGTTGAGTTGGGTCAGGGCTTATTCCGGGTTGCATTTTCTTGTATCTATAGGGTTGCGACCCGGGGTTACCTTGGGGTAACCTAGGGTTACACCTGTCAATCAAGAGTTTTTTTCTATCATTTAGATGGACACAGAGCCATATGGACACAGAGCCATGTGCACCCTCATCTCTATACCCTAACCCTAACCCTAACCCTAACCCTAACCCTAACCCTAAATATATTCAGGATCAGGGTTAGGGTCAAGGTCAGGGTCGGGGTGAGGCTCAGGGTTAGGGTCAGGGTCAGGGTTGGTGTCAGGGTCAGGGTTGGGGTCAGGGTCAGGGTTAGTGGTTAGGTCAAGGTTGAGTTGTGTTGGACTTAGAATATTTTTATAGGGTTGGGTCAGGGGTTAGGGTCAGGGTCAAGGTTGGGGTCAAGGTCAGGGTTAGGGTCAGGGGTAAGGCTCAGGGTCAAGGTTGGGGTCAGGGTCAGGGTTAGGGTCAAGGTCAGGGTCGGGGTCAGGGTTAGGGTCTGGGTCAGGGTTGGGGTCAGGGTCAGGGTTAGGGTCAGGGTCAGGGTTAAGGGTTGGGTCAAGGTTGAGTTGTGTTGGACTTAGAATATTTTTATAGGGTTGGGTCAGGGGTAAGGGTCAGGGTCAAGGTTGGGGTCAGGGTCAGGGTTAGGGTCAGGGTCAGGGTCGGGGTCAGGGTCAGGGTCAGGGTCAGGGTCAGTTTTAGGGTCAGGGTCAGGGTCAGGGTTGGGGTCAGGGTCAGGGTTAAGGGTTGGGTCAAGGTTGAGTTGTGTTCGACTTAGAATATTTTTATAGGGTCGGGTCAGGGGTAAGGGTCAGGGTGAAGGTTTGGGTCGGGGTCAGGGTCAGGGTCAGGGTCAGGGTCGGGGTCAGGGTCAGGGTTAGGGTCAGGGTTAGGGTCAGGGTCAGGGTTGGGGTCAGGGTCAGGGTTAAGGGTTGGGTCAAGGTTGAGTTGTGTTCGACTTAGAATATTTTTATAGGGTTGGGTCAGGGGTTAGGGTCAGGTTCAAGGTTGGGGTCGTGGTCAGGGTCAGGGTTGGGGTCAGGGTCGGGGTCAGGGTCAGGGTTAGGGTCAGGGTCAGGGTCAGGGTTGGTGTCAGGGTCAGGGTTAATGGTTGGGTCAAGGTTGAGTTGTGTTCGACTTAGAATATTTTTATAGGGTTGGGTCAGGGGTTAGGGTCAGGGTCAGGGTTGGGGTCAGGGTCAGGGTCGGGGTCAGGGTCAGGGTCGGGGTCAGGGTCAGTGTTAGGGTCAGGGTCAGGGTCAGGGTTGGGGTCAGGGTCAGTGTTAGGGTCTTAACCCGGGTTGCATTTTCTTGCGTTTGTAGGGTTGCGAACTGGGGTCACCTTGGGTGACCTATGGTCACTGACCTAATTACTGCTGTCAATCATCGATGACGTCATAAGTATGTCAGCCAATCAGAAGTTTTTTACTATCATTTAGATGGACACAGAGCCATATGGACACAGAGCCATGTGCACCCTCATCTCTATACCCTAACCCTAACACTAACCCTAACCCTAACCCTTACCCTAACCCTAACCCTAGCGACGAAGTTCAAACATTTCAAAAGTCCATAATTTTGACATTTTTGGATGAAATCAAAAATCAACCCGACATTGCAAAACTACATAATGTTAAAGTACTTTCCATTTCTTAGAGAAAGCATCCTTCCCAAGACTGTGATGGTGGTGGAGACGTCGTCTCCACTTTCAATTTCTTGGTGGTGGAGTTGGTGGAAATTTTGACTTTTAAGTTCTTGACTGTATCCGCAAGAGTATCCATATCAGTTGCAGATCTCTTACGATTTCCAAATTCAATGTTAACGCTTCAGTGTTAACACCTCAAATAACTCTTACGTTGGAGGACCTCCCCTTTTTATACCACAGCCTTGTAATGTCCATGCGCTAAGGTGGAATAGCCATCATTCAGCACGTAGCGCTTGTCGTCATATGGTTAGAGGGCTGCTTTCCTCAACGTCTCCGAGAAAAGCTGGTGGTCATGACTTCGAATAATGTATCCTGTAGGTATCATGTAAATTTGATTGAGCAAACTGTCTCTATGTTGCACATGTTCAATGCGTCTTTGACAACCTCGAGTGATGCCTTTGGCCGTATGTTTTTCTTTCCCACCATACATTAAACTACATTTTTTTTCTGAGTCCAACCAACTCTTTAATGTGGATTCCTGCCGTCTCATCCTTTATTTTTACTTTAGAATGCAGGAAATGATCTGACGGATGGTCACTTGTGTCAAACAAGGCAGCATCTTGCTTTCAATTTCTTGGTGGTGGAGTTGGTGGAAATTTTGACTTTTAAGTTCTTGACTGTATCCGCAAGAGTATCCATATCAGTTGCAGATCTCTTACGATTTCCAAATTCAATGTTAACGCTTCAGTGTTAACACCTCAAATAACTCTTACGTTGGAGGACCTCCCCTTTTTATACCACAGCCTTGTAATGTCCATGCGCTAAGGTGGAATAGCCATCATTCAGCACGTAGCGCTTGTCGTCATATGGTTAGAGGGCTGCTTTCCTCAACGTCTCCGAGAAAAGCTGGTGGTCATGACTTCGAATAATGTATCCTGTAGGTATCATGTAAATTTGATTGAGCAAACTGTCTCTATGTTGCACATGTTTAATGCGTCTTTGACAACCTCGAGTGATGCCTTTGGCCGTATGTTTTTCTTTCCCACCATACATTAAACTACATTTTTTTTCTGAGTCCAACCAACTCTTTAATGTGGATTCCTGCCGTCTCATCCTTTATTTTTACTTTAGAATGCAGGAAATGATCTGATGGATGGTCACTTGTGTCAAACAAGGCAGCATCTTGCTTCATATCCTTGTAGATATCTTCAGTTTCTATGTCATAACATAGACTTTCGCTGTCGCCGAACAACAACTTGGCATTGGGATACTTGGCCATGATGTAATCGTAGTGGAAGTCAAACAGAGGTTTTCTTACTAAAAATCTACAATGTTTATTTGTCTTTTTGAGTGCTACTGCTTAAGGACTGATAGTTATAGGAAATATATTTTCTACAATGCTTTGCCTGATTTTGTTACATTGTGAGGTGTAGTTTGAAGCTCTGTTGCAAATATTCTGCACGTTAGGACCAGGCTGGGGAGGGATAGTTACCATGGCATCTCATACTCAGTACAACATGGAATTCATCAGGTGAGTGCGTGAGACTATTGCGACTATAAGATCAAGGTTCAGGACTCATGATCAGGGTTAAAAATAGACAGTCGGTGTTATTACGTTTAGCTCAAATGCCCAGGGAAGAAAACTTTGAGAGAAGATGGGAATGTTGTATGATAGTCTTATGTATGATAACACTTTTCGGTTTGGATCCCTTCTTCTACAATCATTGAATAAAATAAAAGCAAAAATGAAACCATTAATTAAGTTCATGAAGCATAATTGATCCTCACCCTTGTATTTTCATTTAATCAATTCACTTTATATTATCATTAGGAACGGTATTGTTGTCACTGACTTGTTGTCTGATGAGTTTTTACGTTGGCTTTGGGACGTTTACTATGCTTGACTTTTTAGCACATGAGAGCGGACTTAGCGTGCAAGATGTAGCAAGATGAAGTCAATCCTTTTATAAGTATAGATATGCCTCCTTTTGTCAACAAATTAATGAAATCATAATCATTTATCAAATAAAACGAGTAAAAATATTCTAATGTCACCAAATACTAAATATTATATCAAAAAGCACTAATGTGAACTTGCAGTTAATGTGCATTAATCAAATTGAATCATTTTCGTATTATCTACTTCAGGTCCAGGCTTGGCTTTTATAGCCTATCCAGAGGCAATATCCCGCAAGCCTCTCGCTCCTCTCTGGTCTGTCGTCTTGTTCTTCATGTTTTTCAATGTATCTCTTGAGACTCAGGTTTGTATAATTTGGCAATTATTTCACACATGGTTGCTCATGAGTTTCACCAGTAATCTCTATAACAACAAGACTGTTTTGTTTAGTATTTTATTTCACAACATAGTTTAAATACGTTCAATGCATACTAAAGCCATCAATTTTGTAAGAAAACTTACAAATAGTACTTTGCAACTTGTGAAACATGCTTATTAATAATTCTTTCTGCACAAGGTTTATTAATGAGACAAATGTTGCATTAATATTGTATTATATAACATAGAATTAAATACTTTCCATAGACTTTGTTTATTGATATGGTTGATAAATTAAAAGCAGTAGCATTTTAGTCGTCTTTTTCATTTTTCTTTACAACAAAACAATATTCAAACATGTTTCACCAGTTTGTAGCAGTCGAGCAGTTGGTAGAGTTTGTCATGCGGTATATGCACATATCACATATCTTAGGGTATGGACTGCATCTACAATTTGCTGCATATTATTTATACTTGAATCTCTAATAGCAACAGGTGTAAGTGCAGCTAAGTATATATTTTTACTGTATGCAACTTACTAAGACTTTGATACTAATTATTTAAAGAAGCTTAAGTGAATTTTCTAATCACTTTAATAAAATTTGTATTGTTTTTCATGTTCAATTATTATCTGCAGCGAAAAGGTTTATTGCCATGCGCCTACCATCACTACAAATAAGTTAGGATTTACTATTCAATAATTGAATCATAATTTTGTTTGGCTGCCTTGCTGTATTGCAACCTACGTGTATTTTTTAGGCAAAAATTTACATTTTTCAAGCCATAGACTGGTATGTGATGTCATTCATTGCTATGATTGTCTGCTTGGTGTCATGTATTGCTATTATCTATCGCTATGGTAGCTACACTTCTTTACATAGTGTGTCCAATATCTGTAAATATCTGTATCTGTAAATAGTATGTCCAATATCTGTATAAATACCAATTTGCTATCCAAATTGCGTAAAATAGGGGTTGTATAATGATCGTTACTCTTTATCTCATTGAAAAAATATTATTGGAAAAAGATGATTTAATGTATTTTATTGAAGCTTATACATCCGTGTGCATAATACTACTTAATAAATATGTAATTGTAATAAACTTCATTTTATAGGAGTAATAATATTGTGATACATAGCAACTACATCTAGCATTGTTTTAGAATTAATAAGATGTTATATTAATTTGAGGTTACAAGAAAGCTAGGAAAGACATGACAGATATTTGTACAACCATCACTGTGGTTGAGCATCAACTGGGCTATTGTTTCACCAATGTACTCTTAGTAAGTATTTTAGTGAAATGAATATTCCTTATATTATAAAGTTTCCAACTGATTTCAATAGTACATTAAAACAAAAATAGTTTTGAAAAAAAGTTTAAAAGCTTTGATACATATCACTTCAGTTTATGGGGATATACAGTGCCTATGCCAGGAATTTACGGGACGCGAATTTGCGCGTCAATGTCGCAAAAAAATGGCTCGGGACGCAAAATAATTTGAGGCTTGCGTCTCACCTTTGAGGCTTTTTGCAGGGCTCGAAATTAACCATTTTTACCAAATTTCTTGGGGCTCGGCCGAAAATCCTTGGGCCTGGATAGATATAGGCTATATATTAGAAAAATGATAATATTCCCATAAGTGTAATTCAGTTTCCCGTGTTTGCGTTGCTATGCAAACTGGCCCTGGTTATTCCGGTTTCGTCTGTTCCATGAAAAAAGAAGATGTTTGGTTTAAAACGCAATAAAACAGAAACAGATTAAACCCTAAACTGTTGAACCGTTTAATGTTCCTTAAACTGAAAGAACCAGTCATAGAACAATTTGATTTTCCCGACGCTGCCATATATTTTTTAACAATATGAAAAGTAGGTATGGTTAGATAAGAATTCATTGCTTTTAGAATTTTCTTGGTTTGGTAATAAAAGATAGTGCAACTGTACGCGCTACCTCTTACCCCCCACCCCCAAACACGGACCCTTTGTGCTTATTGAAATAAGATGACACAAACAAATCAGGGTGCAGGATGACACAAAATGGTTGACGCAAAAATATAAAAGCGTGGCGTCCCTGGGACGCAAAGATTTTGAAGTGGAAGTAAAACCCTGGTATGCTATTCCAGAGCCATACTATGCAGATTACAAGTATCCGCAGTGGGCTGTAGCAATAGGTAGGTGTCTCCCGGTACTTGTCCTTCTTCCGGTACTAATAGGAATGATCATTCAATTCAGAAAACATTCTGGCTCTTACGTTGAAGTAAGCAGTACGTTTGAATTTTATTCTTTTTTAAAAGAATGTATGAATTTACACGTTTTACGTAAGACTAACAGAAATTTTACAGAAATTTCTAGTGAGCATAAATTTTTAATATAAATACACTTTGCATTTACTTCACCATACCCTACCATTTCACAACAATAGGCTTCTTATCAGCATACAATGAACTGGCAGCATTAATAGCTATACCTCTGTTAATTAGTTATGCAAAAAGATACAAATATTGCCACTCTCCGTCACCTTAACATGGATTGCTGAAAGTTTGAATTTTTTTTTTGTTGCAGAGACTAATAAGATGCATGACAGCGACCAGGTACTGGATGTCACAGAACAGGAAATACGAGTCCACCTACATTGGGAAAGAAGAACGGAACATTCATAATTCTACATAATTGGAATAAAACTCATCACTCTATATAATTGGAATAAAACAAGCTCTTCTTACAGCGACCTGTAGCGCAATTTTAAAAGTTTTTTTTTGTACAGTTGAAACAGTGTAATCAGTCTGCTTATACAATTAAGATATGTGTCAGTTTCACTTCAATAAGTCGCAATATTGAAAACAATTATTCTTTTATATGCATTAATCTTTAAGTTTAATGGGTAATATATATTCTCTGTAGCATTTGGTCAGTTTCAGAAACACCGAAACCATCACTCCGTCCCTCCCTCCCTCCATCTGCCCCTCCCTCCCTTCACTCGAATTTTTTGTGACTGCCGCGAATAAATGATTTTGCATAAAAACTGTAAGAAATGTCACTGCTTGAATTCAGTTCAGTATGTTTGTCACGGGGTGAACATTATTCTCGTCCCCCCTCCCCTACACACACGTGCGTTTTGTAATTGAATGATACGTCGTGTTGTGTTCATTCGTCCGTGCTTAGCAATCGCCTGAGTATATAAACCGCGGTTTTCGCGCCATTCGGCATTCGGCCGCGGAAAGTCAATAATTTTGTACCTGTGCTATTTTACTGTTTGGTTCATGTTCATGTTTAGCCGTTAAGAATTGGAAGAAAATAAACAGCGTTACAAAATGGATTGGCCGAATCATTGTTGGATTTTGATTCCTTACATTTAGCACAAAATTATTTAAAATTCTAAATTATGGTGGCAGACTGAAAGCTGAAAAATGGATATCGGAAAAATGAACATTGCACAGCTAAAAGAGGGACTGGCGGAAAAGGGCTTGCCAACGAAAGGGAACAAGGTGGAGCTTGCAGGGCGGCTACAAGATTATTATGAACACGTAGGGGTTCCGGAGGGTGCGGCTGCTGAATTCGCGGAGCCATCACAGGAGGCAAGTGGCGTTAAATCTGAGGTACGATCTAAGATACAGTCCCCTGTTGAAGATACAATAAAGCCAAGTGACAGTGCTTCCCAGGCTGGTTCCACAAGTAGTGTCCGTTCTGCTCGCGCCCGTGCCGCTGCTAAAAAAACCGCTGCCCTAGCAAAGCTCAAGTTGTGCGAGAAAGAGGAGCGTTTGGCAGCTCAGTTGAAAAGGCACCAACTGAAGTCCGAGATAGCTGCCGTTTAAGCAGAAGAGCAAGTCCTCGCAATGTATGACGAAAATCCTGATCACGACACATTTCAAAGCGCGATTCCAAACCCAGTTACGCTTAACCCAGCAGCTGAAGCATTTAAGACGCAATTAGCACCTTGTGCAAACACCATTCCTTTCACGCAGCAGCAAATGATTGACGTTTTATCCTTGCCTAAGTCCGAGCTACTTACCTTTGATGGGGACCCGATGAACTTCCACATGTTTATGAACTGTTTGCACAGTAGTGTAGATTCCACCCAAATGAGTGATGTTTCTAAGCTGAACAAGCTTTTTGAACTATGCAAGGGCAGGGCACTAAACATCATAAAACCATGCGCGTGTATGCTGCCTGCAGTTGGCTATCGAAAGGCCAAAGAGCTGTTGATAGAGCGGTTTGGAAATGATTATGTGATATCTGAAGCATGGATATCGAAGATCACCTCAGGCCCTCCGATCAAGTCCGATAATGTGCAGGTGCTACAAGATTTTTTAGATGACGTTCGCAGCTGTACGGAAACCCTACGAGCAATGGGGCATTTGAATGAGGTCGATGCACGAGTACGCCTGGTAAAGTTGGTGAAGAGGCTGCCAAACTACCTTCAAAGTCGCTGGAGGAAGAAAGCCGTAGAACATCATGAGGCCTGTGGACAATATCCAGGTATTGATGCATTTTTGGATTTCCTTACCCTTGTGACCCGCGAAGTGAGTGATCCAGTTTTCGGTATAGGCGCTGAACAAAAACGCGAGAAAGGCAAAATGCAACCAAACAAGTCCTTGAGTTTTCAAGTCGGTGCAAGCAAGGCCAAGGCACCCGCTCAGCCAAGTCGAAAGTGCTTCATGTGTGGCGACTCGCATTATCTGAGCCAGTGTGAGAAGTTTAATAAAAATTGCAAGCTTCTGAGAGACTAAAGTTTGTTAGAGAAAAGAAAATCTGCTTCAATTGTTTGAATGGTTCTCGACACGTTTCAAAGGAATGCAGGTTCGCCAAGACGTGTGGCATTGACGGTTCTTCCAGGAAGCACTCATGCCTGCTTCATAGTGAGCTGAAGAAAGACAACCCGCAAGGAGAATCGCATGTGAGTTCGACGTTGACTTCAGCCGGTGAGTCAACTTCAATCCGTGATACACCGAATAGCTCTAGCTGTGCACCCATATCTTTCAGCACGCAGGCACCAGAGAAGGCAAAGGTGTCTCTTCCTATTATTCCTGTATACGTGCGGGCACATTCTGCTCCACAAAGCTGCAACAACAACTGGGTGCAGAAGGTAAATCGACAACAATAATGCTTTCCACATTGAACAATGGCAAAGAAGTTGCTGTAGAAGAAATTTGTTTGACTGCATCAAACACGCAGAAGATCCACAGTGGTAATGAGACAGTTACTCTTGCTAAAGTATGTGTGATGAACGATTTCCCGTCGCTTGTGTCAAGTGTGGTTTGCAAAGATGACATTAGTCAATTTAGTCATTTGAATGACTTACCGATATGCAGTTCTAGCACTGAAGGTGTGTCGTTGTTGATTGGGCAAGACAATCCAGATGGTTTAGTTCCACTTGAGGTGCGTCGTGGTCAGCCCGGCGAACCGTACGCAGTACGAACACTACTCGGTTGGACGGTTAACGGGCCTGTACGAAGTCAAGAGGAATCTTCGGATGCGTGCTTTCATGTTGACTGTTGTGCAAATGTCGATCGTGAGTTGAACAACCAAGTCGAGAAATTTTGGAAAGTTGATAGATTTGGAACAACAGATGAATGCAGTGAAGTGTCTTTGGAAGATAGGCGAGTCGTGAAGCTGTGGGATACTTCAGTATCTATTGATAATAATCACTATCAAATTGACATACCATTCAGGCAGGACAAATCGAATTTACCCGATAATCGAATCCTCGCAGAAAAACGCCTTGGATATCTAGGCCGGCGCTTGAGGAAAGACGATGTGATGTATTCTAAGTACACTGCAGGCATCCACAATTTGCTGGAGAAAGGGTATGCTGAAAAGGTGGAGGAAGAAGAGTCGACAACTCCAGGTCGAACTTGGTATATACCGCATCATCCCGTATTCAACCCTAAAAAGCCAGAGAAGTTAAGAATTGTATTGACTGCGCAGCGTCATTCCAAAACACTTCCCTCAATAAAGAAGTGTTGCAAGGCCCGGATCTGACGAACACCTTAATTGGTGTATTGCTGAGGTTTCGCGAAAGCAAGATCGGTGTTATGGCGGACATCGAAGAGATGTTTCACCAAGTTAAAGTTCCACCAAAACACAGAGATGCCTTGCGATTCCTATGGTGGAGCAGAGATGATCCAAACGCAGCTGTCGATACTTACCGAATGACAGTCCATCTCTTTGGTGGTTTGTGGAGTCCAAGCGTGTGCAACTACGCACTTAAGCGAACTGCGGAAGATGTCCGGTCTCAGTTTGACTCAAGCGTGATCGACGCGGTGATGAACAGCTTCTACGTTGACGACCTGCTGCATTCTCTTGATTCAGTGAGCGAAGGAAAGGCATTGGCAACTGAGCTTCGACGCTTGTTATCGCTGCGCGGATTCAATTTGACCAAATGGACTGAATGTAAGCTCCAGAAAGGCTGGGATGATGCGCTCGAAGAAAACACAGTGAAGAAGTTCACCAGATGGTTGGAGTCGTTGCCGCTGCTGCAGGAGATTGAAGTGCCTAGATGTGTGGTCAATGTCAATAAGCGGGATATCAAAGTGATGCAGTTGCATCATTTCTGTGACGCAAGTGAAGAGGCGTACGGTACGGTGACATATCTGCGCATCGTTGATACTAGAGGTGAGGTCTGTTGCTCATTTCTCTTCGGAAAATCACGATTGACACCACTGAAACAAATCAGCATTCCGTGGCTTGAGCTGTGTGCAGCGGTAACAGCTATCCGTGTGAACAGCATGATGCAGCGTGAGTTGAAGCTACGAGTGCAGGAAGTGTTCTTCTCGACCGACAGTAGTATTGTTCTGTACTATATCAAAAATCCTACTCGTAGATTTCAGACATTTGTAGCCAACCGACTTACAGTGATCCATGACGGTTCGAGAAGCGATCAGTGCGACATGTCAGCTCGTATAACAACCCCGCCGATGATGCCTCTCGAGGTCTTCCGTCAAGTGAAATCAGCAACAGATGGCTGACTGGGCCTGCATTTCTGCACGTGGATGAATCTGATTGGCCAGAATCGAAGATTGATTTGTCGACGATCAAGGACTCCGACATCGAGGTAAAACGTGCAGCTGCTATCTGTGTTCTTGAATCGAAGCAAACAGATGTCATTGAAAAACTCATTAATCGCTATTCCGACTGGCATCGCCTAAAGAAAGCAGTAGTATGGATATTACGATTCATACACTGGCTGAAAAACAAAACACACGTTGCTAATGTGCTGTCACCGAATGAACCGAAACTCGCCGAAAAACGCATTGTGTTGTATGTCCAGATGAGGTGTTTCAGGCAAGAAATGAGCGATCTGTTGTCGCAACGCAGTGTCAAAAGAAGCAGTACGCTGTACTACCTTGAACCCTTTGTGGATGAAGAAGGGTTACTGCGCGTCGGAGGTCGCCTACGAAACGCCGTGGTTGCTGTCGAGATGAAACATCAGCTGATTCTGCCGCGAGATTGCCACCTGTCGCTACTAATAATCAGGTATTATCATGAAGTTAAAGCCAGGCATAGCGGCACTGAATACGTCCTGTCGATTTTCCGCACAAGATTCTGGATTACAAAAGTCAGAAAACTTATTCGCAAAGTGATTCGCAATTGTGTTATATGCAAACGCTTCTATGGCCAGCCAATGCATCAGCGGATGTCAGACCTTCCCAGTGATAGAGTAACGCCAAATAAGCTCCCTTTTGCCCATGTGGGAATCGACTGCTTTGGGCCATTTCTTGTGAAACGGGGCCGCGCTCAAGTAAAAAGATATGGCTGTATTTTTACGTGCCTTGTTATTCGCGCGATCCACATCGAAGTGTTGCATTCGCTAGATGCAGATTCGTTTGTGAATGCACTGCAAAGATTCACTTCTAGAAGAGGAATACCTGAAATCATCCGCACAGACAATGGCACAAACTTTGTTGGTAGCTCCAAAGAGCTGTTCGAGGCCATACATCGAT
The DNA here is from genome assembly GCA_949752745.1 of Protula sp. h YS-2021. Taxonomy (NCBI): domain Eukaryota; kingdom Metazoa; phylum Annelida; class Polychaeta; order Sabellida; family Serpulidae; genus Protula; species Protula sp. h YS-2021. The sequence goes on along the minus strand of OX457030.1, from coordinate 73,440,101 downwards.
GGAATACCAGCCATAGTCTGCATAAACATTTGCAACACAAAGAGATTCAGTGGATATTCAACTCCCCTTGCGCATCACACATGGGCGGTGTCTGGGAACGCCAGATACGAACAGTGCGCAAGGTACTAAACGCTATTATTCGCAACACAGTCCTTGATGATGAACGCCTGTCAACATTGTTTTACGAAGTGGAGTCAATTGTAAACAACCGACCAATAACCAGATGCTCCGAAAATCCGCAAGATGCGACACCCCTAACGCCAAATCATCTGCTTCTGCTGCGCGGCAATGAAAAACTGCCGGCTGATTTCTTTGACAAACACGATGTCTACCGCCGACGGTGGCGGCACGTACAGTATCTAGCAAACATGTTTTGGAACCGATGGATACGCGAATATCTGCCGACAATTCGACAGCGCCAAAAGTGGGTCGAGCCCGCGCGAGAATTACGCGAAAATGACATTGTACTGGTGTCTGATGAGCAAACGCCACGAAATATCTGGCCAGTTGCGCGAGTTTTACAAGTTAACAGAAGCAGAGATGGTTTCGTTAGAGCAGCTGTTGTGAAAACAAAATCATCGAATCTAACCCGTCCCATCACTAAACTTTGTTTACTAGAAGCTTGTATAATTGATTAATTATTTGTAAAAATGATTAAAATTTTCGTAAATTTAAGAATATTGTAATGTAAACTTACTTCAGTAACATGCTATGCATCTTGCAGTAAGCTGAGACGATGTCCACAGACACAATTGAACATTCATTTTATTGTAAATTGTCCAATTATGGCCGTAGCTTTCTTGAATAAGTTCACTGCGTAATGTGTTTCTTATTATCCTATTAATATATCTTTTTCATTATGGAATTCTATAATTTGATTTCATTTGTCATCTCTTTCGTAATACGTAAAAAAGCTAATTTCAGTTCTAAACGCATGTTGTCTTTTCAAAGTTCACTCAATGAATGACAAAGTCCATTGCGTAAACACCTAATGTCAGTACATAGCTATTGCCCACGTGTGTTGGTGAAACACGTGGTCAGTTACTGTAAATCACACCACTTCAATACCTATAGGCTGTGCTGTACTAGTGTGGTTTACTTGTCTATTCACACGTATCGCTGGCTTCCGCCAAACAAACTTCCGGCACAAAAGTTCTATGAAAAAACTTTATTTTAACCAAGCCACAGAAATAAAATAAAATGTGTGCTTGTTTCAAGCCGATTTGTGGAGCTTTACGTTGGCCGCACGCTTGCTGTGTCCTGCACGGTAACGCAGGGGAAATACTGTGCTCAGTTTCAACCCTCCCTCATGTAGTGTTATAGTTTGGAATATTGAACCGCTTTGCTACACGAGTTGTGTGAATGTATACGCTGCTGAATTCATTTGTGTCCCTGGTGGTGAATGCCAAGCATTCACGGGGCCGCTGTAAGAAATGTCACTGCTTGAATTCAGTTCAGTATGTTTGTCACGGGGTGAACATTACTCTCGTCCCCCCTCCCCTACACACACGTGCGTTTTGTAATTGAATGATTTGTCGTGTTGTGTTCATTCGTCCTTGCTTAGCAATCGCCTGAGTATATAAACCGCGGTTTCGCGCCATTCGGCATTCGGCCGCGGAAAGTCAATAATTTTGTACCTGTGCTAATTTACTGTTTGGTTCGTGTTCATGTTTAGCCGTTAAGAATTGGAAGAAAATAAACAGCGTTACAAAATAGATTGGCCGAATCATTTTTGGATTTTGATTCCTTACAAAAACGCTAAACTAAATTCAGCTCGATCAGAATTAATGTTACAATTTTAAATCCCGTCGAGTACCAGTAACTTATAACATTCATAACTTTTGATGTTTAGCTGGCTACAAAGCAAAGAACCAGACATGGCTAGCCACTATTTGCTTACAAAATAGATGTATTTCTGAAGTGTTCTAATAACATAAGTCATGCGTTTCTTTTGTTGACAATTTGGCAAAGAACATGAATTATTGGTGACAATATGTGGTTAGTGCCACTCAAAACACTTCAAAAATGATAAAGCAGACATATTCATCTTCGTTTTAACGCACAGATCTGCCCTATGACAATGCATTGCTGCTGATATTTTAAGAAACAAAGATCACAAGTATAAAACACTTACTAATTGAAAATACAATAGTTATATTTAAAGATGTTGTCTAAAAATATGGTTCACCTGTTCGTATTTTCGTTGCAAATGATCTACATTGTTGAGGCACAATACATGGTATTAGAATGCAGTGATAACATGGGGAAAGAATGTGAACGAATGAGATTATTACAGGCGGAGAATGTGTTAACAAACATCAGTGTCCAACTCGACGGTATGTATAAAGTTATTGCTACGGTCAGTGTTCAGGTCACGCACTACACCTCGAGTGAAAATCTTAAAAGACTTGACATTTCCGTATATATCTCAAATATGGACTTTCAATCAAAACGGCCAGAAAATTCATAATATTAAACTCAGAATTTTAAATATTTTATGCATATATTTGAATTTTAGTGTGTTGGTGATTGAAAGTCAATGACAATAAGCAGCTTCATGCATAAAATAAAAAATAAAAGAATATTATGTCATGTAATATTAGTTTTTAAGTAAAATATGTGGGCGGTCTCACTAATGACTATTTTATATAAAATATACAAGAAAAAATTAATAAAATAAAAAAAAACTATCAAAAATAACAAAACATTGAAAAAAAATGGAGAGCAAATGATATTCAAATATGAGTTCTGTGCAACAATATTAAATTTTTTAAAAAATATGTCACAGTAGCAACGAAATTAAAATCACCGAGACGGACTTTTGCTCCCGATAAAAGAAGAGCCCGATAAGCTGGAATTAAAGGACAATTGACCCCGATAATATAGAACATTATCGGGACCAAAAATCGGTCTCTACCGATAAAGCAAAAATTCATACCTTTCTTATCTTACAGTTTTTTATTTTAAATCTCGGTTCACTGACTACCAATTTCAATACCTTACCTTGAAGATTTTGATCAAGTTTCAGATATGTCATCTAGTTTTGGATAATGACAATACAACTCAATATTCTTTAAATGGTCGTTTGTTTTACCTTCTACCCCCTTGTAACAATACTTCTGTAACTATATGTCCTTTTTGTAAATAAATTGTCGTTTATCGTCCAGTCTTCGTCATGTAAGCGTGACAAAATCTTGGAAAAGGCCTGCGTGCCAAGATGTGAATTATGCTCAAGTGATTGAAATTGTCATAAACAATCACTAATAAAATAAATAAAAAACAAATTAGTCGATCTCAAATATTACACATGTGTCATATTTGTTCAAAACTTAAGATTTTTATGTTGTTGCACAGAATCCATTTAGGAATATCATATGAACTCCAATATTTCGCAATGTTTTTTTATATTTGTAATATTTCCCAATATGTACACTGTTTGCTCAATTCTTGTAATGCAGAACATGAAATACAGATTGAAGAACAGAACAACACTATTGCTAATCTCAGCTCTGCAAACAGCGGTAAGCGAGCATTAATTGCATATCCCTATTCCATGTCTCTTTTTCTTTTGCCATCCCCATTTCTTCCACATCTTAACTCTCATCCCCATCTCTTTCTTGTCTTTTCAACTCGTTTTTCGTTCTTATCTTGCCTATCATCTCCATTACATTACATCTCCATTGTATACATAAGTATACACGAAACAAGTGAGTAACAACCTTACATTTAGAAAACCTCGAACATACTAAAAAGACACACAAAATGGATTTGCAATCGTTGAATAGGTGGTGATTGATCATGTGGATGTGAAAGGCTAGTGATTGATTAGGTGTAGGTTGTTCAGGCAGTGTTTGATGTGAGGCAAACGCTTAACAAATATATTTTGAGGAAATCTTAGAAAAACATTGCTAAATATTCACTTAAAAGTCTTAAAACGTACATTGTATTAATATGTCTAGACCTTTATTTATATATTAAAGCACTTGACAGTCGGATAAGAGAACAAGACAACATAATTGCTAATCTGAGCTGTTCAAACAAAGGTAAGATGATTTAGTTGACTATTCTGTCGATATCTTTCACTCTCCTCAAATAAATTCTTTGGTAATCCCATCCACTTTGCCAAATCAACTCATTCAAACATTTTATTCAAATCACCTAACTATTTCAATCAACTCATCCAAATATTTTAGTCAACTCATCCAAATTCGTTATTCGATTCCTCCAAATTAACTTGTATCAATTTATTTTCTTTTCAAATTACATTGGTTTGATTCTTTATATAATCGAAAAGGATTTTCATTTTCGTGAGAAAGATTTATAATTGTTATGCAGAAATTTTCGATGCACACTTATTGGCCTCATTTTTTAGTAAGTAGTCCTCAGGCATATTTTTAGCTGATTTTTGCAAAGAGTCATTCAGTGATAATGCAGTCCTTTTGAAAGAGGTTGATTATTGTAATTGAAAGGGTCCATGCATGAACCTGATAACTGCACCTATCAGTAGTGAAGAAAAACGCTTTAAAAGTTTGAAATTTTGAGACAAATAGGTTTTTTCCAGCGTATTTTCTAAAACAATGGATTTTGCTAATAGGTATTTAGATGTAAGAATTACATATGTGAACAGAGGCAACGAAACATCGCGATGGTAACAGTGCATTTTCAAGGAACCCCCTCAATTGTATAAATAACGCGATGTGAAAATAAAATTACGAAAAAGTGTAAATTGTAATCTGTGTTCACTTAAATAATTAAGAAAAATAATATCACTTGGATGTGTTGTCAAATTAATCTATGTGGATTGTTCATGTTTGGATGAGCTGAATTTTTATTAGAGGAGAGAATGAGAGAATTTTAGATGAGTTGGCACTTTAATTTGTAAATCATAACCTTGAACAGCATATAATAATACAAAATAAAGTGCTTTAATTTAGTCTTTTGGTGTTGACAACAGTAAAATTGGGCTTCAAGACAAATTCATTTAAATTGTTTGTGTTTGACCGTCTGAAACAATTTGAACGATAAAACAGATAATGAAGTTTAAAGGATAATGGTAATTTTCTACCAAAAAATAAAATCAATGAAAGTGTGGTACATTTGAATGCGCGAATTTATCCACACCTCTTTCTTATTTTTTCTTTTCAGTACGTGAGGAGCGTATTGCACAAAATAAAAGGGATATTACTGCAGTTAAATGCAGTAACGACGGTAAGCATGTGCATCTTCTACGCATGTGCGCTGCTAGTTTATTACATGCAAATCTCTGTGTGAGTACTTACCCACAGAAACAAGAACACCTCTTAAGGCTTCATCAAAGAAGCAATTTTTTAAATGTCAATATTAAGTGTGATATTTTTAAGCATGTAACGAAGTAAACAAATTTCATTCATAAATTCTTTTTAAACGTCCTATGCATATGAGCTGATGGAATACAGAAGTTATTGATTGTATACTGAACGTTGAAACTAGACCAGATTCTGTTTGATTTTACCATCAACACGGCTACTGAAGGATTAATTTGTGTATCAACTATACTAGAAACAGATCGACTTTCTCATCCAATGTGAACTAACGACACGTTTAGTTAGCCTTGGGCAAGCAAAGGACTGATCAATGGACGGATGGGCTTGTCGCTGAACGATAAGACTGGTCGTAGAACGCATTGATTGGTCGCTGAACTTATGGTACAGTAGCTGAACAGGTGGCCAAATCGTTGTAAAGTCGGACTTGTTGTTGTACGGATGGACTTGTGGTTCAACTGATACAGTGGTGGCTGAAAGAATTAGCTTCATCATCAACTAAGCGACGTGGGGACGGATTTACTTGGACAAACATTGAAGTACCAGCATATTATATATCCAACATATATACCAAACTCTTGATTCTGTTATTTTTTCTGTTAGTATTTGTAAAAAAACAATAGCCTAATATTTTCTTAAAGCACTGCAAAAGAGAATTGAACAAATGGACAGCCGGGTCTTGTCGATTCACGAAGGTAAATGATTTATATATTCCATGAAGACGTCCCACTTTATATATCGTTTTTTTCAGTTCATTGCAATCCCCGAACCAAAACAGTTTCCTCGTGATCTGTTATCGATGGACGTTAAACACTCGCTTCTGTGTAGAGCATGGACAAGGTTCCTCGTGACGTTTCAAGTCTTTGTTTATCTAAAGGCTCATAATTATATGGTGCGTTATCTTAAAACTTTAAAAGAGTAACACTCCTCTAACAAAATAGATAAATTAATACTCTTTATTTAACTTTTGACTTTAACTTAGGAATTTTTACTTTAAACGTTGATTCCATATGTAACAGAGATTCAAAGGCGTCTAACAGAATTGGAAGGGGCAATTTCTTATTTTATTACTGGTAGAGGTAAGCTTTTAACCTTATTCTGTTTATGTTCTATCTTCAGTAAATTTTCTATCCTTTCTAACCCATTCTGTCTCTCTGTCTGTCTGTCTGTCTGTCGGTTTGTCTTGTCTCTTTGTCAGTCTGCCTAAATCTATCTCTCTCTTTTTCTCTCTCTCTTTATCTCTCTCTTTCTTTCTCTCTCTCTTTCTCTTTCTCTCTCTCTCATCTTGGGTTCTGGTGTTTCTGTGAAGATTGCCTTTGCGGGGTTGTCCGCTTCTCTGGTACTGGTGTATCTGTGAAGTGGTTCCTTTGCGGGGTGGTCCGATTCTTGGGTTCTTGTGCATCTGTGAAGTGGCTCATTTGCGGGGTGGTTGGATTCTTGAGTTCTGGTGTATCTACGACTTGGTACTACCTTCAACTAAACATGCAAATTAATACAAGTGGTGGTCTTAATATAAAAATACACTACAACACTATCATAGCAAATTCAATACTAAAGTAATTTTACAATTAATAATATTACTATTTAATAACTATGCATTTCTTGATTTTAGATTCAATTAAATGCAACGCGACTTATCAATGTTCCTGTTACTTGGTCATCGACGAACTTTTGACGTTTGCAATAGCCGAAAGAAGGTGTGTATGCCATTCTCAACACTATTGCTCCAATTTTAAATGTAAATAATTTATGTTTTAAAGGGTGACATTGTATTCTAAATATGTATCAATTGATATGTAGGCATGAGGGGACCGGAGAGCGAAGGGACGGAGGGAATGTAAGGGGCGGGAAAGCAGGGGGTAGCACGGAGAGGTGAGGGAGTCAGGAGAAGTGAGGGACGGGAGGGAGGGATGTAGCACTCAGAGAGGAGGAGGTATGAAGGAATAGGACGGACGGGAGGAAGGAATGGAGGAGGGAGGTGGGTTAATGACGTGCCATGTAATATTTGCAATTTGGACAGGTGTCAAGATGCCGGAGGACACCTAGCCGATGTCAGTGACAAGGCTGAGAATGACGTCATTCATCAGCTCGCTGCAGGTGCTTGAACTACTTTTCCAGCGAACTGCTTTTTAAATGTTTTTTTTTTTAAATATTAGTCTGGTGTGGGCGAGTGGTTGAAACCGCTGTCACAGCAAAATGCTGTGGTGTTGTAGATCATGGGTACGAACTCTGCTCATGGCTAAGAATCGGAACAGTAGTTGCACCCCTATGGATATCAATGAGCTTTAAAAGGTGAGAATTCAAGAAACGGGACAGATGTTTTGGCTTGCGGAAGACACCTTTGAAATTTTGCATTGTTGGACATTTTGTTCAACTTATGTTTGGCTAGAAAAAAAAAGATTTATTTTAACAAGAAAATTATAATAAAGTAAAGAAAGTTTTTATTTAACTTTGAATATGAGCTCTTGAACAATCTCAGTCTCTCTAATATTTGTCACCAACAAGAAGCTATCGATGTGCCCATCAAGCAAAAAGGTATGAATTTAATTATATGCACCAGACAGGGCTCGAATATTTTATTCATTTATGCAAAACAGAATCCTTTGAATGCCTCAATCACCAAAGCTATGTAATGACGTGAAAAAACAGAACTTTTATGAAGAGGCCGATATAATTATAAGTGTTTTAATGACTTTTGTATCCTTATATCCTTATCATGACTTATATCCACTACCTCTGCCATTGTCACTGCACATATTTAGCTGAATGACTATACTAGCTTCAAAGAAATGCACAAGTTTGCATTTGACATGTGTGAAGATAAGAAGCAAAAGGGCATAGAATTCAACTAATACAATGAATACCCTCAAAGCACATGGAATGTTTTGGCAATCAGCATTAATAACACATTGTTGTAACAAAAGTATCGGTGTAGAAATCTATCAAACTCTAGTCATTGACGACTTGAGCGTTCGCACCACAAAATGTGGTTAATAATGAATAGAATTTATACCGAATTTTGATTCTTGTTTAAATAAAGGCTTTAAAATTTGCATAAAATTCAAAACATATGGCATAAGCCCTCGTTTTGCATTATGAAGTATGCCACCAAATTAGCTAAATCGTTGGTCTCTTCATAAAAAATTCTAGGGTTTAAGTTCAGTACTTGAAAAAATGTATTTTTTATTTTAATATCATGATACTCACAAAGCTTTCTTTATAAACGTTCAATTGATAGTGTCTGATTTTTATCGAAAGAAACCCAGTGTCAAAATCGTCGAGATTATTGCTACCACGAGAATCTCCGATGTCGTCTACGTCCATGCTTCGGAGTATCCTTTACAAAAATTCATACTAATCCAAAAGCAGCAGAGGTTCTAGGTGCATATTTCTGAATAATTCTTGAGATACCTGTAAGCTTGGTAACAGGCCAAAACAACCCCTCTTAACAACTTAACAAAGCAAAACTCCTGTTTAATGTGGAAAAATCTCACCAGTGAATAAAATGATTATAAGTTCTAATAATAAATATTATATGAGAATGTTGGGGGGGGGGTTTGTCGGGATTGGACGGGAGGAGAGGGGGTTAAACGCACAGGGGGTTTGATAGAGGGAGGTTGACGTTTGCGGGGGCTATGTTAGGGCGGGAGTTGAGTCTATACTCATAAATTATCAGTTTCTTTCAGGTAGTTGTATAGCTAGAGGGTATTTTGTGAAAAATACGTCGTTTAGTTTTTGAATCAGGTTGGCTCAACAGTTGGAAGCGGAATTCAGGACCTGGGACATAAAATATGGGACATATTGTGAAGTCTTTATTTGGACTTTTAACACCTGATAAAATTAGAGTTGTGATATGTTGCCAAAAACAAATGACCGTTTACTCTTATATGAGATTCTATTCAACTGGAGGTGTTGTGTAACATAATAAGATGTGTTTAGCAATCGAGTGTGCGTCAATCAATGTCGTATCAAAGCAACTTTTTGCAGTAACGAAATGTTATTCAGTCAATGGCTAAAATAAGTTATGCAAAAGTCCTGGGACATGCAGTTTTGCAGAGCAGAGAACATGTGTGATATAAAATATTGATCCCTTCGTTTGGTTACCATACGGTCATTAGGACTTGGGGCACAATTCCATCTCACAGAGGCAAAACCGAGGTCCAGCTATTTTAAATTGCGAATTTTCTAGTTTTTTATCGTTAGAAAAATGTTGAAGCACCAACTAATTTTTTTTCGTATTTAGGGATGGGAAAAATCGTGTGGATTGATGGCACACACGAACAAGAGGAAGGCTTGTGGCGATGGGCCAGTACAGGTCATAAAATGACGTATACTAATTGGTATCCAGGCGAGCCTAACAACATGCTCGGCAGAGAAAATTGTGTGTTCTTATACAATGAGAGAGGTGGTACTTGGAACGATGTGATTTGTAATACGGTGGCAGTGCCAGTGTGTGAGGTCAAAGGTCAGAGTTCATCTCAGTATGGTTTTAATTAAACGGTGTTTTTTTGTTCAATTATATGTTTACATTTTAAAATACAAGGAGAAAACATTTAATTGCATGTGAGGTATTTGTTTTAATAGCTTATTAGTATCGCCTCAAATGAAGCCTCCTCTGAATTCTGTTAGATATTTTTTAAACAAAAAGATGAAGCGAAAAGGAAAGATACGAAAGTATGCTGTAAACCTGTCCAATTATTATAATTTAATTGATTTATAAAAGATTTTATTTACCTTTTGTCACTTGAACCGATTTCTAGTTTTTAATTTGCATGAAAATTGCACCCAAACCGAAACTGGAAGACCCACTATAATAACACAATAGGCGGAAGTGTGTGCTGTGACATTCCAATCAACTTACTCTGTCTGTATAATCTCATTGTTCTTTATTAAAAGCCTAATAACTTAAGGTTTTACAATGTACCCGATCATGTAGCTATGAAGCATGTGCCCATAATGATGCAAAATTTAATTTTAGAACAATTTTGGATTTACAGGAAAGTGCGCTTAACTTTGATCAGGATGGAATCGAACCGACTAACTCCTGCAAACCTATGATTGCTAAAAGAAATGACTGGACATATGACTGTTAATTACAAATAATTGGCTAATAAATGGACTTGTTTTTAGCAAGAAATGCTTTTTCGTGTACTATGCCAAAGCGTCCATGTATCTTACAGCATATTTTGAAAAATAAAACAAAGGAAAATAGGTAATGTATTATTATTTTTTAAGTTAAAAATAGTAATACCATGTAAAACCAAGCTCGGTCTATGTTGTCAACGTCCTTCTCCCGACTTCTTGTCAACGGCTTTTCCAAGACGTATTGTCAACGGCTTTTCTCTAACGTCTTGTCATTGTCATTTACCCTTTTATCTACGATTTTTCGGGGAAGTGTTACTCCTTTTATTGGGGCGGGGGTGAAATAATACTTAAAGTTCGATACAGACTCCATTACAAGGCTTTGGCTGAACGGATATTCATCTATTGAGAATAGGTTTTGGGAAGGAGGCAATTTTTTAACAAAAGTGCTACATATAATATCTCAATTCCCGGTGAGCACAAAATGTTTCATAGACGTTGTAAAAAATGAATAGGCGAAAAATGTATTCTAAATGACATAAGAAGAATTTAGAAAAAAGACGTTAGATAGGCGCCTACAGAAAGACGTCGGATAGACGCCGGTAAAGGTCGCTATACAGGGGAAATCGATAGCCCTTCAACCGCATGGCAACCCTATCTATGCACGCCGACGTTGAGTCATTCCTTATGAAGTCACTTTTCATGTTTTTTTCAACAGTAGACGACACTTAGATTCTTACGTTTAGCTTAATATGTTCACTTATTGTTATGGTTGTTCTTTTTGACGAATGATGAGGACTCAATGCAACCTCTTTGCTGGATTGTATATTGCATAGATCGCAAAACAGGGATTTGATAGAGGCAAGAATGTTTACTGGGAGTATAACGAGTGCTATCCACTCCCCTCCATAAAGTTTTCTAAGGAAAATGCGGGTATGTCTACCACAACTGGTATTTCCTTCAAAGTTTCACCTTTTTATGCTTTGAGAGTGTTTTATATTACTTTTATATTATAGAAACCATTGGGACAACGAAGAATTTTCAATCAAAATGCAAAATTCACACCTAATCAAAATTGACAATTGCCTTATTTTCCCCTGTTTGAAGAACACGTACTACGAAATGTGTTAAGCAAATAAAAATTATCTGTCTCCATAGCAATAAGAGAATAATTGACGAGATATCAACTCAGGTCCTTCTAGGAACAAAATATCAACACAGATCATATCTGGACGCGATTCTATTTGTCTTTAAATAGAATTTTTAGATCTGGATGGATTTAGTGTTATTTATACTGTTGATTCATACTGTTTTTATACTATTTATTTATACTGTTTAAACATGGATTTAAACTCAGCCATCTTCAATGTTATGCGCATTTCGGGCACTAGATGGCGCTGAGATACCCGAATTTTTCTTTAAATTTACGAATTTTGTATCGCAACTTAAATCAGAAGTTAGTAAAATTAAGTAAAATGGAATCTGAATCAAATGAAACTTAAGAATATATGCACGAAAATATGTCATGAAAATTGACATTGACATGGTAATCATGACGTCACTGCGGTAGAAACTCACTGAGGTCGGACTCCTGTATTTAACTCTGTAACCGGTGATTGTTGCTTAATGTAATACAAAATATACTACAAGCTCCAAAATAGGTGCTAAAATAAGAAAAAAAAATCAACACTGCTGCTACTTGCAAATCGTCCATTAAAGACCGAAGAAATGCAACAAAATGAAGCCTTAGATATAGAACGCACATATCAATTTTGGCGAATCCGTTGAACCGTTGTATAGATATAGTATTTACAATCAACTCATCGAGAGAAGCACAGCTTTAAATTTCAAATTCTTATATTGACTTTGAGCTGTCACGTATGGTCACCCGAACTTGATAAGCCAAAGCTATTCATATAAATGCCACTCGTAAATTTATATTGAAATCCATCCTGCCAATCTGTAGATATTGTTGCTCAGGCAAATCGTAGAGAAAGAAAAAAAACAATTTTCGATATCATTAAATTTCACAGTATATTTGACCTTTTGAGCCAAGCTCACACAAACCTTATCAGCTCGAGAAAATTTAGCCTATAAAGCACATTGACCTTAAACCGTAGCTTAAGGTCATCCAAATAAAAAAAACATATGCCCTATTATATCAAAACAGTAGGAAATTGCGGTTTAAATTTGTTGATCCAAACTGGAGTTTTCGTTGCCACAAGCAATTTGCTGATAGAACAGCAGGTAAGACTTTAAAGTTTTCCTGTGACCTTGACCAGCGACCAGTCACCCAAATCTAATTATGTCAAGAAGCTTCAGCGGGCTAGCTTCATGAACGTTTTTGTGAAAATTCGTTCAGCAGAACTTGACATATCCTGTTCACAGCTTAGAAAAGTTTCAAAGCTACCTCAGGCGTCATGATTTGTAAAATTGCTTGGCTATAGAGTATGTACTGTTCAGTATTCCTGTACACGTAAGTGAAATTAAGAAAATAATGCACTGTCATATCGACTGGCACTGATTTTAACTTTGCGGTATCGCCGGTAAGCTTCAAATATCTGCACGTTTTGAAAATAAACCAGCATTGATTGCAACATATTCAGATTACTTTTTCAGTGTATATAGCTTTTATTGTTTTAAGAATAGTTCCATAAAAAGGAAACGTTGGTCAATAAATCTTATCATCGTTTAAGCTGAAGTTGTATGCAGTCAGGTATGTGCAATAGTAATACTTCATGACCGTTGGCCAATATGACCTTTTTTTAAGGCCCCGGATCAAATTGACAGAACCCAAAAGGGGAGGTCAATTCAATCCCGTGGCCTTCTGACATATTGCCCAACTTCCAAGTTATACACAATATCGTTAATACCGGGACTGATTGAAAAAGGTAGAAAATAAAAGATAATGATCTTTGCGAATTTTGTAATATGAAAAGATAGATAGATAGATAGATAGATAGATAGATAGATAGATAAATAGATAGATTTATAGTAGTTTATCTCCTTTTGCAACTGTTATAACGGAACTGTATATATATTATATACATATATACATAAAATAACTAATACTTGAATGAAATGTAAAGAGTCTTTTTTAATAGCACCTTGGAAAACCTGACAGTGAGGGAGCTGGCAAATTCCGAGTTGTCCAGATTTTCTAATATTTTTGTGATACTGTAAAATTGAAATACGTTTCACCTTTTCATAAATATTAAGCTCCTTCCGTTTTCTTTTTGTCCCCATTTTTTTTGCTCTCCAATTATTTTTACGAACCTCTTCTGCTACCTCGCCTTATATAATAAAGCATGTCACACCGGAGCAGCCAAAATTGAATCGATGCCGAGTCGTCCTCACCTACTACTGGTGCAGTTTCTAGTGTAAAAAGGATTATAGCGGGCAAGATGGAACTCAGAGGGAAGCCAATGCAGTGACACATGAGCCTCCCCCATTGCCCACAGTGCGGTACTCAGTGGCTTAAGGATTATTTATTGACACCTTTTGTCAACAGTGATGGTAAACACAGAGGCAGATCTCGCAATGTACCAGACAGCATGTTATGCAATAGATAAACATGCTGGATTCTTAAGATAAATATTCGCCCCTTATTAAGTCCGGTATTTTGAATATTATACAGCAAAACCTCAATTTAGGTCTGAAAATGTTGTCGGATATTCGGAATTCCGAGGTATCCACTTTTACAAGGTTTCGTTGATGCAAGTCTATATAAATTTAAACGGGACTGAAACAATTTGTCCGGTTTAGAAAGATGTTCGATATGTCGGGTTTTGTCCGGACTGAGGTTCCACTGTATTAAGTTTACTTAATTTCAGTTGTTTTGTGGTTTGAAACATTTTCCGCAATTAACATTGCCACTTGTAAACGTTAGCTATTGTAACATTTAAAGTGATTCTTTGCTTATTTGAGTTATTGAGGATTAAACGCTCCATAAATAGTCCATATGGTATGAAAGAGGTCTTAGTTCTCTTGTGTTTTACAGTTGGTAGAGGGAATGTTCTATTCTTTCTAGTATTGTGGATATTTTCTTTTCTTTGGAATAATAGTTGGTGAATTACGTTGCTTTCATGTGCTATTTCTTAGCATAACTTCTTTAATATATCATGTCTCCTCTGTTTGAGTGTTTTGAACTTGAATAAGGATAGTTAAAGGGTTATAGGATAGACGGTCTTTACAAGTAAGGGATATGGTTATTATTTTTAGTTTATTATTTGTGTTCATATAGTTTTCTTTAGTCCATCGGCTGGTAATTCGACAGACTGCTGGTATTGGGAGTTGTTGCTTCTGGTAGGATTTTTTCATAAATAGTACTCTCATCGACGTATGTCTATAGAGGGAAAGGTCGGTTTGAATGTTTTACCATAATAGCGAAACCTTCCATTCCGGAAATAGCATCCAGTGGCAGAAAACTTTTCATATGGCATGGATTTGACGTGAGAGATTCAATCCCGACTCGATGGTACCGGTTATTTAGGAAGGCTGCTAACCACTTTAAGATTTAGGGAGGTGCACCCATTTGTTCAGAACGTGCAGAATGTGGTTAGTGATATGGTAAAATGCTTTGGCGTAGTCCAAAAATACGATTCGGATACTGTTATTCTCATCTCACCATTTATATCAATCGTGCAATATTTCTACGAGCATGTTAGTTGTCGACACGTTCCTTTGATTCAAAAATTGTTTTTCGTCTGGTTTGGGATGTTTTTGTAGCTCGTTTGTAACAATTTTTTCTAGTTCTTTGGGAACTGAACTTGGCAATGAGATAGGTCTGATATCTGTGCTTATAGAATTGGGTAGTGTCCTCTTAGAAAGGGGGGTGACAGTTGCTGTTTTCCACTTTTCGGGTATATATGCATCTCTTAAGGAGCTGTTGCATAGGTACATTATTGGGCTAAATACGAACTAGATCTCGTAGCGTCCAGGTGCTAATGTCGTCAGGTTCTGCAGCTTTGCCAGGTTATCAAGAGCTCTTTTTCAACTTGTTCAACAGAGATATGTCCATCACATCCATCAACATTCATGCACACATGGAAATCCAAAAAAATAACCACACCCCCCGTTCTTTCTCCTCTATATCGCCTTTTATGGGTAGGTGTACACATGCTATGGTTCACTGATCTTAACAGGCGGGGACATGCACGGCAACTTTTGTCTCGCTCGTCGGCAAGGACACACTCTACTACCAAGATACCAACGCTGTGGCCTATACACACAACTGTACGTTTTATCTTGGTACACATGCGTTCCTTTTCGTGGTCACCTTTTTACCTGACTTATGTGCACATGTACTATATATACTGTTGCTTTATGCATAGCCGATCAGCTGATTTACATGCAGACGTGTAAATTCATATCATGCACTTTATTTAACCTACACCTGTTGCGTGGTGCAGTAACGAGGAGAGTGAGACGAAGAGAATTGAACAATATGCTAATATACTCAATACACTGATACACAAAACAGTTTTGCACGTAGATAAAAGTGGACATAGATAAGCTCAATATCAATATAACCACCACATGCTTATTTATATGCGCAAAACATACGCCGTGCAACAGTTTTGCACGTAGATAAAAGGAGAAATGGATAAACTCAGGATCAATATAACAGCTTACTTATATGCGTAGAATATAGAGGAAGATTTAGCAGCGTGATAACAGATTAAGCATGGATATGGTTACATATACGAGTATCAGCGTGAATGAATCCATATGCTTTATGAGCCTGTTTTCATGCGACAGTACGCCTCAAAGTGTATTGTATACATTGCAGGCTAGGTTAAATTTGTGTTAATATACATGGACGTAACTAAAACATACAGTGTTAGGTAATTGTGACTTAGATGGTTTTAATGGGAAGAAACGGGAAAGACATGGTACATAATCTATGTAACCTAAATCGTGTAGGGAAGCGTTATTGGATTTTACCTAATGAGTAATTATGCTTTTATTAAACTTTTTTACCAGTTGTTTGGTTCACGGATCCCCCAACCAAACGCGCCATAAAAATAAAATTTATACACGACCTTGGAATTGCCAGTCCAGCGCTCTGCCATTGAACTACGAGTTTTTTCTCCAATTGCAACTAAATTTGATCTTAAACCAATATAACGGTGTATCAAAGAGATCGCAAAAGGTAGGCCCACTGAGCTGTTCCTCTGTAAAAACAGACATGTGATGTATGTCGTCATCATTGTTGGGATTTATAACAGTCAATTTTAAAAGAACACTACATTACACGATTTTTAATATCTTTGCTGTTTTAGGGCTTGTGAATCAATTTTACTGCATGACTGTATTTTGAAAACTGTAATAATTAAAGGTGTTTGGCATACTCTCTACGTAGTCTCTGCTGTTATTCAGCTGTTTTAAGCATTGTCCCAGCTATCGCACAAAAACATTTTTTGGCTCCTAAGGGTCGCCAATGGCCGAGGTCATCTGTAAGTTACCATGAAGATTAGCTCCGTCATCCTTCATTTTATCACCATTTTGATCCATTACGACATATCCTTTCACAGATCAGTGACTAACCATTTGGAATTTTGCTACTACTATTAAAGTTTTAAGAGACATTTTCAGCAAGTTGCAAGTTGCTATGCTAAAATGTCTCCTAAAACTTTAATAGTAGTAGCAAAATTCCAAATACAGTCAATTGACAAAATTGTTCGTCACCTTGTATGAGTTCGCAATGGGTACCGCGTGTGTTCTTTATTAGGGCGTTGTATTTTAATACTTGACAACGTAATTGTTACGTCATGAGTGACTGTATCCATAGTAAAATCAATGCAGATCACGTTCTTATAAGTATTGTGACAAGTTGTTTTCATTTTACATGTAAAATTTTAGCATATAAAGATGGCTTCCGGTAGGAAGGAATATGGAAGTGAACTGAAACAAAATTTATAGAAAGTTATAAACGCAACACAAATGCTTCAGAATTGGCACGAATTTTTATTTAATATACCTCGGACTCGACTGTAGTTTTTTGAAAAAATTTGAAAAACAAAAAGGTGTTGAAAATCATACTGGGAGAGGAAGGAAAAAATTATTTACTGAAAGAGGCAAAAAACAACTTTCCGGGATCATTAAAGCAAATAGAAGACAAAGTTTGGTGACATAACTGGTGTATTTAATGAACAAAAATCACATAAATTTTGTACTAGAACTGTCAGAAGAAATATTAATAGTTTAGGGTATCAACGGAGGTCCAGCAAAAAACAATGCTCAGCTACAGATGTCAACAAGAAAACAAGAATTAAATGGTGCAAAGAAAGAAAAGATTGGTCAGTTGCTGGACAGTGGAAAAATTGGATTTTTAGTGATGAAAGTCAAATAGTTTTGGGAAGTGATAACCGTATTTATGTTTGGAAAAAAGTCGACGAAAAGTACAACCCCCAACTCGTGTGCCCTACACCTCGTCACAGAATTAGTTTAATGGTCTGGGGATGTGTTACCTATCAAGGGGTAGGAATAATTACCAAAGTTGAAGGTACAAAAAATAAATGGTCAAAAATACATAGATATACTGGACGAAAACCTTTGGCCTATAATTGCACAGCATTTCCCTCAAAACAATTATGTATTTATGGATGACATTGCACCGGTTCACAGAGCTCGAGTTGTACAAAATTTTGTAATGGAAAACAATATCAATACGACAGACTGGCCAGCACAATCCCTAGATTTAAATATATTAGAAAATATGTGGTTATATATCAAAAGAAAGCTACAAGAAGCCGTAAATCGAATACACAACCAGACAGAGCTTATGGCTGAAATTAGACACATCTGGGAAAACACACCACAAACCCGAATTCAAAGTTTATACAACACTATTCCCGATCGTATTTCGGAAGTAATACAAATGAAGGGCAATTTGACCAAATATTAAGGTAAGACAATTTTCTATTGCATTAACAGAGGATATTGAATTCAGAATGAAAACAATACCAATGGGCCACCATTTTGTAAAATGACGAACAATTATGTCCATTGACTGTAGTTTGGTAAAAATGGCGAAAACATCATGTTCCGGTTGTATAGATACACTTACAACTTGCTGAAAATGTCTCTTAAAACTTTAATAGTAGTAGCAAAATTCCAAATGGTTAGTCACTGATCTGTGAAAAGATATGTCGTAATGGATCAAAATGGTGATAAAATGAAGGATGACGGAGCTAATCTTCATGGTAACTTACAGATGACCTCGGCCATTGGCGACCCTTAGGAGCCAAAAAATGTTTTTGTGCGATAGCTGGGACAATACTTAAAACAGCTGAATAACAGCAGAGACTACGTAGAGAGTATGCCAAACACCTTTAATTATTACAGTTTTCAAAATACAGTCATGCAGTAAAATTGATTCACAAGCCCTAAAACAGCAAAGATATTAAAAATCGTGTAATGTAGTGTTCTTTTAAAATTGACTGTTATAAATCCCAACAATGATGACGACATACATCACATGTCTGTTTTTACAGAGGAACAGCTCAGTGGGCCTACCTTTTGCGATCTCTTTGATACACCGTTATATTGGTTTAAGATCAAATTTAGTTGCAATTGGAGAAAAAACTCGTAGTTCAATGGCAGAGCGCTGGACTGGCAATTCCAAGGTCGTGTATAAATTTTATTTTTATGGCGCGTTTGGTTGGGGGATCCGTGAACCAAACAACTGGTAAAAAAGTTTAATAAAAGCATAATTACTCATAAGGTAAAATCCAATAACGCTTCCGTACACGATTTAGGTTACATAGATTATGTACCATGTCTTTCCCGTTTCTTCCCATTAAAACCATCTAAGTCACAATTACCTAACACTGTATGTTTTAGTTACGTCCATGTATATTAACACAAATTTAACCTAGCCTGCAATGTATACAATACACTTTGAGGCGTACTGTCGCATGAAAACAGGCTCATAAAGCATATGGATTCATTCACGCTGATACTCGTATATGTAACCATATCCATGCTTAATCTGTTATCACGCTGCTAAATCTTCCTCTATATTCTACGCATATAAGTAAGCTGTTATATTGATCCTGAGTTTATCCATTTCTCCTTTTATCTACGTGCAAAACTGTTGCACGGCGTATGTTTTGCGCATATAAATAAGCATGTGGTGGTTATATTGATATTGAGCTTATCTATGTCCACTTTTATCTACGTGCAAAACTGTTTTGTGTATCAGTGTATTGAGTATATTAGCATATTGTTCAATTCTCTTCGTCTCACTCTCCTCGTTACTGCACCACGCAACAGGTGTAGGTTAAATAAAGTGCATGATATGAATTTACACGTCTGCATGTAAATCAGCTGATCGGCTATGCATAAAGCAACAGTATATATAGTACATGTGCACATAAGTCAGGTAAAAAGGTGACCACGAAAAGGAACGCATGTGTACCAAGATAAAACGTACAGTTGTGTGTATAGGCCACAGCGTTGGTATCTTGGTAGTAGAGTGTGTCCTTGCCGACGAGCGAGACAAAAGTTGCCGTGCATGTCCCCGCCTGTTAAGATCAGTGAACCATAGCATGTGTACACCTACCCATAAAAGGCGATATAGAGGAGAAAGAACGGGGGGTGTGGTTATTTTTTTGGATTTCCATGTGTGCATGAATGTTGATGGATGTGATGGACATATCTCTGTTGAACAAGTTGAAAAAGAGCTCTTGATAACCTGGCAAAGCTGCAGAACCTGACGACATTAGCACCTGGACGCTACGAGATCTAGTTCGTATTTAGCCCAATAATGTACCTATGCAACAGCTCCTTAAGAGATGCATATATACCCGAAAAGTGGAAAACAGCAACTGTCACCCCCCTTTCTAAGAGGACACTACCCAATTCTATAAGCACAGATATCAGACCTATCTCATTGCCAAGTTCAGTTCCCAAAGAACTAGAAAAAATTGTTACAAACCAGCTACAAAAACATCCCAAACCAGACGAAAAACAATTTTTGAATCAAAGGAACGTGTCGACAACTAACATGCTCGTAGAAATATTGCACGATTGATATAAATGGTGAGATGAGAATAACAGTATCCGAATCGTATTTTTGGACTACGCCAAAGCATTTTACCATATCACTAACCACATTCTGCACGTTCTGAACAAATGGGTGCACCTCCCTAAATCTTAAAGTGGTTAGCAGCCTTCCTAAATAACCGGTACCATCGAGTCGGGATTGAATCTCTCACGTCAAATCCATGCCATATGAAAAGTTTTCTGCCACTGGATGCTATTTCCGGAATGGAAGGTTTCGCTATTATGGTAAAACATTCAAACCGACCTTTCCCTCTATAGACATACGTCGATGAGAGTACTATTTATGAAAAAATCCTACCAGAAGCAACAACTCCCAATACCAGCAGTCTGTCGAATTACCAGCCGATGGACTAAAGAAAACTATATGAACACAAATAATAAACTAAAAATAATAACCATATCCCTTACTTGTAAAGACCGTCTATCCTATAACCCTTTTACTATCCTTATTCAAGTTCAAAACACTCAAACAGAGGAGACATGATATATTAAAGAAGTTATGCTAAGAAATAGCACATGAAAGCAACGTAATTCACCAACTATTATTCCAAAGAAAAGAAAATATCCACAATACTAGAAAGAATAGAACATTCCCTCTACCAACTGTAAAACACAAGAGAACTAAAACCTCTTTCATACCATATGGACTATTTATGGAGCGTTTAATCCTCAATAACTCAAATAAGCAAAGAATCACTTTAAATGTTACAATAGCTAACGTTTACAAGTGGCAATGTTAATTGCGGAAAATGTTTCAAACCACAAAACAACTGAAATTAAGTAAACTTAATACAGTGGAACCTCAGTCCGGACAAAACCCGACATATCGAACATCTTTCTAAACCGGACAAATTGTTTCAGTCCCGTTTAAATTTATATAGACTTGCATCAACGAAACCTTGTAAAAGTGGATACCTCGGAATTCCGAATATCCGACAACATTTTCAGACCTAAATTGAGGTTTTGCTGTATAATATTCAAAATACCGGACTTAATAAGGGGCGAATATTTATCTTAAGAATCCAGCATGTTTATCTATTGCATAACATGCTGTCTGGTACATTGCGAGATCTGCCTCTGTGTTTACCATCACTGTTGACAAAAGGTGTCAATAAATAATCCTTAAGCCACTGAGTACCGCACTGTGGGCAATGGGGGAGGCTCATGTGTCACTGCATTGGCTTCCCTCTGAGTTCCATCTTGCCCGCTATAATCCTTTTTACACTAGAAACTGCACCAGTAGTAGGTGAGGACGACTCGGCATCGATTCAATTTTGGCTGCTCCGGTGTGACATGCTTTATTATATAAGGCGAGGTAGCAGAAGAGGTTCGTAAAAATAATTGGAGAGCAAAAAAAAATGGGGACAAAAAGAAAACGGAAGGAGCTTAATATTTATGAAAAGGTGAAACGTATTTCAATTTTACAGTATCACAAAAATATTAGAAAATCTGGACAACTCGGAATTTGCCAGCTCCCTCACTGTCAGGTTTTCCAAGGTGCTATTAAAAAAGACTCTTTACATTTCATTCAAGTATTAGTTATTTTATGTATATATGTATATAATATATATACAGTTCCGTTATAACAGTTGCAAAAGGAGATAAACTACTATAAATCTATCTATTTATCTATCTATCTATCTATCTATCTATCTATCTATCTATCTATCTTTTCATATTACAAAATTCGCAAAGATCATTATCTTTTATTTTCTACCTTTTTCAATCAGTCCCGTTATTAACGATATTGTGTATAACTTGGAAGTTGGGCAATATGTCAGAAGGCCACGGGATTGAATTGACCTCCCCTTTTGGGTTCTGTCAATTTGATCCGGGGCCTTAAAAAAAGGTCATATTGGCCAACGGTCATGAAGTATTACTATTGCACATACCTGACTGCATACAACTTCAGCTTAAACGATGATAAGATTTATTGACCAACGTTTCCTTTTTATGGAACTATTCTTAAAACAATAAAAGCTATATACACTGAAAAAGTAATCTGAATATGTTGCAATCAATGCTGGTTTATTTTCAAAACGTGCAGATATTTGAAGCTTACCGGCGATACCGCAAAGTTAAAATCAGTGCCAGTCGATATGACAGTGCATTATTTTCTTAATTTCACTTACGTGTACAGGAATACTGAACAGTACATACTCTATAGCCAAGCAATTTTACAAATCATGACGCCTGAGGTAGCTTTGAAACTTTTCTAAGCTGTGAACAGGATATGTCAAGTTCTGCTGAACGAATTTTCACAAAAACGTTCATGAAGCTAGCCCGCTGAAGCTTCTTGACATAATTAGATTTGGGTGACTGGTCGCTGGTCAAGGTCACAGGAAAACTTTAAAGTCTTACCTGCTGTTCTATCAGCAAATTGCTTGTGGCAACGAAAACTCCAGTTTGGATCAACAAATTTAAACCGCAATTTCCTACTGTTTTGATATAATAGGGCATATGTTTTTTTTATTAGGATGACCTTAAGCTACGGTTTAAGGTCAATGTGCTTTATAGGCTAAATTTTCTCGAGCTGATAAGGTTTGTGTGAGCTTGGCTCAAAAGGTCAAATATACTGTGAAATTTAATGATATCGAAAATTGTTTTTTTTTCTTTCTCTACGATTTGCCTGAGCAACAATATCTACAGATTGGCAGGATGGATTTCAATATAAATTTACGAGTGGCATTTATATGAATAGCTTTGGCTTATCAAGTTCGGGTGACCATACGTGACAGCTCAAAGTCAATATAAGAATTTGAAATTTAAAGCTGTGCTTCTCTCGATGAGTTGATTGTAAATACTATATCTATACAACGGTTCAACGGATTCGCCAAAATTGATATGTGCGTTCTATATCTAAGGCTTCATTTTGTTGCATTTCTTCGGTCTTTAATGGACGATTTGCAAGTAGCAGCAGTGTTGATTTTTTTTTCTTATTTTAGCACCTATTTTGGAGCTTGTAGTATATTTTGTATTACATTAAGCAACAATCACCGGTTACAGAGTTAAATACAGGAGTCCGACCTCAGTGAGTTTCTACCGCAGTGACGTCATGATTACCATGTCAATGTCAATTTTCATGACATATTTTCGTGCATATATTCTTAAGTTTCATTTGATTCAGATTCCATTTTACTTAATTTTACTAACTTCTGATTTAAGTTGCGATACAAAATTCGTAAATTTAAAGAAAAATTCGGGTATCTCAGCGCCATCTAGTGCCCGAAATGCGCATAACATTGAAGATGGCTGAGTTTAAATCCATGTTTAAACAGTATAAATAAATAGTATAAAAACAGTATGAATCAACAGTATAAATAACACTAAATCCATCCAGATCTAAAAATTCTATTTAAAGACAAATAGAATCGCGTCCAGATATGATCTGTGTTGATATTTTGTTCCTAGAAGGACCTGAGTTGATATCTCGTCAATTATTCTCTTATTGCTATGGAGACAGATAATTTTTATTTGCTTAACACATTTCGTAGTACGTGTTCTTCAAACAGGGGAAAATAAGGCAATTGTCAATTTTGATTAGGTGTGAATTTTGCATTTTGATTGAAAATTCTTCGTTGTCCCAATGGTTTCTATAATATAAAAGTAATATAAAACACTCTCAAAGCATAAAAAGGTGAAACTTTGAAGGAAATACCAGTTGTGGTAGACATACCCGCATTTTCCTTAGAAAACTTTATGGAGGGGAGTGGATAGCACTCGTTATACTCCCAGTAAACATTCTTGCCTCTATCAAATCCCTGTTTTGCGATCTATGCAATATACAATCCAGCAAAGAGGTTGCATTGAGTCCTCATCATTCGTCAAAAAGAACAACCATAACAATAAGTGAACATATTAAGCTAAACGTAAGAATCTAAGTGTCGTCTACTGTTGAAAAAAACATGAAAAGTGACTTCATAAGGAATGACTCAACGTCGGCGTGCATAGATAGGGTTGCCATGCGGTTGAAGGGCTATCGATTTCCCCTGTATAGCGACCTTTACCGGCGTCTATCCGACGTCTTTCTGTAGGCGCCTATCTAACGTCTTTTTTCTAAATTCTTCTTATGTCATTTAGAATACATTTTTCGCCTATTCATTTTTTACAACGTCTATGAAACATTTTGTGCTCACCGGGAATTGAGATATTATATGTAGCACTTTTGTTAAAAAATTGCCTCCTTCCCAAAACCTATTCTCAATAGATGAATATCCGTTCAGCCAAAGCCTTGTAATGGAGTCTGTATCGAACTTTAAGTATTATTTCACCCCCGCCCCAATAAAAGGAGTAAAACTTCCCCGAAAAATCGTAGATAAAAGGGTAAATGACAATGACAAGACGTTAGAGAAAAGCCGTTGACAATACGTCTTGGAAAAGCCGTTGACAAGAAGTCGGGAGAAGGACGTTGACAACATAGACCGAGCTTGGTTTTACATGGTATTACTATTTTTAACTTAAAAAATAATAATACATTACCTATTTTCCTTTGTTTTATTTTTCAAAATATGCTGTAAGATACATGGACGCTTTGGCATAGTACACGAAAAAGCATTTCTTGCTAAAAACAAGTCCATTTATTAGCCAATTATTTGTAATTAACAGTCATATGTCCAGTCATTTCTTTTAGCAATCATAGGTTTGCAGGAGTTAGTCGGTTCGATTCCATCCTGATCAAAGTTAAGCGCACTTTCCTGTAAATCCAAAATTGTTCTAAAATTAAATTTTGCATCATTATGGGCACATGCTTCATAGCTACATGATCGGGTACATTGTAAAACCTTAAGTTATTAGGCTTTTAATAAAGAACAATGAGATTATACAGACAGAGTAAGTTGATTGGAATGTCACAGCACACACTTCCGCCTATTGTGTTATTATAGTGGGTCTTCCAGTTTCGGTTTGGGTGCAATTTTCATGCAAATTAAAAACTAGAAATCGGTTCAAGTGACAAAAGGTAAATAAAATCTTTTATAAATCAATTAAATTATAATAATTGGACAGGTTTACAGCATACTTTCGTATCTTTCCTTTTCGCTTCATCTTTTTGTTTAAAAAATATCTAACAGAATTCAGAGGAGGCTTCATTTGAGGCGATACTAATAAGCTATTAAAACAAATACCTCACATGCAATTAAATGTTTTCTCCTTGTATTTTAAAATGTAAACATATAATTGAACAAAAAAACACCGTTTAATTAAAACCATACTGAGATGAACTCTGACCTTTGACCTCACACACTGGCACTGCCACCGTATTACAAATCACATCGTTCCAAGTACCACCTCTCTCATTGTATAAGAACACACAATTTTCTCTGCCGAGCATGTTGTTAGGCTCGCCTGGATACCAATTAGTATACGTCATTTTATGACCTGTACTGGCCCATCGCCACAAGCCTTCCTCTTGTTCGTGTGTGCCATCAATCCACACGATTTTTCCCATCCCTAAATACGAAAAAAAATTAGTTGGTGCTTCAACATTTTTCTAACGATAAAAAACTAGAAAATTCGCAATTTAAAATAGCTGGACCTCGGTTTTGCCTCTGTGAGATGGAATTGTGCCCCAAGTCCTAATGACCGTATGGTAACCAAACGAAGGGATCAATATTTTATATCACACATGTTCTCTGCTCTGCAAAACTGCATGTCCCAGGACTTTTGCATAACTTATTTTAGCCATTGACTGAATAACATTTCGTTACTGCAAAAAGTTGCTTTGATACGACATTGATTGACGCACACTCGATTGCTAAACACATCTTATTATGTTACACAACACCTCCAGTTGAATAGAATCTCATATAAGAGTAAACGGTCATTTGTTTTTGGCAACATATCACAACTCTAATTTTATCAGATGTTAAAAGTCCAAATAAAGACTTCACAATATGTCCCATATTTTATGTCCCAGGTCCTGAATTCCGCTTCCAACTGTTGAGCCAACCTGATTCAAAAACTAAACGACGTATTTTTCACAAAATACCCTCTAGCTATACAACTACCTGAAAGAAACTGATAATTTATGAGTATAGACCCAACTCCCGCCCTAACATAGCCCCCGCAAACGTCAACCTCCCTCTATCAAACCCCCTGTGCGTTTAACCCCCTCTCCTCCCGTCCAATCCCGACAAACCCCCCCCCCCCCAACATTCTCATATAATATTTATTATTAGAACTTATAATCATTTTATTCACTGGTGAGATTTTTCCACATTAAACAGGAGTTTTGCTTTGTTAAGTTGTTAAGAGGGGTTGTTTTGGCCTGTTACCAAGCTTACAGGTATCTCAAGAAAGAAGCAGCAAGAGGTAAATTATTCAGAAATATGCACCTAGAACCTCTGCTGCTTTTGGATTAGTATGAATTTTCGTAAAGGATACTCCGTAGCATGGACGTAGACGACATCGGAGATTCTCGTGGTAGCAATAATCTCGACGATTTTGACACTGGGTTTCTTTCGATAAAAATCAGACACTATCAATTGAACGTTTATAAAGAAAGCTTTGTGAGTATCATGATATTAAAATAAAAAATACATTTTTTCAAGTACTGAACTTAAACCCTAGAATTTTTTATGAAGAGACCAACGATTTAGCTAATTTGGTGGCATACTTCATAATGCAAAACGAGGGCTTATGCCATATGTTTTGAATTTTATGCAAATTTTAAAGCCTTTATTTAAACAAGAATCAAAATTCGGTATAAATTCTATTCATTATTAACCACATTTTGTGGTGCGAACGCTCAAGTCGTCAATGACTAGAGTTTGATAGATTTCTACACCGATACTTTTGTTACAACAATGTGTTATTAATGCTGATTGCCAAAACATTCCATGTGCTTTGAGGGTATTCATTGTATTAGTTGAATTCTATGCCCTTTTGCTTCTTATCTTCACACATGTCAAATGCAAACTTGTGCATTTCTTTGAAGCTAGTATAGTCATTCAGCTAAATATGTGCAGTGACAATGGCAGAGGTAGTGGATATAAGTCATGATAAGGATATAAGGATACAAAAGTCATTAAAACACTTATAATTATATCGGCCTCTTCATAAAAGTTCTGTTTTTTCACGTCATTACATAGCTTTGGTGATTGAGGCATTCAAAAGATTCTGTTTTGCATAAATGAATAAAATATTCGAGCCCTGTCTGGTGCATATAATTAAATTCATACCTTTTTGCTTGATGGGCACATCGATAGCTTCTTGTTGGTGACAAATATTAGAGAGACTGAGATTGTTCAAGAGCTCATATTCAAAGTTAAATAAAAACTTTCTTTACTTTATTATAATTTTCTTGTTAAAATAAATCTTTTTTTTTCTAGCCAAACATAAGTTGAACAAAATGTCCAACAATGCAAAATTTCAAAGGTGTCTTCCGCAAGCCAAAACATCTGTCCCGTTTCTTGAATTCTCACCTTTTAAAGCTCATTGATATCCATAGGGGTGCAACTACTGTTCCGATTCTTAGCCATGAGCAGAGTTCGTACCCATGATCTACAACACCACAGCATTTTGCTGTGACAGCGGTTTCAACCACTCGCCCACACCAGACTAATATTTAAAAAAAAAACATTTAAAAAGCAGTTCGCTGGAAAAGTAGTTCAAGCACCTGCAGCGAGCTGATGAATGACGTCATTCTCAGCCTTGTCACTGACATCGGCTAGGTGTCCTCCGGCATCTTGACACCTGTCCAAATTGCAAATATTACATGGCACGTCATTAACCCACCTCCCTCCTCCATTCCTTCCTCCCGTCCGTCCTATTCCTTCATACCTCCTCCTCTCTGAGTGCTACATCCCTCCCTCCCGTCCCTCACTTCTCCTGACTCCCTCACCTCTCCGTGCTACCCCCTGCTTTCCCGCCCCTTACATTCCCTCCGTCCCTTCGCTCTCCGGTCCCCTCATGCCTACATATCAATTGATACATATTTAGAATACAATGTCACCCTTTAAAACATAAATTATTTACATTTAAAATTGGAGCAATAGTGTTGAGAATGGCATACACACCTTCTTTCGGCTATTGCAAACGTCAAAAGTTCGTCGATGACCAAGTAACAGGAACATTGATAAGTCGCGTTGCATTTAATTGAATCTAAAATCAAGAAATGCATAGTTATTAAATAGTAATATTATTAATTGTAAAATTACTTTAGTATTGAATTTGCTATGATAGTGTTGTAGTGTATTTTTATATTAAGACCACCACTTGTATTAATTTGCATGTTTAGTTGAAGGTAGTACCAAGTCGTAGATACACCAGAACTCAAGAATCCAACCACCCCGCAAATGAGCCACTTCACAGATGCACAAGAACCCAAGAATCGGACCACCCCGCAAAGGAACCACTTCACAGATACACCAGTACCAGAGAAGCGGACAACCCCGCAAAGGCAATCTTCACAGAAACACCAGAACCCAAGATGAGAGAGAGAGAAAGAGAAAGAGAGAGAGAAAGAAAGAGAGAGATAAAGAGAGAGAGAAAAAGAGAGAGATAGATTTAGGCAGACTGACAAAGAGACAAGACAAACCGACAGACAGACAGACAGACAGAGAGACAGAATGGGTTAGAAAGGATAGAAAATTTACTGAAGATAGAACATAAACAGAATAAGGTTAAAAGCTTACCTCTACCAGTAATAAAATAAGAAATTGCCCCTTCCAATTCTGTTAGACGCCTTTGAATCTCTGTTACATATGGAATCAACGTTTAAAGTAAAAATTCCTAAGTTAAAGTCAAAAGTTAAATAAAGAGTATTAATTTATCTATTTTGTTAGAGGAGTGTTACTCTTTTAAAGTTTTAAGATAACGCACCATATAATTATGAGCCTTTAGATAAACAAAGACTTGAAACGTCACGAGGAACCTTGTCCATGCTCTACACAGAAGCGAGTGTTTAACGTCCATCGATAACAGATCACGAGGAAACTGTTTTGGTTCGGGGATTGCAATGAACTGAAAAAACGATATATAAAGTGGGACGTCTTCATGGAATATATAAATCATTTACCTTCGTGAATCGACAAGACCCGGCTGTCCATTTGTTCAATTCTCTTTTGCAGTGCTTTAAGAAAATATTAGGCTATTGTTTTTTTACAAATACTAACAGAAAAAATAACAGAATCAAGAGTTTGGTATATATGTTGGATATATAATATGCTGGTACTTCAATGTTTGTCCAAGTAAATCCGTCCCCACGTCGCTTAGTTGATGATGAAGCTAATTCTTTCAGCCACCACTGTATCAGTTGAACCACAAGTCCATCCGTACAACAACAAGTCCGACTTTACAACGATTTGGCCACCTGTTCAGCTACTGTACCATAAGTTCAGCGACCAATCAATGCGTTCTACGACCAGTCTTATCGTTCAGCGACAAGCCCATCCGTCCATTGATCAGTCCTTTGCTTGCCCAAGGCTAACTAAACGTGTCGTTAGTTCACATTGGATGAGAAAGTCGATCTGTTTCTAGTATAGTTGATACACAAATTAATCCTTCAGTAGCCGTGTTGATGGTAAAATCAACCAGAATCTGGTCTAGTTTCAACGTTCAGTATACAATCAATAACTTCTGTATTCCATCAGCTCATATGCATAGGACGTTTAAAAAGAATTTATGAATGAAATTTGTTTACTTCGTTACATGCTTAAAAATATCACACTTAATATTGACATTTAAAAAATTGCTTCTTTGATGAAGCCTTAAGAGGTGTTCTTGTTTCTGTGGGTAAGTACTCACACAGAGATTTGCATGTAATAAACTAGCAGCGCACATGCGTAGAAGATGCACATGCTTACCGTCGTTACTGCATTTAACTGCAGTAATATCCCTTTTATTTTGTGCAATACGCTCCTCACGTACTGAAAAGAAAAAATAAGAAAGAGGTGTGGATAAATTCGCGCATTCAAATGTACCACACTTTCATTGATTTTATTTTTTGGTAGAAAATTACCATTATCCTTTAAACTTCATTATCTGTTTTATCGTTCAAATTGTTTCAGACGGTCAAACACAAACAATTTAAATGAATTTGTCTTGAAGCCCAATTTTACTGTTGTCAACACCAAAAGACTAAATTAAAGCACTTTATTTTGTATTATTATATACTGTTCAAGGTTATGATTTACAAATTAAAGCGCCAACTCATCTAAAATTCTCTCATTCTCTCCTCTAATAAAAATTCAGCTCATCCAAACATGAACAATCCACATAGATTAATTTGACAACACATCCAAGTGATATTATTTTTCTTAATTATTTAAGTGAACACAGATTACAATTTACACTTTTTCGTAATTTTATTTTCACATCGCGTTATTTATACAATTGAGGGGGTTCCTTGAAAATGCACTGTTACCATCGCGATGTTTCGTTGCCTCTGTTCACATATGTAATTCTTACATCTAAATACCTATTAGCAGAATCCATTGTTTTAGAAAATACGCTGGAAAAAACCTATTTGTCTCAAAATTTCAAACTTTTAAAGCGTTTTTCTTCACTACTGATAGGTGCAGTTATCAGGTTCATGCATGGACCCTTTCAATTACAATAATCAACCTCTTTCAAAAGGACTGCATTATCACTGAATGACTCTTTGCAAAAATCAGCTAAAAATATGCCTGAGGACTACTTACTAAAAAATGAGGCCAATAAGTGTGCATCGAAAATTTCTGCATAACAATTATAAATCTTTCTCACGAAAATGAAAATCCTTTTCAATTATATAAAGAATCAAACCAATGTAATTTGAAAAGAAAATAAATTGATACAAGTTAATTTGGAGGAATCGAATAACGAATTTGGATGAGTTGACTAAAATATTTGGATGAGTTGATTGAAATAGTTAGGTGATTTGAATAAAATGTTTGAATGAGTTGATTTGGCAAAGTGGATGGGATTACCAAAGAATTTATTTGAGGAGAGTGAAAGATATCGACAGAATAGTCAACTAAATCATCTTACCTTTGTTTGAACAGCTCAGATTAGCAATTATGTTGTCTTGTTCTCTTATCCGACTGTCAAGTGCTTTAATATATAAATAAAGGTCTAGACATATTAATACAATGTACGTTTTAAGACTTTTAAGTGAATATTTAGCAATGTTTTTCTAAGATTTCCTCAAAATATATTTGTTAAGCGTTTGCCTCACATCAAACACTGCCTGAACAACCTACACCTAATCAATCACTAGCCTTTCACATCCACATGATCAATCACCACCTATTCAACGATTGCAAATCCATTTTGTGTGTCTTTTTAGTATGTTCGAGGTTTTCTAAATGTAAGGTTGTTACTCACTTGTTTCGTGTATACTTATGTATACAATGGAGATGTAATGTAATGGAGATGATAGGCAAGATAAGAACGAAAAAAGAGTTGAAAAGACAAGAAAGAGATGGGGATGAGAGTTAAGATGTGGAAGAAATGGGGATGGCAAAAGAAAAAGAGACATGGAATAGGGATATGCAATTAATGCTCGCTTACCGCTGTTTGCAGAGCTGAGATTAGCAATAGTGTTGTTCTGTTCTTCAATCTGTATTTCATGTTCTGCATTACAAGAATTGAGCAAACAGTGTACATATTGGGAAATATTACAAATATAAAAGAAAACATTGCGAAATATTGGAGTTCATATGATATTCCTAAATGGATTCTGTGCAACAACATAAAAATCTTAAGTTTTGAACAAATATGACACATGTGTAATATTTGAGATCGACTAATTTGTTTTTTATTTATTTTATTAGTGATTGTTTATGACAATTTCAATCACTTGAGCATAATTCACATCTTGGCACGCAGGCCTTTTCCAAGATTTTGTCACGCTTACATGACGAAGATTGGACGATAAACGACAATTTATTTACAAAAAGGACATATAGTTACAGAAGTATTGTTACAAGGGGGTAGAAGGTAAAACAAACGACCATTTAAAGAATATTGAGTTGTATTGTCATTATCCAAAACTAGATGACATATCTGAAACTTGATCAAAATCTTCAAGGTAAGGTATTGAAATTGGTAGTCAGTGAACCGAGATTTAAAATAAAAAACTGTAAGATAAGAAAGGTATGAATTTTTGCTTTATCGGTAGAGACCGATTTTTGGTCCCGATAATGTTCTATATTATCGGGGTCAATTGTCCTTTAATTCCAGCTTATCGGGCTCTTCTTTTATCGGGAGCAAAAGTCCGTCTCGGTGATTTTAATTTCGTTGCTACTGTGACATATTTTTTAAAAAATTTAATATTGTTGCACAGAACTCATATTTGAATATCATTTGCTCTCCATTTTTTTTCAATGTTTTGTTATTTTTGATAGTTTTTTTATTTATTTTATTAATTTTTTCTTGTATATTTTATATAAAATAGTCATTAGTGAGACCGCCCACATATTTTACTTAAAAACTAATATTACATGACATAATATTCTTTTATTTTTTATTTTATGCATGAAGCTGCTTATTGTCATTGACTTTCAATCACCAACACACTAAAATTCAAATATATGCATAAAATATTTAAAATTCTGAGTTTAATATTATGAATTTTCTGGCCGTTTTGATTGAAAGTCCATATTTGAGATATATACGGAAATGTCAAGTCTTTTAAGATTTTCACTCGAGGTGTAGTGCGTGACCTGAACACTGACCGTAGCAATAACTTTATACATACCGTCGAGTTGGACACTGATGTTTGTTAACACATTCTCCGCCTGTAATAATCTCATTCGTTCACATTCTTTCCCCATGTTATCACTGCATTCTAATACCATGTATTGTGCCTCAACAATGTAGATCATTTGCAACGACAATACGAACAGGTGAACCATATTTTTAGACAACATCTTTAAATATAACTATTGTATTTTCAATTAGTAAGTGTTTTATACTTGTGATCTTTGTTTCTTAAAATATCAGCAGCAATGCATTGTCATAGGGCAGATCTGTGCGTTAAAACGAAGATGAATATGTCTGCTTTATCATTTTTGAAGTGTTTTGAGTGGCACTAACCACATATTGTCACCAATAATTCATGTTCTTTGCCAAATTGTCAACAAAAGAAACGCATGACTTATGTTATTAGAACACTTCAGAAATACATCTATTTTGTAAGCAAATAGTGGCTAGCCATGTCTGGTCTTTGCTTTGTAGCCAGCTAAACATCAAAAGTTATGAATGTTATAAGTTACTGGTACTCGACGGGATTTAAAATTGTAACATTAATTCTGATCGAGCTGAATTTAGTTTAGCGTTTTTGTAAGGAATCAAAATCCAAAAATGATTCGGCCAATCTATTTTGTAACGCTGTTTATTTTCTTCCAATTCTTAACGGCTAAACATGAACACGAACCAAACAGTAAATTAGCACAGGTACAAAATTATTGACTTTCCGCGGCCGAATGCCGAATGGCGCGAAACCGCGGTTTATATACTCAGGCGATTGCTAAGCAAGGACGAATGAACACAACACGACAAATCATTCAATTACAAAACGCACGTGTGTGTAGGGGAGGGGGGACGAGAGTAATGTTCACCCCGTGACAAACATACTGAACTGAATTCAAGCAGTGACATTTCTTACAGCGGCCCCGTGAATGCTTGGCATTCACCACCAGGGACACAAATGAATTCAGCAGCGTACACAACTCGTGTAGCAAAGCGGTTCAATATTCCAAACTATAACACTACATGAGGGAGGGTTGAAACTGAGCACAGTATTTCCCCTGCGTTACCGTGCAGGACACAGCAAGCGTGCGGCCAACGTAAAGCTCCACAAATCGGCTTGAAACAAGCACACATTTTATTTTATTTCTGTGGCTTGGTTAAAATAAAGTTTTTTCATAGAACTTTTGTGCCGGAAGTTTGTTTGGCGGAAGCCAGCGATACGTGTGAATAGACAAGTAAACCACACTAGTACAGCACAGCCTATAGGTATTGAAGTGGTGTGATTTACAGTAACTGACCACGTGTTTCACCAACACACGTGGGCAATAGCTATGTACTGACATTAGGTGTTTACGCAATGGACTTTGTCATTCATTGAGTGAACTTTGAAAAGACAACATGCGTTTAGAACTGAAATTAGCTTTTTTACGTATTACGAAAGAGATGACAAATGAAATCAAATTATAGAATTCCATAATGAAAAAGATATATTAATAGGATAATAAGAAACACATTACGCAGTGAACTTATTCAAGAAAGCTACGGCCATAATTGGACAATTTACAATAAAATGAATGTTCAATTGTGTCTGTGGACATCGTCTCAGCTTACTGCAAGATGCATAGCATGTTACCGAAGTAAGTTTACATTACAATATTCTTAAATTTACGAAAATTTTAATCATTTTTACAAATAATTAATCAATTATACAAGCTTCTAGTAAACAAAGTTTAGTGATGGGACGGGTTAGATTCGATGATTTTGTTTTTACAACAGCTGCTCTAACGAAACCATCTCTGCTTCTGTTAACTTGTAAAACTCGCGCAACTGGCCAGATATTTCGTGGCGTTTGCTCATCAGACACCAGTACAATGTCATTTTCGCGTAATTCTCGCGCGGGCTCGACCCACTTTTGGCGCTGTCGAATTGTCGGCAGATATTCGCGTATCCATCGGTTCCAAAACATGTTTGCTAGATACTGTACGTGCCGCCACCGTCGGCGGTAGACATCGTGTTTGTCAAAGAAATCAGCCGGCAGTTTTTCATTGCCGCGCAGCAGAAGCAGATGATTTGGCGTTAGGGGTGTCGCATCTTGCGGATTTTCGGAGCATCTGGTTATTGGTCGGTTGTTTACAATTGACTCCACTTCGCAAAACAATGTTGACAGGCGTTCATCATCAAGGACTGTGTTGCGAATAATAGCGTTTAGTACCTTGCGCACTGTTCGTATCTGGCGTTCCCAGACACCGCCCATGTGTGATGCGCAAGGGGAGTTGAATATCCACTGAATCTCTTTGTGTTGCAAATGTTTATGCAGACTATGGCTGGTATTCCATCGATGTATGGCCTCGAACAGCTCTTTGGAGCTACCAACAAAGTTTGTGCCATTGTCTGTGCGGATGATTTCAGGTATTCCTCTTCTAGAAGTGAATCTTTGCAGTGCATTCACAAACGAATCTGCATCTAGCGAATGCAACACTTCGATGTGGATCGCGCGAATAACAAGGCACGTAAAAATACAGCCATATCTTTTTACTTGAGTGCGGCCCCGTTTCACAAGAAATGGCCCAAAGCAGTCGATTTCCACATGGGCAAAAGGGAGCTTATTTGGCGTTACTCTATCACTGGGAAGGTCTGACATCCGCTGATGCATTGGCTGGCCATAGAAGCGTTTGCATATAACACAATTGCGAATCACTTTGCGAATAAGTTTTCTGACTTTTGTAATCCAGAATCTTGTGCGGAAAATCGACAGGACGTATTCAGTGCCGCTATGCCTGGCTTTAACTTCATGATAATACCTGATTATTAGTAGCGACAGGTGGCAATCTCGCGGCAGAATCAGCTGATGTTTCATCTCGACAGCAACCACGGCGTTTCGTAGGCGACCTCCGACGCGCAGTAACCCTTCTTCATCCACAAAGGGTTCAAGGTAGTACAGCGTACTGCTTCTTTTGACACTGCGTTGCGACAACAGATCGCTCATTTCTTGCCTGAAACACCTCATCTGGACATACAACACAATGCGTTTTTCGGCGAGTTTCGGTTCATTCGGTGACAGCACATTAGCAACGTGTGTTTTGTTTTTCAGCCAGTGTATGAATCGTAATATCCATACTACTGCTTTCTTTAGGCGATGCCAGTCGGAATAGCGATTAATGAGTTTTTCAATGACATCTGTTTGCTTCGATTCAAGAACACAGATAGCAGCTGCACGTTTTACCTCGATGTCGGAGTCCTTGATCGTCGACAAATCAATCTTCGATTCTGGCCAATCAGATTCATCCACGTGCAGAAATGCAGGCCCAGTCAGCCATCTGTTGCTGATTTCACTTGACGGAAGACCTCGAGAGGCATCATCGGCGGGGTTGTTATACGAGCTGACATGTCGCCACTGATCGCTTCTCGAACCGTCATGGATCACTGTAAGTCGGTTGGCTACAAATGTCTGAAATCTACGAGTAGGATTTTTGATATAGTACAGAACAATACTACTGTCGGTCGAGAAGAACACTTCCTGCACTCGTAGCTTCAACTCACGCTGCATCATGCTGTTCACACGGATAGCTGTTACCGCTGCACACAGCTCAAGCCACGGAAATCTGATTTGTTTCAGTGGTGTCAATCGTGATTTTCCGAAGAGAAATGAGCAACAGACCTCACCTCTAGTATCAACGATGCGCAGATATGTCACCGTACCGTACGCCTCTTCACTTGCGTCACAGAAATGATGCAACTGCATCACTTTGATATCCCGCTTATTGACATTGACCACACATCTAGGCACTTCAATCTCCTGCAGCAGCGGCAACGACTCCAACCATCTGGTGAACTTCTTCACTGTGTTTTCTTCGAGCGCATCATCCCAGCCTTTCTGGAGCTTACATTCAGTCCATTTGGTCAAATTGAATCCGCGCAGCGATAACAAGCGTCGAAGCTCAGTTGCCAATGCCTTTCCTTCGCTCACTGAATCAAGAGAATGCAGCAGGTCGTCAACGTAGAAGCTGTTCATCACCGCGTCGATCACGCTTGAGTCAAACTGAGACCGGAAATCTTCCGCAGTTCGCTTAAGTGCGTAGTTGCACACGCTTGGACTCCACAAACCACCAAAGAGA
The DNA here is from genome assembly GCA_949752745.1 of Protula sp. h YS-2021. Lineage (NCBI taxonomy): Eukaryota > Metazoa > Annelida > Polychaeta > Sabellida > Serpulidae > Protula > Protula sp. h YS-2021. The sequence goes on along the minus strand of OX457030.1, from coordinate 73,402,861 downwards.
TGGACTGTCATTCGGTAAGTATCGACAGCTGCGTTTGGATCATCTCTGCTCCACCATAGGAATCGCAAGGCATCTCTGTGTTTTGGTGGAACTTTAACTTGGTGAAACATCTCTTCGATGTCCGCCATAACACCGATCTTGCTTTCGCGAAACCTCAGCAATACACCAATTAAGGTGTTCGTCAGATCCGGGCCTTGCAACACTTCTTTATTGAGGGAAGTGTTTTGGAATGACGCTGCACAGTCAATACAATTCTTAACTTCTCTGGCTTTTTAGGGTTGAATACGGGATGATGCGGTATATACCAAGTTCGACCTGGAGTTGTCGACTCTTCTTCCTCCACCTTTTCAGCATACCCTTTCTCCAGCAAATTGTGGATGCCTGCAGTGTACTTAGAATACATCACATCGTCTTTCCTCAAGCGCCGGCCTAGATATCCAAGGCGTTTTTCTGCGAGGATTCGATTATCGGGTAAATTCGATTTGTCCTGCCTGAATGGTATGTCAATTTGATAGTGATTATTATCAATAGATACTGAAGTATCCCACAGCTTCCAAAGACACTTCACTGCATTCATCTGTTGTTCCAAAACTATCAACTTTCCAAAATTTCTCGACTTGGTTGTTCAACTCACGATCGACATTTGCACAACAGTCAACATGAAAGCACGCATCCGAAGATTCCTCTTGACTTCGTACAGGCCCGTTAACCGTCCAACCGAGTAGTGTTCGTACTGCGTACGGTTCGCCGGGCTGACCACGACGCACCTCAAGTGGAACTAAACCATCTGGATTGTCTTGCCCAATCAACAACGACACACCTTCAGTGCTAGAACTGCATATCGGTAAGTCATTCAAATGACTAAATTGACTAATGTCATCTTTGCAAACCACACTTGACACAAGCGACGGGAAATCGTTCATCACACATACTTTAGCAAGAGTAACTGTCTCATTACCACTGTGGATCTTCTGCGTGTTTGATGCAGTCAAACAAATTTCTTCTACAGCAACTTCTTTGCCATTGTTCAATGTGGAAAGCATTATTGTTGTCGATTTACCTTCTGCACCCAGTTGTTGTTGCAGCTTTGTGGAGCAGAATGTGCCCGCACGTATACAGGAACAATAGGAAGAGACACCTTTGCCTTCTCTGGTGCCTGCGTGCTGAAAGATATGGGTGCACAGCTAGAGCTATTCGGTGTATCACGGATTGAAGTTGACTCACCGGCTGAAGTCAACGTCGAACTCACATGCGATTCTCCTTGCGGGTTGTCTTTCTTCAGCTTACTATGAAGCAGGCATGAGTGCTTCCTGGAAGAACCGTCAATGCCACACGTCTTGGCGAACCTGCATTCCTTTGAAACGTGTCGAGAAAAAATTCAAACAATTGAAGCAGATTTTCTTTTCTCTAACAAACTTTAGTCTCTCAGAAGCTTGCAATTTTTATTAAACTTCTCACACTGGCTCAGATAATGCGAGTCGCCACACATGAAGCACTTTCGACTTGGCTGAGCGGGTGCCTTGGCCTTGCTTGCACCGACTTGAAAACTCAAGGACTTGTTTGGTTGCATTTTGCCTTTCTCGCGTTTTTGTTCAGCGCCTATACCGAAAACTGGATCACTCACTTCGCGGGTCACAAGGGTAAGGAAATCCAAAAATGCATCAATACCTGGATATTGTCCACAGGCCTCATGATGTTCTACGGCTTTCTTCCTCCAGCGACTTTGAAGGTAGTTTGGCAGCCTCTTCACCAACTTTACCAGGCGTACTCGTGCATCGACCTCATTCAAATGCCCCATTGCTCGTAGGGTTTCCGTACAGCTGCGAACGTCATCTAAAAAATCTTGTAGCACCTGCACATTATCGGACTTGATCGGAGGGCCTGAGGTGATCTTCGATATCCATGCTTCAGATATCACATAATCATTTCCAAACCGCTCTATCAACAGCTCTTTGGCCTTTCGATAGCCAACTGCAGGCAGCATACACGCGCATGGTTTTATGATGTTTAGTGCCCTGCCCTTGCATAGTTCAAAAAGCTTGTTCAGCTTAGAAACATCACTCATTTGGGTGGAATCTACACTACTGTGCAAACAGTTCATAAACATGTGGAAGTTCATCGGGTCCCCATCAAAGGTAAGTAGCTCGGACTTAGGCAAGGATAAAACGTCAATCATTTGCTGCTGCGTGAAAGGAATGGTGTTTGCACAAGGTGCTAATTGCGTCTTAAATGCTTCAGCTGCTGGGTTAAGCGTAACTGGGTTTGGAATCGCGCTTTGAAATGTGTCGTGATCAGGATTTTCGTCATACATTGCGAGGACTTGCTCTTCTGCTTAAACGGCAGCTATCTCGGACTTCAGTTGGTGCCTTTTCAACTGAGCTGCCAAACGCTCCTCTTTCTCGCACAACTTGAGCTTTGCTAGGGCAGCGGTTTTTTTAGCAGCGGCACGGGCGCGAGCAGAACGGACACTACTTGTGGAACCAGCCTGGGAAGCACTGTCACTTGGCTTTATTGTATCTTCAACAGGGGACTGTATCTTAGATCGTACCTCAGATTTAACGCCACTTGCCTCCTGTGATGGCTCCGCGAATTCAGCAGCCGCACCCTCCGGAACCCCTACGTGTTCATAATAATCTTGTAGCCGCCCTGCAAGCTCCACCTTGTTCCCTTTCGTTGGCAAGCCCTTTTCCGCCAGTCCCTCTTTTAGCTGTGCAATGTTCATTTTTCCGATATCCATTTTTCAGCTTTCAGTCTGCCACCATAATTTAGAATTTTAAATAATTTTGTGCTAAATGTAAGGAATCAAAATCCAAAAATGATTCGGCCAATCCATTTTGTAACGCTGTTTATTTTCTTCCAATTCTTAACGGCTAAACATGAACATGAACCAAACAGTAAAATAGCACAGGTACAAAATTATTGACTTTCCGCGGCCGAATGCCGAATGGCGCGAAAACCGCGGTTTATATACTCAGGCGATTGCTAAGCACGGACGAATGAACACAACACGACGTATCATTCAATTACAAAACGCACGTGTGTGTAGGGGAGGGGGGACGAGAATAATGTTCACCCCGTGACAAACATACTGAACTGAATTCAAGCAGTGACATTTCTTACAGTTTTTATGCAAAATCATTTATTCGCGGCAGTCACAAAAAATTCGAGTGAAGGGAGGGAGGGGCAGATGGAGGGAGGGAGGGACGGAGTGATGGTTTCGGTGTTTCTGAAACTGACCAAATGCTACAGAGAATATATATTACCCATTAAACTTAAAGATTAATGCATATAAAAGAATAATTGTTTTCAATATTGCGACTTATTGAAGTGAAACTGACACATATCTTAATTGTATAAGCAGACTGATTACACTGTTTCAACTGTACAAAAAAAAACTTTTAAAATTGCGCTACAGGTCGCTGTAAGAAGAGCTTGTTTTATTCCAATTATATAGAGTGATGAGTTTTATTCCAATTATGTAGAATTATGAATGTTCCGTTCTTCTTTCCCAATGTAGGTGGACTCGTATTTCCTGTTCTGTGACATCCAGTACCTGGTCGCTGTCATGCATCTTATTAGTCTCTGCAACGAAAAAAAAATTCAAACTTTCAGCAATCCATGTTAAGGTGACGGAGAGTGGCAATATTTGTATCTTTTTGCATAACTAATTAACAGAGGTATAGCTATTAATGCTGCCAGTTCATTGTATGCTGATAAGAAGCCTATTGTTGTGAAATGGTAGGGTATGGTGAAGTAAATGCAAAGTGTATTTATATTAAAAATTTATGCTCACTAGAAATTTCTGTAAAATTTCTGTTAGTCTTACGTAAAACGTGTAAATTCATACATTCTTTCAAAAAAGAATAAAATTCAAACGTACTGCTTACTTCAACGTAAGAGCCAGAATGTTTTCTGAATTGAATGATCATTCCTATTAGTACCGGAAGAAGGACAAGTACCGGGAGACACCTACCTATTGCTACAGCCCACTGCGGATACTTGTAATCTGCATAGTATGGCTCTGGAATAGCATACCAGGGTTTTACTTCCACTTCAAAATCTTTGCGTCCCAGGGACGCCACGCTTTTATATTTTTGCGTCAACCATTTTGTGTCATCCTGCACCCTGATTTGTTTGTGTCATCTTATTTCAATAAGCACAAAGGGTCCGTGTTTGGGGGTGGGGGGTAAGAGGTAGCGCGTACAGTTGCACTATCTTTTATTACCAAACCAAGAAAATTCTAAAAGCAATGAATTCTTATCTAACCATACCTACTTTTCATATTGTTAAAAAATATATGGCAGCGTCGGGAAAATCAAATTGTTCTATGACTGGTTCTTTCAGTTTAATGAACATTAAACGGTTCAACAGTTTAGGGTTTAATCTGTTTCTGTTTTATTGCGTTTTAAACCAAACATCTTCTTTTTTCATGGAACAGACGAAACCGGAATAACCAGGGCCAGTTTGCATAGCAACGCAAACACGGGAAACTGAATTACACTTATGGGAATATTATCATTTTTCTAATATATAGCCTATATCTATCCAGGCCCAAGGATTTTCGGCCGAGCCCCAAGAAATTTGGTAAAAATGGTTAATTTCGAGCCCTGCAAAAAGCCTCAAAGGTGAGACGCAAGCCTCAAATTATTTTGCGTCCCGAGCCATTTTTTTGCGACATTGACGCGCAAATTCGCGTCCCGTAAATTCCTGGCATAGGCACTGTATATCCCCATAAACTGAAGTGATATGTATCAAAGCTTTTAAACTTTTTTTCAAAACTATTTTTGTTTTAATGTACTATTGAAATCAGTTGGAAACTTTATAATATAAGGAATATTCATTTCACTAAAATACTTACTAAGAGTACATTGGTGAAACAATAGCCCAGTTGATGCTCAACCACAGTGATGGTTGTACAAATATCTGTCATGTCTTTCCTAGCTTTCTTGTAACCTCAAATTAATATAACATCTTATTAATTCTAAAACAATGCTAGATGTAGTTGCTATGTATCACAATATTATTACTCCTATAAAATGAAGTTTATTACAATTACATATTTATTAAGTAGTATTATGCACACGGATGTATAAGCTTCAATAAAATACATTAAATCATCTTTTTCCAATAATATTTTTTCAATGAGATAAAGAGTAACGATCATTATACAACCCCTATTTTACGCAATTTGGATAGCAAATTGGTATTTATACAGATATTGGACATACTATTTACAGATACAGATATTTACAGATATTGGACACACTATGTAAAGAAGTGTAGCTACCATAGCGATAGATAATAGCAATACATGCCACCAAGCAGACAATCATAGCAATGAATGACATCACATACCAGTCTATGGCTTGAAAAATGTAAATTTTTGCCTAAAAAATACACGTAGGTTGCAATACAGCAAGGCAGCCAAACAAAATTATGATTCAATTATTGAATAGTAAATCCTAACTTATTTGTAGTGATGGTAGGCGCATGGCAATAAACCTTTTCGCTGCAGATAATAATTGAACATGAAAAACAATACAAATTTTATTAAAGTGATTAGAAAATTCACTTAAGCTTCTTTAAATAATTAGTATCAAAGTCTTAGTAAGTTGCATACAGTAAAAATATATACTTAGCTGCACTTACACCTGTTGCTATTAGAGATTCAAGTATAAATAATATGCAGCAAATTGTAGATGCAGTCCATACCCTAAGATATGTGATATGTGCATATACCGCATGACAAACTCTACCAACTGCTCGACTGCTACAAACTGGTGAAACATGTTTGAATATTGTTTTGTTGTAAAGAAAAATGAAAAAGACGACTAAAATGCTACTGCTTTTAATTTATCAACCATATCAATAAACAAAGTCTATGGAAAGTATTTAATTCTATGTTATATAATACAATATTAATGCAACATTTGTCTCATTAATAAACCTTGTGCAGAAAGAATTATTAATAAGCATGTTTCACAAGTTGCAAAGTACTATTTGTAAGTTTTCTTACAAAATTGATGGCTTTAGTATGCATTGAACGTATTTAAACTATGTTGTGAAATAAAATACTAAACAAAACAGTCTTGTTGTTATAGAGATTACTGGTGAAACTCATGAGCAACCATGTGTGAAATAATTGCCAAATTATACAAACCTGAGTCTCAAGAGATACATTGAAAAACATGAAGAACAAGACGACAGACCAGAGAGGAGCGAGAGGCTTGCGGGATATTGCCTCTGGATAGGCTATAAAAGCCAAGCCTGGACCTGAAGTAGATAATACGAAAATGATTCAATTTGATTAATGCACATTAACTGCAAGTTCACATTAGTGCTTTTTGATATAATATTTAGTATTTGGTGACATTAGAATATTTTTACTCGTTTTATTTGATAAATGATTATGATTTCATTAATTTGTTGACAAAAGGAGGCATAGCTATACTTATAAAAGGATTGACTTCATCTTGCTACATCTTGCACGCTAAGTCCGCTCTCATGTGCTAAAAAGTCAAGCATAGTAAACGTCCCAAAGCCAACGTAAAAACTCATCAGACAACAAGTCAGTGACAACAATACCGTTCCTAATGATAATATAAAGTGAATTGATTAAATGAAAATACAAGGGTGAGGATCAATTTTGCTTCATGAACTTAATTAATGGTTTCATTTTTGCTTTTATTTTATTCAATGATTGTAGAAGAAGGGATCCAAACCGAAAAGTGTTATCATACATAAGACTATCATACAACATTCCCATCTTCTCTCAAAGTTTTCTTCCCTGGGCATTTGAGCTAAACGTAATAACACCGACTGTCTATTTTTAACCCTGATCATGAGTCCTGAACCTTGATCTTATAGTCGCAATAGTCTCACGCACTCACCTGATGAATTCCATGTTGTACTGAGTATGAGATGCCATGGTAACTATCCCTCCCCAGCCTGGTCCTAACGTGCAGAATATTTGCAACAGAGCTTCAAACTACACCTCACAATGTAACAAAATCAGGCAAAGCATTGTAGAAAATATATTTCCTATAACTATCAGTCCTTAAGCAGTAGCACTCAAAAAGACAAATAAACATTGTAGATTTTTAGTAAGAAAACCTCTGTTTGACTTCCACTACGATTACATCATGGCCAAGTATCCCAATGCCAAGTTGTTGTTCGGCGACAGCGAAAGTCTATGTTATGACATAGAAACTGAAGATATCTACAAGGATATGAAGCAAGATGCTGCCTTGTTTGACACAAGTGACCATCCGTCAGATCATTTCCTGCATTCTAAAGTAAAAATAAAGGATGAGACGGCAGGAATCCACATTAAAGAGTTGGTTGGACTCAGAAAAAAAATGTAGTTTAATGTATGGTGGGAAAGAAAAACATACGGCCAAAGGCATCACTCGAGGTTGTCAAAGACGCATTAAACATGTGCAACATAGAGACAGTTTGCTCAATCAAATTTACATGATACCTACAGGATACATTATTCGAAGTCATGACCACCAGCTTTTCTCGGAGACGTTGAAGAAAGCAGCCCTCTAACCATATGACGACAAGCGCTACGTGCTGAATGATGGCTATTCCACCTTAGCGCATGGACATTACAAGGCTGTGGTATAAAAAGGGGAGGTCCTCCAACGTAAGAGTTATTTGAGGTGTTAACACTGAAGCGTTAACATTGAATTTGGAAATCGTAAGAGATCTGCAACTGATATGGATACTCTTGCGGATACAGTCAAGAACTTAAAAGTCAAAATTTCCACCAACTCCACCACCAAGAAATTGAAAGTGGAGACGACGTCTCCACCACCATCACAGTCTTGGGAAGGATGCTTTCTCTAGGAAAAGGAAAGTACTTTAACATTATGAAACAAAGCAATGAAGGAATGGTGAACATTCGCAAGTACCTCAGAGATGAAGGGTCTGGAAGCAACCGTCCTACGAAAAATGGTATTTTGCCGACAGTGCCTGAAGGGAAAATGTTGAAGAAGCATGTTAAAAGTAGTGGATAAAAGGCTACAAAGGCAAGGAGATTGCTTATAGTTGGTGTGTCTGACTGTTGAACGAGATGGAAGACTTTTTATCGAACTATGAACTCATTACAGTTCACTTCTCCTATCTGAGAAACGCATGTGATGACATTGTGCTAAGACATTTTGCAAAGTATATCATATTATCGCCTGAGCACAATCCGAATTGAAGGATAATCTACAGGAGCTGAGGATACCTGGCTTTCTGCTTATACTCTCAGATGATTTAGAAGTGCATGTGATTGAGAACTGCGTAAGTGTGTTCGTACAATTCCGCCAGTATTACGATCTTACAGAATACTACAAATACAGCACCCTGAACACAGTGGAATGGTGCGCTCTGTTGCAAGCATTGGATTTGAAAGAACTTGACGCTTGAATTCAAAGAGGACTTGAAAGTCCGGTGAGCTGACACATCCCGGGTCATTTATTAATGTATTGAATGTCTTTGTAAAATAGGTGTTGGAAAAAATAATTGTTTATGTTGTGGAGTTGGAATAAAAATAATAATTGTTTATGTTAAGAATTTTTTTGAAATGTAAATAATTCCTCATGTTATGTGTTGAATAAAAAGAATGTAAAATGTTTTTGTAACACATTAAAAAGGAACTTGTATGCAACTGTCTTGTTTTTATTTATAATACATGAGATTGACAACTACCATCACTTCTGCTCAATACATCTACAATATTAAACATATTATGATCTCTAGCAACAATAAAAACCGCAAGTATTGGAAATGGGCTGTTGTAATGGTATGGAATTATACACATGGTCATTACTTTAAAACTTTTCTAAACGATTATCTATAGGTGCAGGTCCATAAGAGTCAAAATATTCCACTTTGTCAAAGTACACGACAACCCAATGTTCATCAGGTTCGTCATGATCGTCTGTGTTGATAGCATAGGCTCCTTACGGTAATGTTGGCAGCTGATCCATAGGGAATACTCCATGGAATAAATCTTTTGTCAGGACATCATGGGTCAATTTGGCATCTATCTGCTTCGTGTTCATGGCTGGTAGTGGAATTGAATACTACGATTCGCACTTATTTCAATGATGTTGTCAAATTCAGCATAGACTATGACATTGACTGCATTTTACAAAGCACCAGCAAAATTCATCTCTAGCCGCAGGTTTCCATGCTTGATAAGGATGTAATGATCATTACCATCATAATCAGGTGCTAAGTCGACATAAACTAAAGCATAACATCCAGGCCAATCTTCCCGTTTTATAATGGAACTTTTCTCACCATTCAATTTATCAAAAGATTTGTAAAGAGTTTCAAATGCGTTAAGATATTTGTCCCGATTAATGCTAAGCTTGAGAGATTTGGACAGGATTGGTTCACCATCAGTGTAAAGCTGCATATAATTTCAAAATTATATGGATTTATCAACACTGATCCAACAAAGGATTCATTATGAACCATTTCAATGACAATAAATTTTGGTATTTGTCCTAAAAAGATGTTAAAAGATGTTTAAAAAAAGATTGAAATCCAGCGGGAATGAACAAAATTTTACATTCTTTCCTGGTAAAACGAAACTTGGCAGGAGTTTTCATCAATGAATCTGTATGTCCTAAATGAATACCTGGACTAGCCCTCACTTTGCGAATGGTTAAAAAAGAATCTGTCCCTTCTACCTTAAAGGTATAATTTCCGGTCATTAATTCATATCCATCTGTTTATCTATGTAATCGCAATTTCATACTGATGCCATTGGGAGCTCTTGACGCGTATAGAAATCCGGATTATGTAAACCATTATTTCCTGCTTCAGGTATTTCACCACCTTCAGCATTTACATGAAAACCTGTCACATACTTTTCATGATTAAGTCTTTTCACCGCATGAGCATTCAATGATCCAGCAGCATCTTTATGCACGACACGGATAGAGCACTCACTATTGAGACTTTCTTCCGAGTCAAGAATGAGGTAATAAATGATGCTGATATACCCATGGGTATTATTACTAGGTAAAATCAATCGATCATTTAGAAATAATTCAATATTGGACCCATTTAACAAATCACTGATGCATCTTATCATCTGTACCACAGGTTGTGCCATTACCCTTTACAACCAGGAATACAATATGAAGCTTACTGTTCTTAAATCTAAATATTCTTCTGACTCGCAGGAATATAAAATTCTATTGGGACGGCTAGAACCAATAGTCTCTAATGATAATGAGTGGTTGATAGTCTACATTATAACTTTTCTCTACAGGAGTTTGCGTGGGGGTGTGTGAAACCATTCCAATGAAGAAAGACTACATTCACAAGAATAGTCATGAATTAAAGACATTTTTTGTTAAGAAGATATCTTTCTTATGTTTTGTTGAAGTTATCCCGCCTTCTGACATGTGTTGTCGGTTGCATGTTTGTCCTCCTAACACATCGCCCACCATATGTTGGGCTACTCGGCTCCTAACATCTTTCGCGACATCTTTCGCAGTCTTTTTAAGATGTGGTGCAATGATTTTAGCTCCTCCCTTAAGCAGTGGAACAGCTCTACGAGCCAATGAGGCCAGTATTGAACCAATAACATCGCCATATTGCATTCGCGCTCCTTTGAATCCTGGCAAATCCCTGTCCACTTGACAAAGAAAATAGTTGCGGTGTGCAGATTGATCGTGTGTTTATGCTTTCATAACTAATTTTGTCGAAAATTAAGTTTACATATGACTTTCCCGGTTTCAAATGAAACATTATGACATGTGCCATCCTTAATATTCATTTATATCATATCACATTTTGACGTGTTGACAGAGACGTAATGAAGTTCTTCATAAGTTTTCATAATAATATCATCATCATCACCTTTAATGGGAACAGTGCGTAGTAAAGGAACATAATAATCGCCGACTGCTTGCGGTTCGCAAATACTGCAGTACACATAAAATGTATAAAATCCATGTTTTACATCTGTTTGATGTGCAGCAGGACCAGATTCTTTATACTATTTATCTGGTAGAAATCCTAAAATCTCAGCTAATCCAGTAGAAAAGACAATATCATAATTATTTCTCAAAATAAGAAAAACTCTTCCACTAAACTTATCATACTTTAACCGAATACGGGTTGCATTAATCGATTTTTGTAATTCTTCATTTATTGCACTGCATATATCAGGTATAGATCTGTAGCAACCATATGGAATGGTCACTTAATAAAATGCATCTAATGATGATCGATAATGAAGAGCATAGTCTTTTCCTGGCCTCATTGTCATCCATGTGTGTGGGTATTGAATTTCAGCTAAGGCCAATTCATATTTTTCTTTCAAATATAATGTACGAGGTAAACGAATTTGATAATTAGAAGCTTTTTTAATCACTTGTTGTTACATGGATGTTACATTACTTCAAGTCCGGCTCACGTCATCCACACTGTCTACATGATTTACATTGCTGTCTACTACTTCTTCTTGACAACAAGCCCTTACACACTTTATTTTTACAGGAATACTATCTTTATTTTCATTTTCTTTACAACAACAACATAATCGTTAAACTATGTTAAAAAGTTTCCCATCCTTCTGGAAAGCAGCCCTTGTTGAAGCTGTTTTATCTCTTTTGTAATATCGTCACGAGTTGTCTTTTTGCCAAAAACAGTTTTTGGAATATTAGCGTCTACAATTTCCTAAATAAACTGCTTCCAACCATGTGGTGGTTCTCGTCATTCTTTTCGTCTTGTAGCAACCAATGCTTCTTTCACCAAATCAATAATGTTGGAATTTTCAATGACATCTCCAGTTTTGAATACAAGTTCATTTTTATTTGACCATCTCGTACCATGTTTCTTAAGTTCTGCCAGACGTTGTGTTAATTTTCCCTGATAAATGGTTTAGAAATTGTTGCGACTTTTCTTACTTTTCTTCATTACATGATGCTGCAGACTTTCGTTGCTGTGACTGAATTGTTCGTAAATGACGACCAAGAAGTTGAGACATTTCCATTGCCTTTTCACTAGTTTGTTTCCTGCGTAAAAGTTTATTCACTTTCGTTTTTATTCCACCATCTTTTCCCTTTGTTTCTAACAACATTTTATATTCATATTCAGGAATGAGGACCATTTTCAAAGTATGTTTCATTTTAACAGCAACTGAGCCAACAAGGGTAATGTAAATTTAGTCATAGCTCCAATGAATTCTCCTGAATCCTCCTGGTAGCATCTTGATGGGCCTCTATCAGAAACTGGTATTTTCCAGGATGCATTTGCCGCGCTAATGTTCTTATTTGTTGACTGTCTCTAGAATTTTTAAACAGAATGATGTAATGTGTATTCAAACTAATATTTCGCATTTCTCTACCATGATTGAATAAAGTATGCACAATAAAAATAATGCTGAGATTCTGATGACTGCTGCCAACAGTAAAGAGAGGTATGCGCTCATCACTGTGACATTTGGTCACTAAGTCATTTATCATGAATTTAAAGAGCTCTTCAATGTCGTTTGGAATGCTTTGGTAAACTTTCACACCTTTCATTCCCTTGTACAAAGGCTGATCTGCTGCATAGAGCGATAAAATGGTTTTTGGACGCGGTTTAATTAACTTTTGTTCTAGCATTTCCTTGACCAGAGAAGTTTCACCACTGTTTGTAGTTCCAGGGACCAAACATGTAAATGGCTGCATCATTTTTGAATATTTTTGAATGTCTGTTTCTTTCACCCAACTGTTAAATTTCTCTGGTCAGCCTAGCCACTTGACAAATAATTCTTGAACACTTCGCCTTTTTCGCGTTTTCAAGACCTTTTCAATTCTGCAGTTCAATATCTTTTGTAACAGCTTGCAATTTTTTTTCATAGAAATCGGCATCAATATCTTCGTCTAGGAAGTCTTTGACACAATACAAGTGTACTCCTTGCTTCCTATAACGATGTGTGATAATGAATACTTCTTGTGTCCAATTTTATATGATAATCCCGTTGAAACATGTGTTTCATGTGAGAAATGCGAACATGTTGACCAATTTTAAATTTGTAGGGTTTTGACTTTTTCTTTGGTTTCAATTTCAATTTGTCCACATACAGATACTTCCACACTTTAGATTCATTTTCCTTTCGAATATCTGCAGGAGCATACCTATTAGGGAGGGAACCATGAGGTCTATTGTTGTAATTGTATACCAATTCTGGAAGGATGTCTACATAAATATAGGTTTAGCAATGTAGGAAATATCGATACATCATTCCCTTTAGAGTACGAATGACTCTCTCAGCAAAGTTGGCTTTGGTTTCATTCTTTGTCATATAGGCATGAATTCCCTCCTTCAAAAATGGTTTTCCCGTCTGTTTTTAAATTTAATTCCTTTATCCGAAATTGAAGTTCGTGGTCTTCGATGTGTTTCATGAAAAATATTCTGGAAGGCTTGTATGACGCTGGTATGTGATTAGTCAGGTATTGGCTGCAGCCACAAATATTTGGAAAACACATCAATGACAACCAACAACCAATAAAAAGCGGATGTCATCATTATAGGATGCCATGTTTCCCATGTCAGCCAAATCAATATCAAACAAGTCATCAATACCACGTGTAATGACACGCTGCCTTTTAAACCTGTATTTTACATGTTGTTGTAAACTGTATGCATCTTGATACTGCAACTGTTTCTTCACTTTAGAATAAGTAATTGCTTGGTTATGTTTTTTAATGTGTGATAAAGTTTGTAAGGGCAAGCAAATGCTCCAGGTTGACCAGGTTTAAAGTAAATATTGGTTAAGCAGTCTTGCCACGTGGATATGTTAACACTATTTTATTCGCCTCATACCTTAACATATCTTATTTTTTACAAATCAAGTATAGATGCAATGGTGTGTATAATTGGCGCCCATTGATCGTCAATGTGCACTAACCAACTACTCAGTTCATTCAATGTTATAGCATATAAAGCATATTTCTCACAAAGCTGATTTGCATTGTCCAACATTTTATCTAAATCAATATAATATTTAGCTTCATTCCAGTATGTGTAGGCACTTGCGAAATGGCAAGTATGTTCTTGACACTCTTCATTTTGACAAGCAGGACATACTAAACATGCAATGTTTTTACAGCTAATAACATTTCTTCACAATATGTTATTTTGCACAATATATTTTTTCAATGTAATATCTGCCATTGTACTGCAATACAATCGTTAACCAGTCTCTCACTTCCCCAAACAGTCTTAGATCACACCGAACAAAGTGAAATGTTGCTTTTACATCAAACTGCTCACCTAGGTCAATGCCTGAAAGCGCATACTTTTATGAAATCATCATGTAAGTTTGGCAAGTTCAGCGTTGAATGAGCAAGTTCCCAATAGATGTTAAAGTGTTGCAGTTGTTCTTCAACAGAACCAAAACGTGCCAGTTCAGTTATCATGTAGTCAACGTACTTCTGCTTGAAACACGTTTCTCCATCCCACATTTCCGTATGGTGGTTGAATAAAACAAAATACGTCTGCACACTATGACGGCTGGCGAGCAAATGATTCCAAAAAAGGCTTAATCTCCAGATACCGTTGATGAGCCACACATGGTGCAGAAGTTGTCTGCTTCACACATCTTGCAATTGTACTTGTGGCAGTGACAATCATAATCACTAGCATATCCGCAAGCAGCACAATATTCACATATGAGTCCAAGCTGATTTTGCACGTTCATATTCTCCAATTGAACTTCAGCCCGTCTGTTCTTCGATAGTTTTGACACTTGCATCCGATTATCCTTTAGCAGTTTGATGACAGATTTCATCCCATGACATTCCGTACATGGCTCAGATTGGTTTGGCGAATAAGACTGAGTTAATGTTATCCATCTCCTGAAGCATTGCGTCACATTCATCGTCATTCATGTTGATGTCATACTTGTATACTGTCCCTTCAAACAGCGATGTGTGCACAAAACTCACATAGCGCATGTTTTGGTATGAAATGACTTCAAGCCACTTCGTTTACTTTAAGTGCAGTTTGAAGCCAATGTTGGGTAATATTTTTCAAGTTCTGATATACAATCTTCCACAAAGATGGTGCTAAAGCAAGTCATTTCTCTCCACGTTTGATTCGGAGAAATGGTCCAAATTCTCCATGCTCCACAGTAATGTTTAAGTTTGCACTAATTTTAAAGCTACTTGTCTTCTCCATGACTGCACATTGAATGCTGACTTGGTCCTCTTCATCGTCTCGTTTTATATTACATGTATGTCAAACTCAGTTCTAATATATCTAATCCATATCAGTTATAGATATCTTATTACTAAGAGGTTCCATGTTAACGCTTCAGTGTCCTTGGAACTGTTAGTAGTTTTAGTTGTTGGCTCTTCACCAGCATGTCAGGTTCCCACAATGGCATTGGTTTCTGTAGTACTGCTCCATGGTAAACGGCCTTCCTACGCATTTGAATGGGTGCCGGTTGTAATAGCTGTGACCCCTGGCTACCCTTTTTCATGGCGACCGCTCAATATTCAGAAAATGAACGCTAGTGTCATTGTGTTTGAGTGTGCGTGTATGTGTGTGAAAAAATAGGCTACTCATTCGAATACATCTTTGAATGACGCACTCAGCTGTTTTAACTGTACAGTTTAAAAAACTGCGTTCATTCCTGACACACTACATAAACAAAAAGGCCTCCTCACGCCTTTGAATGAATCTTTCAAACACATATTTGAATGATGCGCATGGTTGTTTCAACTGCGCAGTTTTTTTTTTGTTACAAGCACATGGAGGGTCTAACATACTATGTCTTAGGGGATAATATGACATTTTTCACACACACACACACACACTATATAAACAGCTTTAACAAAGAGAGGCGCGACAGGTTTCTTCTCACCGACGTAGACATCAGTTTGTTTGAAGAACTCTTTGACGAATATCAAATCTTCCAACTTGAGAAGATGAGAGAGACAACGACAAAACCGTTTCGGCAAAGCTGCTACGGCGGCATATGAGCAGATGAGTTCCATCCTGCAATCACAGACGCTGAAAAAGCCTTGGAGGAAGCATTAGGCACTCCGTCAGACTTTCTGCAGTGCAGCAAAGAATTCCAGATCCTGAGGGAACTGACTACCCCTTCTGCGTTGCAAATGCGCGTGTAAATGGTAACACCAAGCAACCCAGCACAAAGTTAGAAGCACATATATAGAGCATCTTGCTGAAGCTGAAATGTTCATGTCAAGCGATGATGGTGATGTCACTTTGTTGAAACGAAACTTTCAGGCAATGCTTCCTCTAGCCTATACTGACATGTTATGGTGCTTATGCGAAGAAGACTTTTTCAACAAAGACACGTACATATATTTGACTGAAGAAATGAGTGACACCTTTCGACTCATCCGCATGTTAGAAGGAAAAACACAGCATACTCACGCTTCAGAGCTCTGATAGGCCATGACCACAGGTGTCGTCCGACTTTTAAGAAGCCTTTATGAGGAACATTTTAAGACTTGGTGCCTGCAAACGCCAAAGCGTGTTGATGAGAATCACGATTTTAAATGTGCGAAGACTATGCTACATGGTTTCAAATGGTTTGAAGAGCGCATTAAACCGCATGATATGACGGCCTGCCTCTATGCAAAAGGACATTTTACCATGCCAATGCTCTTTGCATGGCTAATGAGTAGTAGCAAACGAGGAGACTTTTTAGTAATCGTCATGAGGCAATCTCTAATAGACGGTCTGCTTTCCTGGAGGGGGTTTCTCCTGGAGGGGGTTTCTCCAGCTTCTCGGCTGGGAGGGGGTTGGTCAAGAACTGTCGTTTTCCCTCTACTACAACGCCACCGAGAAACCGCTGCGTGACCTGGGCGAGTTGGGACAAGATGACAACACGTGTGTGAATCCTGGTGACGACCCGGACACGGTACGTGCGCGGAGGGGCGAATGCAGGGTGGGGAGAGGAGTGGTCAGCACTATCCATAAACTGCTACGTGACCTAAGCGAGGTGGCGCAACATAACAACACGTACGTGAATCCCATATACGACCCGGGCACGGTATGTGGGTGGGTTGGGGAGGGCGAGGGGGCGAGGGCTAGGGGGCGATGGCAGCGTGGGGTGAGGAGTGGACAATCTTGCGTGAACTTAGCGAGGTTGGACAAGATGACAACAGGTGGGTGAATCCCGTGGACGAGCCGGATACGGTAGGTTCGTGGGTTGGGGGAGATCGAGGGGGCGAGGGTAGGGTGGGGACAGGGGTAGACAGTACTACCAATACACTTCTTCATGGCTTCGTGGCGCAACATAACAACACGTTCGGCAATCCCATAGATGGATCCGTACACGCTATGTATATTCGGGGTGTGGGTGTTGGGAGTACGGTTATCGATGTCAAGAATGCCATGTGGAAGGCACGCTGTGTTTCTTGTGCTGGTCGTGCGTGAATGCCTGTGTTAGTAGTATGTGCATGCTTGTGCTAAATCCATATTCCTGTGTTGCATTTATCCGTCACCTTGACGTCATGTATACGTCACGGTGAAGTATGCGTTACGCCAATTTGATGTGTACATGAAGTCGCAGTGACGTCAATTAGATGTTGCTGTGATGTCATGTACAAATCACATCGTCACATTTACAACACACGCCACTTTGTGTCGTTAGTGTGATGTTTAATGCAGCATTGCGCATCTAAATATTGTTTATTTTTTGGTTATAGCACCTGAAAGTGTTCGAGTATACCATTCACTTGTTTGATGTCATGTTTATGTTTGACATCATGTTTTTGTTTGCAGACGGGACGTATTTTGAAGTGTTCTGCAACACCCATCACTTGTTTGACGTCATTAGGTCAGGTTTTTGTTTGAGGTCACGACGTCTTGTTTTTGTTCTTGTGGTCGTACTTTGAAATGTTCTTGTACACCATCGCTTTGTTGGACGTCGTGATGTTTGATTTTTGTTTGACGTAATGACGTTTCTGTTTGCAGGCGGTCGTACTTTGAGGTATTCTGGTACACGCACCATCTGTTGACTTGATGACGTCATTTTTTTGATCTCATGACGTCACAACGTTGTTGTTTGCAGGCGGTTGTACTTTGTGATATTCTGATACACTCATCATCTGTTCGTCGTATTCTTCGCCTGCCTCGTCACTCACGGCCTCGGGTAATTGCCTTCATTTTGTTTACATTGGAGCCATGAAGTTATGATTCCAAATATCCGCAAATGGCATCTTTCTTAACAGGCGACCATAATGTATTGAGTTCTAAATTAACCTGAAAAAGAGGCGGTACAAAATGGGTCGTTCAAAAACGTGCTCGTACACAATCGGGCAATACAAAAAGAGGACGTACAGAAAAGAGCCGTACAAAGCGGGTTTCTGTTTCGCGAGATTAAAAGTAAAATTTGCTTTTGGTGATGGTCGCATTACAGTAGTTTTAGACCTCTTACAGAAACCTTGATTGGTACGTTCAGATCTTGGAAAACTTTTAGGATGAAAAACTTGCCCATGCCTTCCACTGTGTGTGTTTTTAATTGCAGAAACCTAGTGCGAAGTCAGCCGAATCTCAGACGAAATGACCCAGAGGATTGTAAAGACCAGTCGCAGGACTGGGGGATGACAACGAGGACTGCTCCGACCCCACATTTGCCGGGAGCGGTGCCAAAGTCAGTCCGGGAGTAGGGGCAGGGTTGAGGGCTAGTCTCAGGACGGGGGAGTGACAACAAGGACTGTCCCGACCCTACGATCGCCGACGGCTCTGCCAAGGTCAATTCTCAGGCGGGGGGGAGGTGAAGACCTGTCCCAGACTAGGAGGGTGATAACGTGGACTATGCCGACCCTACATTTGCCGCGGACGGTGCTTATGTAAGTCACGGAGCAGGACTCAAGACTGGGGGGACGACATGTACCCACATTCTCAGTGGACGGTGCTAAAGTCAGTCATTGGGAGGAGAGGGGTATGGTCACATATCTCCAGACCCCATATTGTGGGGAGGGGCAGTGTCACGTTGTAGGTGAAATTGCGTGTAGGGGCTTGGAATAGGGTGGCATTCCTTGGCAGAGAACGTGCAGAGGGCGAGTGATGGTACAGGACATTGTATGATGGCAAGTTGGGGTTGTAAGAGGCAAGTCATGATGATGGAGGATAAGGATGTCGTTTCACGTTACAAATGTTCTGCAGCATTTTATGCACAAATCACTCGATCACTCATAAATTTCCCTTTTGCCCCACCCAGCATTAACTATCTAATCTCGTTACAGACATGGTACTGGATGCTCGCACCCTCCCACCCATCTCTACGGGTACGTTGTGCCTTCCCCCTCCGACCCTCTCTCACCATCTTCCACCTCGTTATAGGCATGGTACTGGGTGCCCTACACCCTCCCATCTCTCTCACCCTCTCCCCCTCTCGTTAAAGGAATGGTTCTGGGTGCCCTCCCGCCTCCCACCCTCTCTCCCCCTCTCCCCTCTCATTAGAGACATGGTACTGGGTGCCCTCCCCTCTTCTACCCTCCCTCACCCCTCTTTCACCCTCTTCCCCTCTCAACTGCGTCTTAAGACGTCGTAATATAAACCTGCATTCCACACATCTCCGACGGCTAGTATCATGAAATTTGGCAATGCTAACGTTGATACTAAGAACTAAATCCAAGCCAAAAATTGTTGATGTGCAACGTCAGTAATCGTGTCTTATGACGTCATACATAATTTAAAGTTATATCTCAGAAACAGCTGGGCCTACAGATGTCGAGTCAATTGCACAATTTGACTACTTTTTCGATAAAGAACATTTTCGTTGCGTTAATTTTTACGCAGGAGGTCATAATGGTGTTTTCTTTTCGTTTTCTTTTTCTTGTCGCTATCATTTTTGCAGAGTGTACAGAAAGCTATGCATTGTATAGGAATTGACGAATATAAGTTACTTTGAACTACCCAATGCCCTGTAAAACGAGCAATCCTCGTCCCTGATTACGTCATCCAACAGGCAAAAGCAATTCTCCGATACTTATGCATTCTGTGACTGTTGTATACACGCAAGGTCAGCAGTATTCGCTGCTTGTTGTGTTTGTGCTAATATAACTTTGGATTAGTTAATGCGTATGTTAAACAGCGTTTGACTACAAAGTTTATGCTGTGGTTTTACTTCTGTTTTGCTACCTCCCTTAGATTTAGTTATTGCGCTATTAAATGTGAATGACAGTTTATGTTATGAATTAATTATGCGAAAGATTATTCACCAACAAATCACAGACTGTTCACTTCCGGAAACGACAATCCTTAATTTAAAAACATATCTGAATTAAGCTGAAATTTTTAGCACAGTTTTATTGTTATGCTCTTATTATAGAAAACTTCACAAATAACACACCCCAATAGTAAGACCACTGTAGGTTGTACACAGGGCGGGCTCATTTTATTACGCTACATCCGTGTTAAGACCAAAGTTTTTAGCCCGGCGTGTCCATCGGGTTGGGGGGTCGAAAACGTAAAGGTGAGAATCCGAACACAGCATCCCCCGTCTCCTCTGATTTTTGTTAAGCAATTAAAACTTATATTCAAGTGATCTGTTATTTATGCAATTCATCAAAAATGATGACGACTTTTTATCAATTCATATTAAATAGTGCAAAATTAAGAGTTCTAGCACACAACTGTCTATCTCTCCCAGACTGTTTTTTTTACAGAAGTGAAACTTATGTAGCAAATAACAGACTGTATTAGCAGTTTGCCATATGATCACTACTATTTAATCTATTTCGTTATAAGTAATATAATAATGCAAGTTCTAGCATACCATTACATGTCTTTCCTGGATTTTTTTGCAGAACTGAAAGTGATGTAGCAAATGATACGTTGTATCAGCAGTTGAGCGTATGAGCCTTAAATTATTTCCTTTTGCAATAAGTAGTATAAAAATATCAATTCTTGCACATTTTCCCTGTTTTGATTTATCAAAGAATTGAATGTTATATGACAAGTGATAGGCTACTGCCTGGCTAATAACCGCGTTACGTCATAAAATAGTGAAGGCGTATATCACGAAAACGGTTGAAGCGATAGGTCCCACTGATGGACGAATCACACAGTATCGAAACCTCTCTAACAATAGTGAGTGGAGTAAACATTAAACTTTGAAATTGCAATTGAGTGATTTCAAGCGTTACTTTGAAATTCGGTAGCGAAATCAGTCTAGTTTTGTTTTTGTTTGGTGTTTCCGCCTATATCGGTTCTTGAAATAGACAAACTTGTCATTTATGACGTAATCAATTACGTGATTTCAAAAACTTGCGTGTCGCTTGCTTTGCGCTAACCATCGCTATATTTTCGCCTTGGTTTGACGTTTCTATCTTTATTTGTTTCTGACATAAACAAATTCGCCATTATGACGTCATCAGTCAGGTGATTTTTAAAACATATTAATCGATTGTTTTGCGCTATCCTCCGCTAGATTTTGATTTTGGTTTGCTTTGATATTTCTACCTTAATTGACTGTTGAAACAGGCAGATTTGTTATTTGTGACATCAATAATCTCACTGATTTCAAGATATTTTGTGTCGCCCGTTTTGCCCTAACCACCGCTGTATTTTGGTTTTGTTTGGCGTTTCTCTCTATATTGGTTGCCAAAATAAACAAATTTATCATTTATGAGTCATCACTCACATAGATTTAAAAAAAAATGTGTCGCTCGTTTTGCCCTAACCACCGCTATATTTTGATTTTGGTTTGCTGTTTCTATCTTTATCAGTTGCAGAGATAGACAAATTCATCATTTATGTTTCAAAAGAAAAACATTGTGTCGCTCGTTTTGCGCTAACCACCGCTATATTTTGATTTAGGTTTGACGTTTCTATCTTTATTAGTTGCCGACATAGACAAATTCGTCATTTATAACGTCATCAATCACGTGACTTCAAAAAAAATGTGACGTTCGTTTTGTGCTAAGCATCGCTATATTTTAGTTTGGATTTGAAGTTTCTCTCTTTGTTAGTTGTTGAGACAAATTTGTTATTTATGACGCCATCATTCTCGTGATTTCATAAAAAATTGTGTCGCTCGTTTTGCGCTAAGCACCGCTACATTTGGTTTTGATTTGATGTTTCTATCTTTGTTAGTTATTGAGACAAATTCGTCATGGCGTCATCAATCATTTGATTTCGAAAATTTTTGCGTTGCTAGTTTTGCACTAACTTTGGCTGCATTTTGGTGTGGTTTGACGTTTCTATGGTTATCTTATTCGTTTTCAAGTTATTAAGCGTTGACGTCATGACGTCATAAAACGAAGATAACGACGTCATAGGACAACAATTTTTTGTCAGGATCTAGATTTCATGGTCCACTATCGTCGTCCCAAATTTCGTTCTAATACGCCTGCATGATAGCTTTTGGGAGATGCATGGAAACCAACTAGTGACGAAGAAAACAGAAAAAAAAACAAAAAAAAAATAAAAATAAAAAAAACACAAATAAAAGGAAAAAAGAAAAAAATTAACATTCTTTGTAAACACCCCTTCTGACTTGGACCAAAGTGTTAACTAATCGCAGGCATCAGGAAGGCAACGAATGATAAATCAGAACGTTTTAAATAAATAACTTTTAACAGGTCAAACAGCTGAAATAGATTAGAGCAAAAAAGAACGACCTGATTTTTTCTTATGATTAGTTTGTGGCATGCTTGGACATTTAAGTGATACACATGGGTAAGACTTTGAAGCTATTTATTTGTAAACAAGTTTCGAATGCAAAGTGTGTTTTCGTTTTAACTTTTTTAACAGGTTTCATAATTTCTTCAAAATGGACAATTGTCGCAATGTACATGTGTGGACGTTGTGTCCGTGGACGTTCTATTCGTGGATGTTGTGTCTGTGGACTTTGTGTCCTCGGGCGTTCTGTCTCGAATTCATTTGTAATACCCCAAACCTATTGGACACATGGGCTTTTTACGTGTTTACATATTATTATTTTTTGCTATAAGATTCAAGACCCCCAGCCATATTCCACCCTTCTAGAAATGTGAAATAAGAAAATGGACTCTTTGCAAGCTTCATGTTGGTTATTTCAAGTTGTCTCACCACTCCAACCAACCGTTTGTTTGTTTTGCAAAAATTTCTGTGCAAGCATGTCACGTTATTGTCTTCCAGCCTTTTTATTAGCTCAACATGTGTGTTTTGAAGGTTACATTTTGTAAAAATGACTTATTTTGTCCGTAAGCAGCAAGATTTGTCCCTTCACTTTTTTCTATCTGCCATCTCTCCTTATCTTCATTCGGCACAAGAACTCTGTTAGATCCGTATACTGCCAGGTCAAGGCTGTTTAGCCCATTGCTTCAGTGATATAAGCACAGACGTCCCTTTTTACACTCTTTGGTATGTTTGACTGCATTTAAATGCATTTTTTTCACTACACCCGTGTATTTCACTCCTGCAATACTGTTAAAGTGCGGGGGAGGGGAGGGGGGGGGGTTTGTGGAACACTTATAGCGCAAAGTAAATACCAGATACCCCAATTTCAAAAAGAGGTTTATTCGTCCAATCTGAGCGTAAAATCGTCAAAGTTGATGAACAAAACAGACCATGGGGATTTGCATGTGTTTGATCCTACATTAAGATGCATTTTCGAACGAAAATCCAGGTCAATGTGGGGGTAGGTCCAAAAGCCTGTTTACAGTATAAGGTTTAGATGAAAGCCTTCGATGAAATAGCCGTGTGCCTCCCTTTAAAACCAGCCATCCACACTGATAATGAGGGATTCTCGAAAGTAACCTGAGATAGAGCACTGGGATCGAGCACTCTCTGAGCATCATTATAACGTTCTCATTAGCATCACTTCAGAGTGATCCGGGAAATAACCCAGCTGCCAGTGTTTTTAAATTTTTATGACATAACGCCGCATATACTTCGATAGATCTCTATAGACCTTATTTAATATTATGCTATCTACTTGTCTCACGGTTTCAAAACGAGGCTCTATATGGATAAGTCAGCTGTTACATTTACAGTTACATTTACTTTGTTGCCAACAATTTTCTTATTTTCTCTAAGTATAATTTTCAAGAATTTCGACAGCAAGGACAAACAGGACGCGCGATAAACCAAAAACTTTTACTCAGCTACTAATATGTTCCCTTCATAGTGTTTGATATCATTTCTTTACGCTCGGGCCTTTAGTTATATAATAAAGCTGCCTTGACATATTGTCTTTTTATTTTGTTGTTGCTGCTAAATAAATTATTTTGGATAAGTGTTGCGAAAGGGTTTAGAAGAGTGAATTTCTTTGTTTGCATTTGTGAGAAGGCAGTTATGGAGCGCATGGCTGTGCCTTGATGGGTATACGTAGTTTGAGGGCAATGGAGAGAAATGTTTGGAGAAAGATCGGTAATCTAAAGAACAGTTGACTGTAAAGGAAGGAGGTGTATGTCTCTTGTGTCACTAAATAAGGTGTAATTAAACTGAACGTTCTCAAGAAATACAACAAAACATTAACACTTTTTATATGTTAAATATTGTTTCTATAGTAGATGACAAGTTTCACATAATATCCCATTATTATGTGTTCATGAGTGAACTTGCTTGGCTAAACTCATTTTAAATAATATAGTAATTAGCTGGCGACTTCTCTGCGTTTAATTACAATAGATTAATTAAATTGACAAGATAACATGTCTCCGTCCTAACCCCTCCCTCGCCAACACAACTTGCTTTATACGTGAAATTAGCTAAACCCATCAATTAAAGATTTTACTCACATTAAATTTCCAGGTTCATTAAAAATGCCCCAACAATCCAATACGATAGAGAAGGTCGAATGTTTTAATTTTTACGCAAAGTGATTTACAAGGACGACAAATTAACGAGTTGTTTTAGTACAGCATTATTAAGCCGATTTATTTCAAGCGTTCATTTTAAGTTTCTCTGTTTAAGCACGGGCTTATGACGATATGTGAATGGCTATGCTCTAAAGGGTCGACTTGTCTCTGAGTGATACATCTTCATTGAAGAATGTATCGAACAGAGAGTGATGTGTTCGAACAACGTGATATATTCGAACAATTTTATTATTCAATGTGATATGCTATCCACTAGCAATGCAACTATCTGAAAACATATAAAGATGTACATCGTAGCGCACGGGCATGGGCTGGTTAACCATGATGCAGACAAGAGGTTAGGATTTAAACATACTCCTTCTTGTGCATGATTGTTAACCACAGCTGTAAAACATGCAGACAACAATGCAAGCAGATAAAAACATACGTTGAAACCAGTAAATGTAATTGAGTATTAATTAATAAATTGTAGCAAAATTGTGTTTTGAAAATGATATTTTGCGGATTCCTGGTAAGCATGAGGAAAAATCGTTATTTTTCAGTGTAGAGAGTGCATG
Organism: Protula sp. h YS-2021; assembly: GCA_949752745.1. NCBI lineage: Eukaryota > Metazoa > Annelida > Polychaeta > Sabellida > Serpulidae > Protula > Protula sp. h YS-2021. The sequence continues at coordinate 73,377,510 of OX457030.1, read as the reverse complement.
TTTGATGAGCAGGGCAATGATGAGTTTTAAGTTTATGCAAGTAAACGTGAACGGGTTTCCAATGAAAATATAAGACGCTATATTAACTGAATTTTAGTTCCAAATATAGCTCGAAAACTTCAAACTTCATTACTGAAGTTCATCATAGAACCGAAAAAGCAGAAGTAGGTTCAGACAAACTGAAAATACATAAGCCTGATGTCATAAATAACAAGTTAACAGATTTTAACTAGATATTAATGTAATATGTAGTCGAAATTTTAATTCAACTGTATAAGCACAATATGAATAGTATACATTTATTATTTACTATAATCTTGCTGCTACAACAGATTTATAATTCATTCATTAATTTTTACAGAACAACATAAAGTGCCATGAAATCCTGAAAATAGAACTTTGGCATTGAAAAAGTGAGGGATTGGGAATCGACAACAATATACACCTTCTGTATCAAGGATTTTACGTCCACAAGAACGTTTAGATAAAATCATCCATAATCTATAAGACAGCATGGCAGTGACTACGCAGATAAAGTGCCTGATTTATTGCCTTTTGCTTTTTGAAAAAAGCATCCAAAAAGAACTATTGGTAAAAAATAATTATTTAAAACTTTTATATGTAAAATGTCAAAGAACGTTGTATTTTAAAAGGTTCTGAAATGTTTCATTATTATAAATTTACTAAAGAATTTTTAAAACAGTTGTAGAAAATGTTCTTTAATAATTATACTTATGGTTGGTTTCAAGATTCCCGAGACTTTCTAGTTGAAGCATTCTGCTCAAATGGCTTTACATCAGCATTGGATGTAATTAAGTTTATTTTGACCACAGAAAACGTTTTTTTCGTCCTGCTGAAAAAGTGTTTATAGTCTCAGTCTGATGCGGCCAGGTTTTAGCTATCATATTGCTCCTACTGAGGTAAAATACAAATACCGAACGAATGTAATTTATGTCTCGGTATCTAGCCATCGGCGACCGACAGTACCACAAAACTTGACTATGGTGGCGGCTTCAACAAATCGTTCCGCACCGAATTTCATAAACGGCCTCATGACATGAGTTTTGACTCGAAAATCTGGAAAGGCTATTCCTGAACTTGATTTTAAATCAAAATTAAGCTAAAAATAATCGATTTTTTAATGTTTGGCTATAATAATATTCCAGTACTTTTCTATTGATTGTCAAAAATCTGTATATATCAGCTTATATAGAAATTATGAGTGCTGTTTATGCATTTTATGCCCATGCCAAGAATTTAATTATTGATATCTAAAAATATTTTACTGTACTAAAAGTAAATATGTCATATCTAGAATACAAAATATAATTTTAGAACTCAAATTTTAATAGTCATTTTTATTTGAACTATTGTAATAGAGATGTAAATGGTATTAAAAATACAATATAATTTATGGATTTCAGAACACTACATATTCTTTTTTTTTAAATTTGAACACGGAATAATCTTTCATCACCCACAACATATTTTTAATTTAGCGGGTTAGTTAATGTAGTAGATGTTACAATTTAAACATCTTTCATTAGTATTTCTACATTATATATGTTGTCACGTTGAAAATATATGTTTTTATGCTGTCACGTGAAAATATATGTTGTCACTTATTATGCTTTGTTATAAAGCATATTTGTAGCCATGATGTGTGACATTTCCTGGATTTAAGCTATTCCTGTTTTAATCATACCAAAAACAGTCTGAAAAGGAATTAATTGCCCCATTACGCCATCATTCATTGCAAGACCTTTCAACCAAGAGACCATATACATACGTTATATTTATGTTATATCAATTCCGTATGCAATTAATCATATTTTAGGTTAATAGTCAACCGTGTGTAAAAGCAAAATTTATAGAAAACAAAATAATTTAAAATCTGACGTGAGAAACGTTTTTCAAAATGTATATGATGTATATTTTTCAAACTGAATTTAAAGATTGCATTATGAAGAAGTAATAGCAAAATTTATTCCAAATTTCTGATTTACAAAGTAATAGCACTTCATTATTAACCTTTTTTTAATTAAAATGAACAAAAATATTTTGCTATAAAGCCTGGATTATTTTAGTTTGTGCGCAACAAACTGTAGACTGTATAGACTACACTAAATAGGGTTATTATTACGGTTTGGAAGAGTGTTGTTAGGGGGTGAACGATATGAGGCTCTGAATACGTAGGCAGAGCGATTGATGAGTGTTGTGCTATGAAGGGCAGAGTACTTTGCATCAGTCTCAAAACAGCTGTATTTGTGTACACGATTCATTCAAAACAAAACATACTGATCCGTTTCGTATGTTTACATTTTTAAGATTTGTATACCTTATTTTAAGACGAAAACCTTCTTTTAAAGTACAAAATATGTAAGAACAGTAAAGAAATTTAATAAACTATTATTGTGCAATATTGTTAAATTTAGGACAGTTATTTATTTAATCTTTGTTTCAAGTTTTGACATTCCGTAATGTACCGTTCTTAAAAATTCGCTAGAAAAGTGAAACGGTTGAAAAAAAGAACTGTAAGCTAGGGTTATGGAAAAATTAATAGCATAAGTTAGGCGTAGAATTGAAAGTTTTCTTAGATTATCGTTCTTTTACGTATTTTTGCAAGCGTCCTTGGTAGAGGAGGTACGTAGAGAAGAGGTAATCTTGTCTAAAATCCCCAGAGCATGAGAAATAATTCCTGTAGTGATAAGATTCGGATTTTTTCATTATTTTTATTTTATCTGTTTTACTGAATCATTAGTCCCTTGATATGAGTTGATTACAGCAAAAGTTTGGATACACGATATATTCTTATAAAAGGAACCGTAGCATTATCATAAGATTAAATCTTTTTTCTTTCAGTTTCCGAATCAAGTCCACTCATCTTTTGTAGAACATAAGCTCTGACTGATACAAAATATAAATGTTTTATAAATAAATAAATAATAAATGTTTCTTATTGCAACTTAGTCATAGCTTTCTTTGCGATATAATAACAAGTATAGTATTACCATCGTTAACAAATACATGTTCTTTACCAGAACCTCCTTGTTTTGCTTTGCGGGTACCGCCCTGCATCCTGTATGAGTTTTATGTATTTTTCTACAGAGATCGAGTTTGTGTATTCGACTTTGTGTATCCGAGTCAAATGAGACATTTCTATTCAATTCGTGTAAGTGGACTGCAGAATGGCCCATATAGATCACTGCATGCAAGCTGCAAATTGTAACCAGCCAAATACCTAGCATATCCATTCACGAGGAATTATTACACGTGTACTTTATTCAGTAGTTCCAAAACTGTCAAATTTTGTTTTATTTATTCAGAGTTTTACCAAATCGCTGAATTGATTATATTCCTTGGCACATTAGCTTTCTTTACATATAAAAATCACTTTGTAAAACAAAATTTTTCTATTGAAATAATTTAAAAGATTGATATTTTAGGAAAAGACTGCCAAATTCTAGAGCACAAATCCTTGTAATGGTTTTATCGAAATACATTGGGTGATATATGCTGTTACTGAGTGACTGAGATCATTCGTTTATGATTTTGTTACATCCATTTAATAAATTTTTCAAACGGAGCTTCTCGCTTATTTTAGTTGCGATGATAGCTTTGCTTATTGTTTTTGATGATATATTTCGCTCAGCTGGTTGGTTTGTTTGCAGTGATAGCTTTTTTTCTGGTGACAGTTGTTTGGATCAATGATTGATTTAAAACAATCACTTGACGTTCAGTGAGAACTGACCCGATGATATCATATAAAAGTATCTCTCTTATTTGGTCTGTCACTTCGTTCTGTATCTAATTCTGGTATTCTCACGCTCTTTGTCAAAATTTTTATTTCACTCGCTCACATTCCGTCAGTCTCTACCCCTTTGAACTACTCCAAAGACATGATTGGTATACAGCTACAAATAACTCCCGTCAACCCGCAGACATTGTGCTTACTAAGAGTTTGACATCAGCGACAGCATATGTGTCGCTTGCATGCTTAGTGACTATTGTGATTCTTTTAATCTGAGTGGAAAATTATCTACACACCATTCGGGTGAGCTACTCGACACCTCGTCTCTTGTTTTATTCCAACCGGAATCATTACAAGGATGGAAATATATGAGTAAGTAATAGTATATTTGCAAAATCACTGAATAAAAAGTTATCTATATTCAACAAATAAGCACCTGAATTCAAATTAAAAAGTAAACAACTTAAAGGCAGTCACATTGAAAGCAGCGCTGTTGATTGCTTGTACGCCAACAAAAATTCAACTTAAAAATAGAGCATTAAGTTAAATGTCCGACAAAAAGCATTGATGTGCAATTTTATACATATAATATATAACGATTCATTATTTTGAAAAAAATATAAGTAATAAACAATAGTAGTAAATAATTAATTAACTAATCACCTGGACAATGATTAATCACTCACCCTGGGCACAGTTAAAAATTGTGAGATCTAAATGTTATTAGTCTCCAAGTTTTCCATACCCAATTGAGTTTCCTTCTCGAGCAAATTGCCGAAGAGTGAAATGCTGAAGAAATACTAGGAAATGTCATGTATAATATGCTAAGCCATATTTAATGATATAGCGTTAGGTGGTTTTGTGTTCAAATCAAAACAGCTGCTTTGAAACATGGGAAATATGTCATCATCTGCTGAAGCTATTGGATAAGGTTTGTTTTAATTGAATATCTGTTTCAAAACATGAATACTTTACAATCACTAATGGATTTCAAATTTAAAGGAACTTTGCAGCATCATTGGCGGTGAGAATAACTCGTCTGGATTCGTCACTCATTAGCTTACAGGCTGAGAATGACTTACTACACAATTCTACACAAAGTTTATAGGACAAAATTGCAGTTCTTGAAAATACAGTCATTGAGTTATCTGGCGAGCTGTCAGCGATGGGTTTTATAAATAATCTATTTTAGTTTAATCGGCATCTTTTTATTGCTTTTTAATGAAAAGCTATGACGACAAGAAAAAAACAGACACTTGAAATGAACGAAATTCATATGGTAGCAAATTTCATTGCGCAATTCAATTTGAGTTTGGATATTAAGGACAAATAAAACTTTCTTACAAACATTACTTTTATGTTACTCTGAAAAGAAGTAATACCTTTCACAGCATATCCAAGCGAACCAACAACAGCCACAACAGACCAGGTGATTCAGTTTGATATGACTCACAGTAACTAATGCATTCATTACAACACCAGTACTAGTATGTTCACGTGTACAGTATGCAGTCTCCATGTTCAACCTTGACATTGAGTCACCTACAGTAAGGCTACTCGTGGACGGCACAACCAAGGCAGTGGTATCGGCTGTGAATTTGGAGAACCACTACAACACGCAACAGCGCCATTTTGTTGTCTGAGTGCCAGCCAGGATGGGAAGTTATGTTCAGGTCGGTTGAAGACAACACAGAGGTTTATAAGTACCCGCAGTGAATCTACACATTGTTTTCCGGCTATTTGCTGCATCGATGGGACTGAATGTAAAGGGTGTTGTTTATATGTATCGCTGATGCAAACTTTAATGTCGTAGTTAATACCAGAATTATTGCTAGAGCGCTTGCAACTAAGTGCTAAAACAGTGCGCATTTTTTGTTTTTTTTTTGTGTGTATTTTGAACTGTATGTGTGTTTTCAACATTCAAACACAAGCGGATATTTTGTTTTCATTTTAAAGTCGTGAATCCTTAAATTTACTCACAAGTCAAAGCGTTATTAGCTAATTAACTAACATGAATGAACCGATTCAATGTTTTTTGTTAAATATGTTTTTAGGAATTTATCGTTAGCATTGTTATACACCATTGTGGGAATCATCGTATACGTGAGCCAAAGAAATAACAACGTGGGTTTAAATTAAAGCGAGTGTAGTGCATGTCTGTAGCCCTGTTGTTGCAGTGTGTTAAGTGGTTGAAAACTTAGCAATCTCTACATCAACATTTTCTTCATTTATGCTTGACAAATTTCTGGATATTCCTGCGTGTCAACGTGTGAATATTATACTTTCTGTTGCTAAATAATTGTAAATGACATAAACTACCAGGAAATCTACGGCTTCGACGGATGCTAAACGTTGTAGATGAAGGAACACAATGGAAAAAGAGGCTCTATTCATATTCACGTAGTTCTTTCTGAAAGACAGATGACAGCAATTCGTCTGTTCGTCTTGACAGAACACTGGAAGTGTCATCTCCTCACTAGAACCCTAAATGAGTACATCTTTAAAGTTGCACTCCTGTTTTAAGTCGTTACATTAACTCTTCGCTCCCATTATAAACTCTTGTCGGTTAAACCAAAAGTAAAACTTTAACTAACATTAAAATTGATAACATATTGCTACCTGGCTTCCGCTACAGAGAATCAGAGAGTTTTTAATTCAATACCCTTCAGAGTGCGTTTAAAAGTTGCACAACAGCTTGTACGTAAATGTTTAAATTATTTATTCAGTAGTTCATAGGGAAATGTGGAGGAATCGGTACTTATCAAGAAAAATCATATGTCAAAAAACGTCTAACATGACGGACATTCTATCTGGGCTTTTAAACTACATATTTCTGCTTAGAAAATATTTATGATTTTGTTTTTTTAGTTGATGGCCGGATAACTCATGAGTGCTAATATTGTACTCCGTTCATGCGACTTGATGAAGAACAAAATTACGAGATAAAATGTTTATGCTTTTGTTTTCTGAAATAAAATTCCGAATTCTGCCCCTCCCTATCACTACCGCTTCCACCCTTCCAAAGCTCACAACGTCGGGAAAGCTGTTATGAAATGAATATTTAGTCTTCAAAACATGTCTGTATAGTTCAACTTTTTTATCTCTCCGCATTTGATCCATTATTTTAGACCAAATATATAAGTGCTAATAAATATTGATTGTTTGTTTGTTTTTTTTTTCTTTTAATTCCCCGCCCCATCTTCAGATGAAAAATGATTGAGCTGTTATATCGTACCGTCACTACAACGTTATTACCTATCTTATAAACAATGTATGGGCCTATTACAGGTTGTTTCCAGTTTAGTATTACAGGCACAAGGCCGAAAAAGAAGAAGAAATTGCCGATTGTAATATCGAATCCAGCAACATAACGCAAATTGTTTTGGAATAAATTACCATCACTATAAGCCTGGATATCTTTCTGATTCACGTAAAAAATCAAGTTTTGGTGTCTTACAAGCTAATGTGTTGTGTACTGTACTTAAGCATAAAAGCATTGTAGCAGATTTATCACAATGTTCTCTTTTTCATTTCGCGGTGTTGGTTATCAGGGGTCGTTATCGGACCAAATTATTTGGCTAAAACAAAATGAATAAAATGCAGAATACCAAGCCAAGGTATACAGGTACTCAGACTACAGAGATCTATTTCAGTGTAGACGTCATAAGCAAATACGGGTTGATAATAAAATTGCTACTCCGTTCCCTAGAAACTTTTTAAAGATAGATTGCTATTAAAGATCAAACAAAATGCGGCTTCTACAGAATCCGGATCCATTCTAAATTTTAAAAGGACTTATTCAATTTTCTGGAGATTGAGTGTTCATGACAATTGAACTAATTTGCACATGTCTTGCATCGCGCTCGAACATTACAAAATTGGATGTTGCAATGTAATACCAAAGATACACTAGCAAAATGATTGCATTACGGCAAGTCATAAGGCTTGGAATAGTTGCTTTTTTAACATATCATTTGGCTATGTGTGCTTCTACAAATCGCGAGGTATGTACAGTAATCTGCCACTTTTTTATAATTATAGGCACCCGCCCATCTCAAAGAGCCTAGTCCTGGTGGAGACTATGACCCATCCTCCTCTATTAATATTGTCATCTAAAATTTTAAATCTAAAATTAACTTTGTGAATTTATGATATTTGTGAATATATTATCTCTAAATTCAGTGTCAAAAGGTCAAACTGAATTTGCAATGCTATTAAAGTTCTATTTTTATCATATTTTTTAAATTTGTTATTTCTCGTGAATAAGGATTTGATGGGCAGAAATCTAAGATGTATTTATGAGACGTCTCTATGACTTTCACAGTCTTCAATTGCGGAAAGTACGTTGCAGTGTGTTTCCTATGCTCCTGCTGGAGTGTGTCTTTTGTCACGATGTCCAAAAGAAAGCTTCATTCTTAAGCAATAGACATTTCATATTTTATGATAAAATATGATAAAACAACAATTATAAAATAATTTTTCTCGCAATCATAATGTTGTGTTTCTGTTATTATATAACTCATGTTTGGTGACATTTGTCTTTCTTATAAATCTTCTGTTCACTGTTTTTGTGTTCAGTTGGAGTGATGCGGTATCAGTACTTGGGTCCGCAAGTATCGGTGATGGACCTGGCTTATTTATACTAAGGCTGAGAGAATAAATATTAGATATTTGCAATGTGCAGTTATGATTTCCGGTTAATCTGCTCAAATCCAACATGTGCTGCGTCACCTTACATTTTGTCCTTCAGGGGTGTGACTTTTGCATCTGCAGTAACACTGTTGTGAGAAAGATTTTATTAGTAACTTTTGGCCATGTCTTACATTATGGATGGCATTGCCACAAATAACTCGCTAAGCAGCAAACCGGGTTTGGAAATAAAATAGCCTAAAATGTACCACCTAAAGGACTTCAAATACCCATACTTCTAGCATTGATTTTGTGGTATATATTTATTTTCCTAGTAAAAAGGATTTAGAAAACAGGTTCCAAAAGAAAAGTTAGCCCTTTAAGATATGGATTATAGCGTTTGATTGTGCTTAGGGCAAGCGTTGAAAACAGAGTCAATGCTCTATTATTTAATCTTTAAAATAAATATAACTAGGCCACTCTTATCAACTGTTGATGTAGAGAGATCGTCAGGTTATTTCCCCGTACGACTAATTCCGGTAATTCTAGCTTGCTTTCTCGTTTGTTAATCTGTAATTTTATGGGTTATTTGATACATAGATATCAAAGCTGGCTTTGTTGTTTTTGTTCATTTATGTACTTTTTACATGATACCTTTGTATTGTACAATGGAAGGACCTCAATATGAACTGTTGCTTCATATCGGGGAAAATTAATTAATATCCAGTAATCAAAACACTTTTCCCACCTTTCTTAACTTGTTAGAAACCAAATAGCATTCATCAAAGGGAATAGAACTCCAACTTTCAATCACAGGTTGGCGAAAAAGAAAAATGTGCAAGAAACATTAATAAAGGATTGTGCTAATATTACTTTTCCTTTTTTAAAAACTCTGCAGCAAAATTCATTTCTAAAGAAGTCTCAGCGTGTTTGAAAATATTGGAAGCAATTTGCAGGGATAAAAATATTTAAGTTTTCATCTTACAGCTTCATAACACTTGACAGCAGTCATTAAGCTATTTTTTGCTTGACATGTTCTGATTTATCTTTTTGTCGTATCTCTTTCTATGACATCACGGGCCCTAGGAAGACGAAACGTTAAACTTATATACAACTGAATCTGTAATTTTGCATAATTAGTCTGAAATATTTTTTTTTCGATACCGAAAACGCCATGCGAGCACAGTTGGTTTTAAGAATAAAACACTTCTTTTGCCATAGTATGAGCATTACTATTTTCGATGAAAACAGAGCGCCGCAATGGTTTGTGGGTTGTTTACAGCAAAGATACATTGTATAATGGACAACAAATGACTCTGTCAGTAACAACAGTAGATGGCGTATAAGTCGTATTAGTGCTATGTGTTGACTGACATAAATAGCACGACGACCTCCACCAAAAGACAGCTGTCAAAATAAAACAACTACCATTCATGGACCTCAAAAAGAAATAAAAATGGCACGATGTGATAATAAATTTTCTTACAATAGATTCTGATTTGTCACTCTACAAAGATTATTTCATATTACAATTATTACAACGATTACTTTATTCTACTTTTTCTAAACTTTATGGACATAATTTGAGAACGTAAGGGAATATTTTAATGTGTTCACATTAACCCTGGAGAACTGGAAACATTTTAAAATACAGGAGGTAATCGAAAAACAGGGGTAGGTTCAAATTCATTGCCATTCGTTAATCGTGCTTTCAAAAGCCAGTGTGTTGATTATTCAACTGCTGTAATATCCGATAGAATCACGATGCGGTACACTGAAATGAAAAAGGTCTATTTTGTGTCAGGTAGCGGACGGGGCAAGGCAGTGTTAAAAAGAAAAGCAAATCATTTTAGTTTATAATCAATAGATAAAGTCTAAAAACAAAAATAAAATACGGTTAAAATTTTGTTATTGATTTTCTATAGTTACAAACTCCAGGCGAATATCTTTAATTTATTAGTGACACACCAGGTAACTTTTCAATTTATAAATATCATGATATTAACCTGATAATACTAAGCCTTGAGCAGAAGTGACATAATATGAATGCATGCACAGATGCTGTAAGGCTGAGAAAACTTCATTAAATTAACAGGAAAGTATTAAGAAATCACCGTACCTTTGGTCAATATTGATCACCAACATGGATTTCATAATATTATATAATGGTTTTGTATAGTGTTTGCTACACTAAGCGCACAAACAGTTTAATCTAACTATATTTTGCAATGGATAATATAAAAATACAATCTAATAGAAAACAAGACAATAGGAGAGTGAGAGACTTCGATTCAGCACTAATTCTAACAATTTTGAAAACATCAACGCAAACACACACAACTCCAGTGATCACGATGTCACTTAACGTCATACGTAGAATGGTTACGAAACAGAAAATCCTTAAAATTGGATATGCGTGTAATAAAAAGAGAGTGACGAGTAATTATCAACCGACTGGTTTAAGAAAGAAGTAGATGCTAGGAACTATCTTCTCTTCAGTTCCTTCCAAACTGTCTCTTGTAAGAGAGATATTCTTTTTGATCAATTTTTGCCTGTTAGAAAAATTTGCTCTAGCCTAGGAAGATTTGAATTAAATGCCATATGTCAAATCATTTTCACACTGAGGTTATCTTTTAGATTTTGTTAAAATTGCGCTTATAAAATGAAGAATAATCTTTAGAGATTCACTGTTCATACAAAAAGATGGTAAAAGTTTGAATGGTTCTCGAATGGTTTCGAATGTTTATTTAAGACATTTAGCGCTGCTAGTCCTGTTATTAACAGCGCTACCAAGAAGCATTTACCATTACTAATAAAATCTCCCGATGTAATCTGCTTTATTGAACTGAGCGTGAACTTTGGTTATAGAATTAAAAAATATAAAAGATTACCTTGTGAGGGTCACCCTCTCTGAGAGAGCAGAAGCACTAAATGGGATGTTGCTCTCCAGAAAAAGCCTTGTTGGAACCCATCTAAATGTAGATATTGTCCTACAAATTGAATAACGAGGCATTAAATCAGCATCGTTAGATTGCATCGTTTTTATACATAAGTACATCACAAACTTAGTTACGGTAGTCCAACCGACTTATTACAAGAGAATTTACCAGAACATATTCTCTATTAAGAGGACTATATCCAGTTTTAAAAAATCGAAACAAGTTGTTCGAACCGTATTTATTTGCAGATTAATTGACTTTCCATAACTGTCTGCTTAAGAGGTTTAAGTAAAGATTTGCTTTCTGAAAGTGCGACGCAACTAGCTTGGTTTTTCGTTTTGAATTAAATTTTGAGTGGAGGGTAATTTTAATGAAATGATTTCCAGTAAATGGATAATTTTGTATTTTAGGATGTCTCAAAAGGGAGCGAAAAAGTTGTTATCACCAACATAAATCCTAAATCATTACTCAAGCTAATATTGATGCTAATTCATAGAAATTCCGAGTGTTCAGCCTGTGGCCATAAAACAGGTACGTATTTAAGTATGTTTAAAAAAATGAACTTGTTAAATGAGTGAAATCATTAGTTCTCTCTTTTGTTCCCCAAAGGTATAAGATTAAACACATTTATCGTGAAAATTTGGTTAGGATTTTAATCTTCATTATTTTAATTTTTATTTCGTTATGCAATCACCTTGAATATGTTTTTTGTTTGTTGTTTTTTCTTTGTTTATTCGTTTGATTTCACCTCAACTGGAACAATGTTTATTGCATATATTTATATCCTAATAAGCAAATGTTAGTTCTGAGTGTTGAGTTTCATGTGTGCAAAACATCATGTCAATATGCCACAATTAGGAAAAAATCTATATTTTTCTTCCTGCAAAATCATTACGTATTGTAGTCCAACAATGTATGCTTTTACTTCCAGAAACAAGTACATACCCTGCAGAAATAACCACAAAGTCCCAACAAACCTTCACAGATTCAGCAAAATCAAGAACAGAAAAAAACACAAGTCAAGCAAAAACAAGCATAGGCAAACAAGAAAGCAGCACAAACCAACCAGAAAGCAGCACAACCCAACCAGAAACAAGCATAAGACGACAACTAATAACAACAAGCCAACCATATACAAGCACAAACCAACCAGAGACGAGCACAAGACAACCAGAAATAAGCACAAGCCACCCAGAAACAAGCACAAGCCAAACAGAAGCAAGCACAAGCGAAGGAGAAACAAGCACAAACCAACCAGAAACAAATACAAGCCAACGAGAAATAAGCACTAGCCAAGCGGACAAAAACACAAGTCAAGCAGAAACAAGCACAGGCCAACCAGAAAGTAGCACAAACCAAGCAGAAACAAGCACAACCCAACCAGACACAAACACAAGCCAACCAGAAACAAGCACAAGACGACCTGTAATAACAAGCCAACAATATACAAGCACAAACCAACCAGAAACAAATACAAGCCAACGAGAAACAAGCACTAGCCAAGCGGAAAAAAACACAAGTCAAGCAGAAACAAGCACAGGCCAACCAGAAAGTAGCAAAAACCAAGCAGAAACAAGCACAACCCAACCAGACACAAACACAAGCCAACCAGAAACAAGCACAAGACGACCTGTAATAACAAGCCAACAATATACAAACACAAACCAACCAGCGAAGAGCACAATCCAACAAGAAACAAGCACAACCCAAGCAGAAATAAGCACAAACAAAGCAGAAATAGGCACTAGCCAACCAGAAACAAACACAAGTCAAGCAGAAACAAGCACAAGCCAAGCCGAAACAAGCACTATAAAAGCAGAAAGAAGCACAAGTCAAGCAGAAACAAATATAAGCCAAACAGTAAAAAACACAAGTCAAGCAGAAAGCAGCACAAACCAACCAGAAACAAGTACAACCCAACCAGACACAACCACAAGCCAACCAGAAACAAGCACAAGACGACCTGTAATAACAAGCCAACAATATACAAGCACAAACCAACCAGCGACGAGCACAATCCAACAAGAAACAAGCACAAGCCAAGCAGAAATAAGCACAAACCAAGCAGAAATAGGCACTAGCCAACCGGAAACAAACACAAGCCAACCAGAAGCAAGCACTAGCCAAGCAGAAAAAAACACAAGTCAAGCAGAAACAAGCACAAGCCAAGCCGAAACAAGCACTATCCAAGCAGAAAAAAGCACAAGTCAAGCAGAAACAAATATAAGCCAAACAGTAAAAAACACAAGTCAAGCAGAAAGCAGCACAAACCAACCAGAAACAGGTATAACCCAACCAGATACAAACACAAGCCAACCAGAAACAAGCTCAAGACGACCTGTAATAACAAGCCAAAAATATACAAGCACAAACCAACCAGCGACGAGCACAATCCAACCAGATACAAGCACAAGCCAAGCAGTAACTAATATAAGCCAAACAGAAAAAAGCACAAGTCAAGCAGAAACAAGCACAGGCCAACCAGAAAGCAGCAAAAACCAACCAGAAACAAGCACAACCCAATCAGACGCAAACACAAGCCAACTAGAAATCAGCACAAGCCAAACAGAAACAAGCACAAGACGACCTGTAATAACAAGCCAACAATATACAAGCACAAACCAACCAGCTTCGAGCACAATCCAACCAGATACAAGCACAAGCCAAGGACAAAAAAGCACAAGTCAAGCAGAAACAAGCACAAGCGAAGGAGAAACAAGCACAAACCAACCAGAAACACTCACATGCCAAACAGAAACAAGCACAAGCCAAACAGAAGCAAGCACAAGCGAAGGAGAAACAAGCACAAACCAACCAGAAACAAATACAAGCCAACGAGAAACAAGCACTAGCCAAGCGGACAAAAACACAAGTCAAGCAGAAACAAGCACAGGCCAACCAGAAAGTAGCACAAACCAAGCAGAAACAAGTACAATCCAACCAGACACAAACACAAGCCAACCAGAAAAAAGCACAATGCGACCTGTAATAACAAGCCAACAATATACAAGCACAAACCAACCAGAAACAAATACAAGCCAACGAGAAACAAGCACTAGCCAAGCGGAAAAAAACACAAGTCAAGCAGAAACAAGCACAGGCCAACCAGAAAGTAGCAAAAACAAAGCAGAAACAAGCACAACCCAACCAGACACTAACACAAGCCAACCAGAAACAAGCACAAGACGACCTGTAATAACAAGCCAACAATATACAAACACAAACCAACCAGCGACGAGCACAATCCAACAAGAAACAAGCACAAGCCAAGCAGAAATAAGCACAAACAAAGCAGAAATAGGCACTAGCCAACCAGAAACAAACACAAGTCAAGCAGAAACAAGCACAAGCCAAGCCGAAACAAGCACTATAAAAGCAGAAAGAAGCACAAGTCAAGCAGAAACAAATATAAGCCAAACAGTAAAAAACACAAGTCAAGCAGAAAGCAGCACAAACCAACCAGAAACAAGTACAACCCAACCAGACACAACCACAAGCCAACCAGAAACAAGCACAAGACGACCTGTAATAACAAGCCAACAATATACAAGCACAAACCAGCCAGCGACGAGCACAATCCAACAAGAAACAAGCACAAGCCAAGCAGAAATAAGCACAAACCAAGCAGAAATAGGCACTAGCCAACCGGAAACAAACACAAGCCAACCAGAAGCAAGCACTAGCCAAGCAGAAAAAAACACAAGTCAAGCAGAAACAAGCACAAGCCAAGCCGAAACAAGCACTATCCAAGCACAAAAATGCACAAGTCAAGCAGAAACAAATATAAGCCAAACAGTAAAAAACACAAGTCAAGCAGAAAGCAGCACAAACCAACCAGAAACAAGAAAAACCCAACCAGACACAACCGCAAGCCAACCAGAAACAAGCACAAGACGACCTGTAATAACAAGCCAACAATATACAAGCACAAACCAACCAGCGACGAGCACAATCCAACCAGATACAAGCACAAGCCAAGCAGAAATAAGCACAAACCAAGCAGAAATAGGCACTAGCCAACCGGAAACAAACACAAGCCAACCAGAAGCAAGCACTAGCCAAGCAGAAAAAAACACAAGTCAAGCAGAAACAAGCACAAGCCAAGCCGAAACAAGCACTATCCAAGCAGAAAAAAGCACAAGTCAAGCAGAAACAAATATAAGCCAAACAGTAAAAAACACAAGTCAAGCAGAAAGCAGCACAAACCAACCAGAAACAGGTATAACCCAACCAGATACAAACACAAGCCAACCAGAAACAAGCACAAGGCGACCTGTAATAACAAGCCAACAATATACAAGCACAAACCAGCCAGCGACGAGCACAATCCAACCAGATACAAGCACAAGCCAAGCAGTAACTAATATAAGCCAAACAGAAAAAAGCACAAGTCAAGCAGAAACAAGCACAGGCCAACCAGAAAGCAGCAAAAACCAACCAGAAACAAGCACAACACAATCAGACGCAAACACAAGCCAACTAGAAATCAGCACAAGCCAAACAGAAACAAGCACAAGACGACCTGTAATAACAAGCCAACAATATACAAGCACAAACCAACCAGCTTCGAGCACAATCCAACCAGATACAAGCACAAGCCAAGGACAAAAAAGCACAAGTCAAGCAGAAACAAGCACAAGCGAAGGAGAAACAAGCACAAACCAACCAGAAACACTCACATGCCAAACAGAAACAAGCACAAGCCAACTAGAAACAAGCACAAGCCAAGCAGAAGCAAGCACAGGCGAAGGAGAAACAAGCAAAAGCCAACTAGAAACAAGCACAAACCAAGCAGAAGCAAGCACAAGCGAAGGAGAAACAAGCACAAACCAACCAGAAACACTCACAAGCCAAGCAGAAGCAAGCACAAGTCAACCAGAAACAAGCCCAAACGATGGTCCTGGCGGTCCTGGTAGTACTACGAACCCTGACGGTCCTGGTGGTCCTGGAGATCCTGGTCCTGGCATTCCTGGAGGCGGTCCTGGTGACGACGACGATGATGATGATGATGATGATGATGATGATGATGATGATGATGATGATGATGATGATGACGATGATGATGACGATGACGACAATAGCGGTCCTCCTGGTCCTTGGTTTCCTTTCCCTCCTGATGTTCCTGGACCTCCTGACGGCCCGGGTGATCCTGACGGTCCTGGAGACGATGGTGATGATGATGACGATGATGATGACGACGACGAGAAAGGTTATTGAAGCTTTTATAATATAATAATATAGATATAGTGACTACCATAAGTTATTTTTCATCCAATGACAGATCAGCTTTAATCATTTCATCTTTTAATCCTTATTATCTCAATATCTAAATTGAATAGAATACTTATGCCTGTGTTAGCTCATATTTCAAGTGCTTTTATGACGTATATATTCAGCACTAACAATTTTTGACTCAAAATCGGAAGCTTCTTTATCTGCTTTATCTTTTGTAATTGTTTAGATACTCCTTCGCCTACGCCTTCGAAAAAAACAACAAAAGGAACAACAACAACAACTACTACTACTGCTTCTACTACAACAACAACAACAATATCAACAACTGCATCGACAACACTCCAAACATCAAGTTCACAAGGATCAAGCACAACCAAACTAACAACTACCACAGGCTCACCAGAAACGACGACAGTTATATCAGAAACAATTACACTTCCTACAAAAACAAGTACAAACCAACCAGAAACAAGCACAAATTCACAAGAGACGAGCACAAGCCGACAGGAAACAAGCCAAAGCCAACCAGAAACCAGTACAAGTCAACAAATAACAAGCACCGCTCTTCTAGATACAAGCGTTAGTCAGCCGGAAACAAGCAGCGGCAGACCAGATGCAAGCACACAACAAACAGCAACAATCACATTCCAACATGAAACACTCACGGATTCGCAAGATACAAGCACAAGTCCATCAGTAACAAGGACAAATCAAACTGACGCAAGCACTTATGCTCAAGAGACAAGCTCGGGTTTACCAGATATAAACACAAGTACGTTAGAATCAAGCACAAGCCAACAAGAGACAGGTTCAACCGAATATGAAAGAAGCACGAACCTGCCTGAAATAAGCACAAGTCAATCAGAAACAAGCACAAGTCAATCAGAAACAAGCACAAGCCAATCAGAAACAAGCACAAGCCAACCAGAAACAAGTACAAGCCTGTCGGAAAGAAGCACATTAGAATCAAGTACAGATCAAACGGTAACTGGAAAGAGCCAGCCCGAAACAACGACACTTCGACAAGACACAAGCACGAGACTCGACACCGAAGAAACTACCGTATTTACCACAGCTGGTCCATGTAACGATGCTGACGTGCTGACATCATATCCCGGAAGCTACCAGTTTTTCACTGAAATCATTTTACAAAACAGTGGTGAAGTTGATGTTGATGATTTATGGAAACTCGAGCCTGCAATCAAATACAAGCTATCAGCAAATTACGTCATTGTTATTGAATCTAAACTTAATCCTAAAGCCTTTGAAATAACCAGTTTCTCATTATACGTCGCGTTTGCCAAAAGTGTTACTCTTCAAATGTTTAACGAGGGAAACTTTATTCAAGAAGACACAGTAAGTGACATATATTTTTATTCATCTCGCTGTGCATTTTTACTGATTGCTTCCCTTCCCAGAACCGAACTTCGAAGAATACGAGTATAATATACGTTTGAATTACCTGTGGACGATGCGTTATCTATTTTGGATCCAGTTTTAAAATCCCATATTATGCATTTTATCTTTATGCAAACACTTGGTGTTCATACCGCCGTAAAATATGTAACGTACATTATGCGTGACCCTTTGTCCCACGGAGCATGTAAATCCCACATAAATTCTCAAATTTTACATGAACTAAAATTTGCGTTTTGTGGGTTGTGGTATTAAATCTGCGATCAATATATTTAATTCTTTCATAAAAACAGACATCACTGTTTTTGAGAGAAAAAACCAAACCCTGCAGTTGGCGAATATTTTTTTCCAAAAATAAACTTAAACAGATCAAATTTCTGCATAAAACAATTAACAAAATCGTGTAAAGTTGATTATATTTTTCAGTGTCGTCAGAAGATAATAAATTATTATATAAAATTACAGAGGCAAATAATAGTTAATTCTTCTGATGATTGAAGTTTCAATAGGAAATGAAATTTATGTATAAAGTACAGCTTAATCAATATTAGAACCATAACTTCTGGACCATAAGACTTTAGTCACACATATTGTTTGGTATCGACTGGGGAAATATCACAATATCGCATAACCAAGTTAAAGTGTTTATTTTGAAAATATTATGCTTACTGGAACCGAATATAATCGAAATATACAACTCGTTTTATGGAAATATGGTGCAAAGCTAGGGCTTTGTGTGGAAAAAGTTTAGAAAAAAAGGCGTGCTATTCAAACATTTACCAAGCTATTTTTTTTTTAATTATTGCTAAGACATTCTCATTATTAAAACGTATGGTAGGAATGTGAAAAATATACGTGATTCATAAAACGTGTTATATACTGTTAGTTACAGTATATAAATGAAAAACCTAAGTCTGTAAACTTATAAGAAAACTTTTATACCTATCATTAATATTCCTTTTCTTTTTCATTAATTTTCAGCATCACCAAGCTCGTTGATCTTATTTTTATGTGCTCATGTGGTCGATATTTCCTATAAATTTACAGGGAAACAGCGCAGGAAAAATAGACAAATTCTTTGAAGATACACCAAATATTACAGAAATACGTCTTGTATTTTATGGGGACAGCATGATGGCGAATGCATTTAACATTACTGGGTGTCACAGTGCATCAAGCACACAGGAAGAAAGAACAAATCAACCAACAACCACCACAAATAATGAGGAAATAAGCACGAGCTTTGAAACAGAGGAAACTACCGCCATAACTACAGCTGGTCCATGTTACGACTCTGACGTGCTGAAATCATATCCTGGATCCAATCAGTTCTTCACGGCAATCATTTTGCAAAACAATGGTGAAGTTGATGCTGATGATTTATGGAAACTAGACTCTCCAGTCAGCTATAAGCTTAGAGGAAATTACATCATTGTCATTGAATCGAACCTAAATCCTAAAGCCTTTGAAATAACCAGTTTGTCATTATACGTCGCGTTTTCCAATAGCGTTACTCTTCAAATGTTTAACGAAGAAAACCTTGTGCAAGCAGACACAGTAAGTGGCTTTTATGTTTTATTCTCATTGATATGAATTTCAATGGATTCTCTTCTTTTCCAAAAAGCATCCCCATTCAAAATATATCCATAGTATACATTAAAATTAACCATACACGACGTACAATCTAAATGAAATCCAGTATAGATATCCAAAATTATGCATTTTATGCATCTGCAAACACACAGTGTTCATACCAACATTAAATATATAAGTACGTACATTATGCGTAGTCTTTTATTGGTGTTTCAGTTGCCCAATGGACCATATAAATCCCATATAAATTCGTACACGTTATACATAAGCAAAACTGTGTGCTTTGTGGGTTGTGGCAATAAAGCTGTGATCAAAATTTTTCATTTTTTCACAAAAACAGTCATTACCTGTTTTGAGGAAATATACTTAGACCTGTATTAAACAGTTATTTTTCCAAGCAATAGATTTAAATAGATCGAATGCCTGTATGAAACGCTTTACAAAATCGTGTAAACCTGATTATAACATTCAGTGTCGTAAGAAGAACACGAACTAATTAAACATAATTATGAATGCAAATAACTGATAATGCTTCTGTTGATTAAACTTTCATTAGAAAATGAAATATATGTGTAAAAGTACAGCTT
Source organism: Protula sp. h YS-2021 (assembly GCA_949752745.1). NCBI lineage: Eukaryota > Metazoa > Annelida > Polychaeta > Sabellida > Serpulidae > Protula > Protula sp. h YS-2021. The sequence continues at coordinate 73,357,360 of OX457030.1, read as the reverse complement.
AATCAATGCTAGAACAATAGCTGCTGGACTCTAAGACATTCGTAGCACATGTCGTTTGGTATCGGCTGGTGAGATATCACAATATCGCATAACCAAGCTAAAGTGTTTGTTTTGAAAATATTATGCTTACTGGAAACGAATGCAATCAAAATATACAACTCATGACTTTACTCCGGATATTATTTTACTAATGGAAATAAGTTACAAATCCAATACCTTGTAGGAAAAAAGTCCAGTAAAGAAGTTGTGCTATTCGAAATTTACAAAACTCATTTTTTACTTATTTCTAAGATATTTTCATATTTAAAATGCATGGCAGGGATGTGAAAAATAGACGTAAGAAAATTTGTAATCCTATAAAGAGTATTTCGTTTTATGTTACTGTTAATGGTGTGTGTATGTTGTACACCAATTAAGAATGCAAGTAATTAATAAGCAATTACTAAGTTTATTTAATAAAAACACATCTACTCAGTTTTTTGTAAGCATACACAGAATACGAGGATGAATGTGGTTAGCTAAAGCGGCTGCGTATCTATTTCCTAGAACTTGATTACTCATACATGCATGATATGATAGCCATCACTAACATTTACAGAAATTTTCAGTATCACCCTAGGTTTTCGATCTTATTTTTATGTGCTCATTATTGCCTATAATTTTAGAGGAACAGCGCAGGAAAAATAGACAAATTCTTTGAAGACACACCAAATATTACAGAAATACGTCTTGTATTTTATGGGGACAGCATGATGGCGAATGAAATTAACATTACTGGGTGTCACAGTGCAACAAGTACTCGGGAAGAAAGCACAAATCAACCAACAACCAGTACAAATAATCAGGACATAAGCACGAGCTTTGAAACAGAGGAAACTACCGCCATAACTACAGCTGGTCCATGTTACGACTCTGACGTGCTGAAATCATATCCTGGAGCCAATCAGTTCTTCACGGCAATCATATTGCAAAACAATGGTGAAGTTGATGCTGACGATTTATGGAAACTAGACTCTCCAGTCAGCTATAAGCTCAGAGGAAATTACATCATTGTCATTGAATCGAATCTAAATCCTAAGGCCTTTGAAATAACCAGCTTTTCGTTTTACGGTGATTTTGCCTCTAGTGTTACTCTGCAACTGTTTAATGAAGGGAACCTCATACAAGAAGACAGAGTAAGTGGCTTCAGTTTTCTATTACTTGATAATATTTTTGTTCATTCATCTGTTACGTTATAGCTATTATAAAATGTCAGTCTCAATGACCAATGGGAAACAGCAATGCAACTAATCCTAATCTTTGATTAAGCAGCCTTAATAAAGTGACCAGACTGAAGAAATAAATATGATGAAAGTCCTAGCAAAGTAAAGCAAAACTTATTTTACTATTCTGCTTTAGAGGATTATCATTAAAGTAAATGCAAGTAAGGAAGAAAACCTTATTTAGGTTTTGATCGGTAACCTACAATTAACTTCATGCTATGTATGTGCTAAACATTTGCGAAAATTCAACAGGAGGACACCCTAGGACAAATATACAAATTTTATGAAGACAAGCCAAATATTACAGAGATACATCTTGTATTTTGGGGGGACAGCATGATGGCGAACGCAATCAGCATATCTGGATGTCACATGTCAGATAGTAAAGGTGCCATGTTTGAAATTGCAAGTGATAATTTCTGTGTTGCTTTTGTACTTGATAATATTCTTAAAAATTCATTCAAAATAAGACTGCTAATTATGATGTGATCAGTGTATGTTTAACTTTTACTGTATGTTACATGCTTTTATTGCTCTTCAAGAAAAAAGTACATTTAAAAGTGTGATAAGGACAGAGGAAGAATACAGGGAAGTTGCATCTTCGGTTTCAACAGAAGAAGAGCTAATTATTTTATACTGTGCTCGTGAACTCTGTAACCTGCAACAGTGTGAAGGTAAGTTAATAAAGCAATATGATGGTTTTTAAAAGTAAAACCGGTCACTAATCATTTAAAGCCATTCTCCCATTGTATGCGCAGTAACATTTGTTTTTACCTCAGTGATGAGGACCTATCACTGAATTATACCTTTAACACATTTATTTCATGTGACGAGAACCCCTTTCAAAATATTTTACATCATACACATTTTTCTGCAGTGAAATGAACCCATCAGTGTTTATATATTATGCACAGTGCTCTGCAGTGATATTAGTCAGCAGTGACTGGAATCTATCATTGTATTATACATTATACACATTGCTTTGCAAGGCACAGTCAGTCAAACTCAATACTGTTTTTATTTGCTTAGAATGTAATGCGTGCAACATGGGCGCGTTGGCGTCATATGACAAACTTGGCAGAGATCTACATAAACATGAGCCTCACTACAGCGTAAAACGAGTGGATATTAATGGTTTAGACGTAGATATCGACTACATACCATACGGTATTGTAAGTCCATATGGGGGGACTAACTTCTACGAAATAGTGGAATTCAATGCAGGCGCCGTTTCAAAGAGGTAAGCATTCTTGGAGATGAAAAGACAAATACCGAATTTTAAAAAGCAATCTGTCAATTTACACCACACATTAAGTCTCATTATTAAAAATGTAGATAAGAGACATCCGTTTCATTTAAAGTTCAATTACACCTAAAGTATGAAGTAGCATGCTTCAACCGCATAAACCAAAGCAGAAGTTTTATTAACTAGCAACTATTTGCTTTATTATATATCTAAGAACGGAGAACAACATTGGTTTAAGACGGATATCCGGTTTTCCAGGTACTTTTTAATTTTCTAGCACATTATTATCTGATATTTTTCTTTACATATAAAATCGTAATTTGCTCATAACTTTTATGATGTTTAGAAAAGAGAAATATATATATATATATATATATATATGTTACAGGCAAACTGTCAAATCAGGCAGATTGTAATCTGCCTGATTTGACAGTTTGCCTGTAACATATATATATATATATATATATATATATATATATATATATATATATATATATATATATATATATATATATATATATATATATGCAAACCCTTCATTACATTTAAAGCTAAGTGTGACGATAATTAATTGAAAGAAGTAAACTAAACTTTCAGAAATTATGAAACGAAAAGGCCCTGTAAGAGTCAAGAGGCATAATGGAAACCGCACACAAGCAATCATATGTGGTGAGAATTACTTGAATTTCTCATTTTTGTGAAATAGGAAAAAAATGGAACTTTATTCATGTACGTTTAAATTGGCTGTAAAATGGCATAAAGATTTATGCCTTAATTGAAAAATAAGGGTGTACCCCTTACTTTTTGTCTTATTGTGCATGAAGTTTTATAGAATCACATTTAAAGTACATGGTCGCTAAATTTTCCTTTAATGAAGGTGTGTCGTTGTCTCATTCAACAACAATTTTTGATATGCAAATTTCGTACTGATGGAATCACTTAAAATATGGAAAATGAGGCAAGATTGTTAAAATAGTCAGATATCTATGTGTGAAATAGTTTGATAGAAAGCATTAGTGGTCTGATAAAGGTAATGAGTGTTTTGCTAAAGAGCTATAAACAGCCCATGCTCGACATTGGGATACTCCGAAACAAACCTACAAGCAAATATTTGACTTAAGTAACTATAGTAATTGTGAACAAGGCCAGTTATAAACACACCGACGAGGTTTCCCTTTGAAATGGCTTGTTGCGGGGTTGTAGAAACAGGGATTGAAAAGAGATCAACTGTTTTCTTGCTCAAACAGGTTTGCAGCAGATATCAACAAATTACCATAAAAAAGTTGCAGATGTTTTTTATTCTTACAAGTAACTTTAATGCAAAATAATTATAATGCAAATTATTACGCTTTTTGAGAGCTTATAGAATACTTAGAGAGATACTGTTAATAATGCTTAATCAGCGTTACGCTATTCCAACAAAATGTTTCACACCTTCTGAGGACACACCACCATAAGAAAACTACCTAAACGCTTAATTAAACGCTTACTTAAAATTATATGAACCGCTATTATGTCACACCACCTTTTTATACAGATCGTCCGCCTCAGGGTGTCATTGAAAGGATTTACAATGTTCCAAGAGGAATAGTATCCACGGTCTATCGCTTCTTAATTGGTTTTTTCTTTCGAAAAAAAGGTAAGGTTACACATTTATAACTGGCAGTTCTATCGTGAAATGAATATAATAAAAAAAAAAAAACTTTAAAATAAAACAATTAGTTTTAAATGTTTAATTTTCATTTTTAATTTTAAAATGTCATTTCTTCGTTTTTCTCTCTCTTTTATTATGCTATTGGATTAAACAGATCCGCCGACACCGATTGATCTCATTGAGAAGTCCACTACAGCGGACAGCATCACTGTCATGTGGACTCCAATCGAAACCAGTCCTGAGACGTTCGACTTTTACAGAGTCATAATTGAGGAACAAAAATCTTCAGCATTGTACGCTACACTTTTGTCTTCTTCTTACTAAACAAACTCAATGCTATTTATGTCTTAACCCGACTTTCAATAATCGGTCGAGATATATGTTTTTGTGCCTTGTCTATCCGCCCGTCTCTCTGTAATTAGCGTCACGTTATTGTGGACACGATAGCTCAAGTTTGCTTTCGCAAATTTCAACCAAAATTGATAGGTAGGATGGTAGTTTAAGGCGCATGATCTTATTGGGTTTTGGTGACTTTGAGTTAAAGTTCAAGGTCGATGTGAATATTTCATTTTTTTCTTGTGGACATGATATCTCAAGCTTAGCTTCACAGATTTCAACCAAAACTGGAAGGATTGTTAATAAATAAATGTTCTTGATTTGATTGGGTTTAAGTGATCCTGGGTCAAAGGTCAAGGTCAACGTGAAACTTTTTGATTTTTTCTTGCATGCATCACAATGTTGTAGACACGATATCTCCAGATCCACTGGACGTATTTCAACCAAAATTTTTGTGTATCTTGCATAGCAAAGTGTTTCGCTTTGATTTAGTTTTAATGACTTTTGGTCAAAGGTCAGAGTCACTATGAGACTTTGATTTTTTCTTGTGGAGACGATATTAAAAGATTGGCTGAACAAATTTCAACCGAAAATTGGTATGTAACTCAACGAGCATAGGTTCTCAACTTAACTAGGTTTTGGCAACCTCAGGTCAAAGATCAAGGTCACTTTGAAATTTCGTTCAGAATCCCTCTTGGTGTGGTTGATTTAAGCGCCTGACTAGTTACGTTGTGGGATAGAATCCCACCAGAGACGGATTGTTTTTGTTTTTGTGTCCCGATGTGTTTTAAAAGGCAGAAGGGTATATGTTGTTGAGCTGGCCGTCCGCTGCTCTGTTCGTCCCTCCGTCTGTCTGTTATGTGCGTCACGCTTTTGTGGACATCTCAAATAGGGCTTCACAAATTTCAACCAAAATTGGTAGACAGGAACCATGCTTAGGCACTTGACCTGATTAAGTTTTCGTACCCTTGTTTTGAAGGTCAAGGTCACTGTGAAACTTTCAAATTTTTCTCTTGTGCACACTATATCTTAAGTTTTATTGTACAGATTTCAACCAAAATTAGTAAGATAGTTGGTGAATAAAACCTATTGACCTTATTATGATTTAGTGACCTTGGGTTGAAGTTCAAGGTTGCTGTGAAACTTTGAAACTTTGTGGATACGATATCTCAAGTTTGGCTGTGCGGATTTCAGGAAAAATTTGAAGTTTGGTTGATGGGTAAAGGCTCTTGACATGATTATGTTTTGGTGACGTTTGGATAAACGTGAACGTCACTATGAAACTGTTAATTTGTTTGTTTAGATAATTGTTCATAGGAGACGCTTCAGAGGGGAATTTTGGGTCGGGGCACACGTGTTCTCACGGACACTGTTTCTAGTTTCTAACATCCTTTTTATATAATATTGTGCTCTGTATGTCTAATTGGTTCTCTTGATTTTGTGTCCATCTTGTTTAATTTCCATGTAGCATGTCGACAAAATTCAGGCAATTCACTAGCATTCATGTGAAAGCCTTTTTATTTATTTAACTATTATTTATAAATAAATAAGATTTTAATCAACACCAGGAACATTTCCAAATCTGAAGAACCCGAAGCAGTATTCAGCAATTTGCATGGAGGCAGGAGCTATAACGTAACCTTGCAGGCAGTACTTGCTGATAGAAACGGCGAAATTTTGAGTTCACCGGCATTTTTAATCTGCCAAACAAGTAACACTCTTGAGGATATTAGAAACTAATACATGTTAATGATAATGCAAAGCCACCATTTTAGCACAATTACTTGGTTAAAATAGCATTTTGTTGTGTATCCAGTGCTGGTATGGAGGGGCAAAATAATTGTTTTGAGTAAAGAGGGGAACTTTACTTTTGTGGTATTGGTAAGCACACCAAAGATGCATGTCAAATGCACTCAAGAACAATGAGAAACATCCTATGGAATATTTTAGGTGCCTTGGGTAATTTTTATATTATTTAAACCTTTTAAGAAAATGGCGGATACTATAAACTCTGAAAACATTGTTCAGAAAAAGACAACAGTCACAAAATGTTTAAACTTCGAAATCATCATCACAATTTACCGAGTGATATGTCAAGCATTTGAGTAGAACACAGCAGTGTATCTGCATCTCAATAATATCTCTAAACGTTGAAGGTTTACCCCGAGTATTAAGTGAATTTCTTCAACATGTGCCTCCGCCTCATGCCATTACGTTTGGGCCATCGAAACGATCCCTTTCATACACAAAAGCGTCCACACAACGTTTACTTGCTTGGCGTCAAGCACATCGGCGTCCATAAAAAAATTCCAAACAAAATCGTTACTCTACTATAAAAAATACTCTATTCTACTGTGCTAGTATGCACTCTAGTATGTACCTCTAAGGCAACTTTTGGGCCTGTGGTTAGTCCTTATGTGTACAGGAAAGTGTTGCGCGACGTCAAGTGATGTCCTCTTGATATCAAACATAACAATGATGCCTTCTAAATCAACTTGCTAGAACCGTTGTATCGTTTCCCTTTTTACATAGACACAAAATCTTGCCTTTAACATGCATTTGTCTGTATACAAAACAATGCACTTCACATGGTTTAATATAGCTAAAGGTGTAATAATGACGACGTGAATGAATTGGAGAAGTTGTTGAATCAATCAAAAGACCAAATGAAAAACAAAGAGAGAAAACTATTGATAAAAACATGTTAGCTCACAGAATATTACGACGCTTCTTCTAAAAAAGGAAATCGACGCTTAATTTAATATATTTCAGATCCAAATCCAGTCTTAAAACTCCGAGTTGAAAATATCAAAGCAAATAGTTTTACACTGAAGTGGAACGCTCCCACTGGTGGCAGCGATGCATATACTGTTCAGGTGATTGACTCACTAGTTTTGCTTTAAACACTGATGGTGTTTCTTAAAGCACTTCCTTTATTATAACATTTATCTGAAAATTTAACACAAGATTTGATGCAAGTTAAAAAAATCGGTGTTTGATTCAGGTGACCATTTAATCTTCAAGAATGTCGAGTAATCCAAACTGAAATTTAAAAATGCCTTACAGTTTGTGTGGTAATTTAAAAAGCTGAATTAGTCTCTTTTCAGGTGAATCCGACTTCACACTTTACCAAAAATATTAATGTAGACAAAATAGTTAGTAGGTTCGTGATGATATTCATATTTTTAAGGAAAACAAAAAAGAACCTCTGAGAAAAGATGGCACTGTGACATCGATGACAGTGACAAATTTAGAAGCGGCAACAGTCTACACTTTTACAGTAACTGTTATAAAATTACAGAAACGTAGTTCTTCTGTATCAGTGACATTTTCAACCGGTAGGTTTTGATTCATTAACCCGTTATATATAAGTCAGTATTTGAGTTGTTTAACACATAAATTATCTCAGTTATTGTGATTGAAGTATTATAAAAAAATTGACATTTTGTTTTGTTTGTCTTTTTTTTTTTTTGTTAATTTTACTAAGCACCTGATTTATTAACTAGATATTGTAATTTCTACGAAAGTAAACAGTTGTATTGAAAAAACATGCTTATTGTTACAGATTATGCTACGTTAAGGAACTATTCCCTTTTTGTCACACTGAACAGGTCCCAGTTTTGCAGAATTCATACAAACCACCTCCACAACTGAGAGCATAAGTGTCAAATGGTTGCCGCCTGCAAGCGGGTCGTTTTCTGGATTTCGCCTAACCCTGTTGTCAACCAACGACATGGAGCCAGAGGTATTCAGTACCTCGATACGCCATCATACATTCCAAGGCCTCTCGCCAGGGACCGCATACGCTGTGCACCTCGAGGCTTTTCTCACCTATAATAACCGGCAGCTGTACAGCATCGTTAAGAAATCAAGGATCACTACGAGTAAGACTTATTTTAAATTATTATTTAATATATCAGTACACTCTAAAATATTCTGAAACTATTTTCCTAGAGATAACATTTTTTCTTGAATTAACTGTATTTCAAGACAACTATAATTCCGTGAAAGTATAAAGAAAAATGAACACGTCAATTTTAAATTATTAATTTATTTACTGTATTAATGCTTGGAGGTATGTTTATGCATTCCAGAACCACTTCCTCCAATTCGAATACATATTCAAGAGAGAACAACAGACTCAGTTACTGTAGGATGGAGCCCTCCTGTACAGGAAAGTCTTGTTGATGGCTTCAGAGTGATACTCACGAGGCAAGATAATGGCGACACAGCAATCCGTAATGTCACGACGCACTCGTTGGAATTTCAGCACCTGGAATCAGGAACAGATTACGTTATGGATTTACAAGCATATAAGCTAGATGATAATTTCCAGGAAGTATACAGTGCTACAAAGAACATCACAGCAACCGCATGTAAAATGATAACATAGTTGTATTTTTAATGTATTGTAAAGTAATTCTATATTACATCAGAAATATTTTGCTTTTTCCCTTGTGCATTTTTAATCCGATGGAATTTGTTGCAATAAACCAAGCATGCATTTCTGAATTATATTTTTCTTTCAGTATTTACCCTTGAAAAGTGTACAGAGACAATCTGGAAGAGCGCTGATAGTAGTAACTTTAAGCCACATGAATACACTTTTCAACTGAATGACAAAAATAAAAGGTGAAAAACATTCTAATACTTTCCTGTTTCTAATAATTTGTTGTTATGGCATATACTTTTAATAATAATATAATTATAATTCTTTTACCTAGAGCAATATACAAATAATGCAATCACATAATAATTAATAATAGTTTTTCTTCAAATTTGCAGCTTATTAACTGATGTCACACTAATGAAGCTGGGACAGGGCACCTACCAACCTTTTTGGAAATTGCTAGCAAAATTTAACCCTAACCTAGGAGAACCTGATGACGAAGCGGAAAATGAAATAAATGGCTTTCTCGATGAAGTCGTGACATCTGAAACAATGATAGCCGCCATGACATGTCTGACAAATATTAGTATGAAAGATCAGGCGATTATGAGTTTTTATTTATTTATTTATTTTATTAATTATTTATTTATCATTTATATCAGTCCATATACTGTAGATTTTTACATAAGTACATCAGAATATAAATATTCTATTTATAAAATATACATAAACAAATGAATAATCTATAGCTAATATATTATATACAGTAGCATTAAAAGGAATTAAATGAAGTTACTTTTAACAACGCCACTAAGTAAGTAACAGAACTAAGGAATAATGAAAGCACTTTAATATAATGTTTGCTGATCCAGTGTTTATCAGCTTTAAGATATCAAGAGAAAATAGATTCAAACGAACTGCTTGTGAATATCACTAACAGACTTGATAAATTTACACTATACCTAGTTAAAATAATAAAGATATAACTGTAACGTCAGTTGATCAGTTCCTTTGGAGTTATAAAAGATTAAAATAAATGTTTACATTTTGTAGAAAGTGAACTTAATTGGCATGAAACAAAACGCACCTTAGAAAAAAACCAAGAGGAATTGCTAAGTTGGCTGAAAATGTTTTGGTTTACTAAGTTCAGGCGTGGAAAGAAAGATATACTCGACAGCTCTGGATTTGAGCATACTTTCCAGGTAAAACACCAATACCATTGTTAAAACGAGATTTTTGAAACAAAAATTATTATTTTAATACAAATTGGAGCGATGACCCCCATTGAGTCCTGAGCACCTGCACGAAAGATTTTTACTTGATACAGTTGAAAAAATAGAACAGACATATTTGGTACAAATTCCTTAATTCTCAAAAACATAATTTAAAAAAAAATGTTTCCAATTACATATAAGTAATATAGCTGTCTGTAATGCCTGTGATATATCATGTTTGTTACTGCAATGATTTCTTTATTTATAATTTTTGCCTGCACAAAATAGGGGGAACGTCAAGAAGATGGTGAATTCATTGGACTGCACAACTGGATTCAAGTGTACCGACTAGAACAGAAAGGAGAATTTAAGTACAAAAGATTGATTAAGGATTGTAGAGTTAGTAACTTATTTTTTATTTACCTTAAAATTTTCTTAGATGAAATTGCACGGGCGAGAAATTATCCACATTTTTACGATCAGTTGAAAGATTTGTAAGTAACTTCAATGGAAAATCTGTGTTATTCATCCAAAATTATTCATTACTACTTTCATTAATAAACACTTTGAGGAAAAAGAAAAAAAAATAATAAGAAAAAGGGGAATCAATGATTTTAAAGGCATTAACAAAGTGGTTATGATGCCTTCAGCAAAACATTTTAATGTAGTGTTAAAGTATTTCCATGTACAATATATCAAAAAGAGCTTTTTGACAAAATGTCAGTATTCCCAAAACAAATCTCCTTAGCTTTGTAAAGTATCTTTCAATCCACATTATTTTTTGTTTATTTATACTATTGAATCATGCATTCATTCAAGGTCATTTATAGTATTATGTATATTATAGTTGTAAGGTGGAATACCTGAATTTCCATTTAGGTTGTTCTTTTAAGCACCTTTAATTCTGCAGTTATAAATGACTAATAATTACCCATCTTAGGTAGGAAGAAACGTAGGTAACCTCGTGAGTATAAACGGAAATTGGTGGCCCAAGACAAAGCCAGCTGGAATCTCGATGTGGATAGGCACAAGCCCGGAATTAGAAATGGCACTGTACACCGTGTGTGCATTAATTCATCCAGGCCGCCAATGCAACATAAGTATAAACAATGGTAATCAAGTAACGATAAATACTTCATTTTGGCCTGGTCAACTTCCTGTTGGTACTAAGGCCATTTCCAGTGCATTTCCCATTTGTCGTTAATTTCTAAATGTCCAAACTGCTAAGGCTGCCACACAATTCATAACCCAACGACTGTGCTGATGACGTAACAAGTATACGACAGGACGAACTTATTGCATGCTGAATAGTTTGAAATAATGTTTTTTTGTTGTCTAAATATAATTTGAATACAAATTATGGATTTAGGTTGTGGGAAATATTTATCCCTTCTGTGTTCTTATTTAGCCACTGCATACCTTAGTCTTACGTTGAGCAATAACTATTGCTCAGTAATGGTCTAAAAATCTGATGAATTTTATAGGCTACATTTCGACAAGGCAATGTATTGCTCTAAAAATGTACTTAGCTATTGTAAATAGCCAACTTAGAACACATCTTAAAAGATTACAAAAATATAAGCTTAAAAATATTTCATTCTACGGTAACCTCTTGCTGCCACAGCTCTGCAAGCAAAAGGAGTATTGTAACAAAATTCGTATACTTCAGTGCTTCTTGTAAGACTAATTGGATTTTTCTTACATTGACTATTATCATAAATTTAAAAGATACCAACTATGTTATTAAATTTTAATGCTACAAATTATCTTTAAAATCATCATTTCTTGTTTTGATAAGCGACGCCTGCTATATGAGTGTTAAGAATTTTGCAGAATGTGTTAGGTTAGATAAGACAGTTTTTTTAATTCTATACAGTTATTTCGTTCCTTGAGATGGGATTATTTCTTTCAAAGCAAATTTTCAGTTTGAAAATGTGTTTGTAACTGTGGTAAAATATTTTTTTGTCTCTGAAACTTTATAAATAGGTTGCACACCAGCACAATAAACGCGACAAAACGATGACAAACTAATATTTTTCTTGTGATTTATTATATTTAAAAAAATTAATTGCAATTTAATCTCAATGTATTTTCTCACACACATGACACACATGACAAACATAAAGTGCTCGTGCTTGTATCTCATTAGCCGCCACTAAACGTTATTGTGACTTCATTTATCTTTGCACATAAATTGCTGGTAAAAGAATGGAAATATATTTCATGTTTATAACTTAAGTTTTTCAAGAAATGAGTAATTCACATGTTTACTACTATTTAGAAATGAGACCGAGGTGTTGGTTTCACCGTTTAATTTAATGAAAGAGTGAGACTCTCGATATTGCTATAATGGTTAAAAGTTGTCAAACAATGCTCAATTAGAATTCGAAGTTTGATTTTAATTTATCTCTGAGTGTTTTCCAAATGCAATTTAACTAGTATTTGAGTATTTGTGTGATTTATATTAATATCACAAGTTTTTATCATGTTTGCATTTTTGTTGTGAATGATAAATGCAGTTATTTAAACGCAACAGTTTTGCTACAGACTATTTATGGCGTCCAGATACAAATACTTTTTGTTGAAAAAAAGGCACGCACTTAAAATACATGTACTAGATAGATAGAACGCAATGCCACCATAACCCCCATAACCGCCTCAACAAGAAAAATGCTTTGGCTTGTTTATCGAGGACCCCCTCCTCACCAGCTTGATGGATGCTGATCACGACGGGGTTAGTAAAACATTCTTGTCTAGCTTTATAGTTACGACGTCCGAGTAGTGCGGCGTCACTGAAATATACGCAGTATTTCACAATACCTCAGATATTGTAACATGAACAGCTTTTACAACTTGATAAATGTGTAAAATATATATTTAATTCGTTAATTTGAAAAAAAAAACACATTAAATTATTTTGAACAATACTACTAAAGCAAAATGCCTCGTAATTGTATGAATCAAGCAAATAATTTTTATCAGATTTTTGGGAAAACTACAGCATCAGAAAAGAGACTGTAATTTCTGCAATGATAAGAAAAGCGTATCATATATATTTTGGCTGCCAAATCGGTGATCAGGATAAAATTTTGGCTCCCCGTATAAGTTGCACCACGAGTGGAACAAACATTGCATAGTGGTTGAACAAAATGAGAAAATCTACGCCATTTGTGGCTCCAATGGTTTGGAGAGGATCAACAGATCACCCATCCAACTCTTATTTTTGCCTAATTCTTCCAATTAAATCATTGATAAATCCACCAAAATGAGTGTATGCTAAATCCCCGTATATATCATCTGCAACACCAGTACCGCAAAGGGATGGACTATTGATTCCCGAAACTCCATCAATATATTGCCTTGAATCTGATACTAATACTGAAATACCTGATAAACAACTGCGGAATTTGTAAAGCACGACTGTGATGTTTCGAGTCAACCACACATGATCACTCAAGAGGAATTGAATGATTTGGTACGGGGCCTAGACTTACCTAAATATAAAACCAACATTCTTGGCTCAGGACTTCAATAGAGGAACTTGTCAGAAAAAACATCTATATATCCACATATCTCGATCTTCAACATTTTAAAGGGAAATGCGGGTATCTCTCCTACAATTGACATTTCTTCTTACTTTCACAGTTTAATGCTTTGAGGGTATACATTTAAAAATTGAAAAGAAAAAGGGGGGTCGCCGATGTTATAAGAGAAATAAAGACGCTAAGAGGTCGCATAGTTTTACTATAGAAACCATTGGGAAAACCAAGAAATTTCAATCAAAACGCAAAATTCACACATAATCACAATTGACAATTGACTCATTTTTCCCTGTTTGAAGAACACGTCATACGAAATGTTTTAAGCAAATAAAAAATATATGTCACCGTATCAATAAGAGAATAATACAATCTTTTTGACCAAATCCCATTGACTCAATGGATGATTATGTGAAAATAGTGTAATATGATTTTAATGGACAATATATCAACACAGACCCTTCTAGGAACAAAATATCAATACAGACCATTTCCGGATACGTCCCTATTTGTCCTCGAAAAGAATTTTCCCATCTAGACGGATTTGTTTTGTTTTGTTTAACCGTGTTATAACAAGTCTTCATCGAACAAAGCTAAATTGAGTAAGCTTAACGGACATATTCCATACTTCTGTGAGGCTGTATGACATGTCGTTAATGCAATATATTTTTAAAAAGCACTCCTTTTTTGTTGGACACCTTTGACGTTTCATATAAGAAAGATAATAAATAAGAACTACACAAGACTGTAAATGCCAAATTCTCGAAATATAATTATTGGGATGTGTTATTCTTGCATTTTCTTACAAAGCAGCACCTTAAACCCATCGATTCGTTTTACGTGTGGGGTTGATAAGACAATAAAATAATTTTTATTCTAATCAAAGATTGCAATTATTCAACGTACTTATACAGTGATTCTCTATCAGATGCAGCCAAGTTTGCGTAATATAGTAAGGGAAAGTGGGGCTTCTAAGCAATCCTGTGGCGTCATAATGGCGTCAGACTCCCTCCCTCCCCCCAGAAAACATAACCCTAACCCTAACATCCACCATACCTGTCAATCATCATGACGTCATCAGTCACGTGACATCCCTAGGAGGCATAAACCTAACCCTATATGAGGAATGTTTTCCAGAACATTATCCTGAGTAGCTCAGTCTGTAAAACGTAGGACTCATGCCCGGAAGATTGGTGGTTCGAACCCATCAATGAGCGGCGTAACCCTGACCCTATTTAAGGACTCCCTTCCCCTAACCCCTTCCCCCTAGGCGACTTCCCTTGTAAAACCTGTCTATCATACTGTCACTCAGTCACTCATCTCTCATTCACTCACATTCACTCATTCACTCATTATGGCATAATAATGACTCCCCTCCCCCACCCCCTCTCCTCCACCCCCTCCCCGATCACGTGATTCATCAGCCTTTCCTCTTTATAAGCACATTGTGTGTGCACAAGTGTCATTGTTGCTGTTGTTGTTGGAGGCAGATGGACAGAAAGTGAAAGACTAACGAGAACGCGTTTGAATGACAAGCTCACACAAGAACGTGTTTGAAAGACAAGCTCTCCATTCACAAGATGTGCTTAAATGATAAGCTTCTCCCATTCACTAGATGTGTTCACATGGGAAGACCAGCTCCCCCAATTCATATATATATGACTATGTGACAACATATGACATCATGTGACTATGTGACATGATGTGGCTATGTGACATCATATGATTATGTGACATCATGTGACTATATGACTATGTGACTGTGTGACATCATATGACTATGTAACATCATGTGACTATATGACTATGTCACTATGTGACTATGTGATGCCATGTGACTATGTGACACCGTGTGACTATCTGACTATGTGACACCATTAGACTATGTAAATATGTGACGTCATGTGACTATATGAGGATTATGTAAGGACTATGTGAGGACAATTAGTTTAACTATGTACGTAGTATGTAACTATCAGATCGTTCTCCAGAATTGCTCTATAACTCAGTCAGTAGAGCGTAGGACTCATGATTCATGAGTCAGAAGGTGGTTCGAGTCCATCTATGGGCCAACATAACTTTTTTCTTAACATATATTTGTGACCATATTTCTGCAACTATTTTCACACAGCGTAGGAATAAGTACATGAAAGACCTAAGCATGAGAACTATCAATAAATTTGAGAAGGAATGAGATTTTTGTTTCAAAGAAACAAAAGACAGGACAAGTAGGCAGAAGCAGAAGGGTTAGTCTTTTCGAAAACGCGCAGGAAAAACGGTTTGAGTCTGACGATCGAACTGATTTACTACCTGAAATGCGACAGGAAGAGAACCGTATTAAGGCACATTTGTTGGAGACCTCAATTCATGGAATTAAATGGTACATTGTGGTGCATTCTCGCTTTAAGAAATTGACGGCGAATGCAGAACGTGTCATGGCAGAACAAGTGGATAATGCATTTATCAGCAGCACAACATATACAGCATACAATCCAACAGATATTGAATAGGACTTGCTAGAAGAATATAAAGAATTGTTTACTAAGTTTGACGAACATGAGCGACAATTCTCTGGTTGGGTTTTGGATAACCTTCACTTATATCTTTATAAGGAACACCCATATCGCGTGATTCATTACAAACCATTTGAGAAAGAATTAAAGGTAGAGGGCCTGACATTTCCCACACCGATTACGGACATTCCAAAGTTTGAAAAGGAGAACGATGTGTCCATCAACGTGTTTGGATATGAACAAGATGTAGTTGTTCCGACACAACTCAGTCGAAACACCAGTGCGAGAGAAATCAACTTACTTCTCAATAGCAATGACAAAAAACAATTACTGCTTTACTGAGAATTTTAGCAGACTTATGTCTTATCGATCAAAGCATTAGGCGACAACTTTTTATTGTTTCAACTGTCTTCACGGGTTTGTGCGACAAGATCTTTAAGATGAGCATCGTGAAGTGTGTTGCAGGCATGGAGCACAACGTTTATCATTCCCCAAGGAACCTTTCATCAAGTTCAAGAATATAGCCAAACAACAGCGAGCACATTTTATGATATATGCTGACTTTGAATGTTTCACGCAAAAGCATGAAGAAGGAGACAAGTATCAGCATCATCATACAAACAGCTTTGCCTATGTGGTTGTTAGCCAGTACGACACACGTGCACAAGTCGTGTATCGAGGAGACAATGCTGTAAATGTCTTTTAGACCATATGGTGAATGAACGTGATCGTATTGTGCGTCGTTTAGAGCAACCAAAGGGTATGGTGATGACCCGTGAGGACCGAGAGAATTTTAAGAACGCCCTTGATTGCTACATTTGTCATGAGCTTCTAGAAGCGAATAGTGTGAGAGATCATGACCACAGCAATGGCAAATACCTCGGAGCACCACATAGTGAATGCACCTTGCAATTCCGACTTAGAAAGGATGAGCAAGGGGATAAAGATTCTTTTATCATTCCTGTGTTTTTTTCAACAATTTGCGAGGCTATGACAGTCATTTGATCTTGGAGGAAATTGAGAAATTCAGAGATGAAAGGATTACCGTCATTTCCAACACCATTGAGAAATATATTGCATTCACCATGAGCAATCTGAAATTTACGGATAGCTTTCAGTTCATGAGCACCTCTCTACAGAAGTTAGTATCCAAAATTCTCGACGCAAAGAACTTGTATGGCTGGGCCATGTCACAAAGTATGCCTCAAAGTGGATTTATTTGGGTGAGCGAGCCAGACGCACTCGACTTCATGGATGTAGCTGAAGATGACGATATTGTATACATTTTGGAAGTGGATTTAGAATACCCACGTCCAATCCATGATCGTCATAATCATTGTCAAAATTGGAGTATTGTCTGAGTACAGTCAGAAGCTACAGAAAGATCTGAATATCAAAGACAAACATAGTGAAAAACTCACTCCTAACTTACGTAGCAAGAAGAAATATGTGCTTCATTATAGGAATTTGCAGCAGTGCATCTCACTGGGGTTGAAAGTCACCAAAGTGCATCGTGCCATCATGTCTGCACAGAGTAAATGGTTGGCAAAATACATTACCTTGAACACGGAAAAGATAAAATTGGTTGAGAACACATTTGAGGAAGACTTCTTCAAACTGATGAACAATTCTGTGTTTGGCAGAACCATGGAAAATGTGAAAAAGCGAATCAATGTTGAACTTTTTTACCAGGAAAAGCGGTTCAAGAAACTTGTGGCCAAACCTTCTTTCCACAAATTCAAAATTTTCAACGACGATTTGGCCGCCATACATTTGCGTAAAGTGGATTTGCTTCTGGATAAACCCATTCAAATTGGCAAAATGCTGATGTTTAACTTTCATTACAATTACATTATGGTCAAGTATCCCAATGCCAAGTTTTGTTCAGCGACACCGACTGTCTGAACATAAAAATGTTAAAATAATAAAGTTGGTAATGGACAGTGTTATGTGAGTTACATAGCATTTACAAACGTGGATATAATATGCATGATACACATATTAATCTAGACTGGTATGAATGGCATTCGTTTATTAAGGTATTGAATGCAGTTGTTAAAAAAGTTTAATGTTAAATGGATTTGTTGAAATGTAAAATAATTGTTGAAACGTAAATAATGTATAACACAATAAAAAAGTATGTTGTATAAAACTGTCTTGTTTTTATTTACAATATTTAAATTAAATAAAGTTGACAATTACCAACAACTTAACTAATACAACTCAACTAATACAACTAATACAACATAATAAAACAATGGTTATAATGTCTATATACAAAATCCGTTACAACAAAACCGCCATCACTATGTACCCGAGCTCCTTGAATAATATAATACACATAATAAAATCCACATGTAGATGATATCGGTGTTTGTAATGGAACTCAATTATAAATGAAATTACTTTAAAAACTTATTCAAACGACTGTCTATAGGTAAAAGTCTATAAGAGTCAAAATATACTGCCAACCAATGCTGTCCTGGCTCATCATGATCGTCTTTGCTGATAACATAGGCACCGCGTTGTAAAGATGGTAAGTGGTCCATGAAAAACACACCTTGAAACAAGTCTTTTGTCGCGACATCATGGGACAGTTTAGCCTCTATCTGTTTTGTGTTCATGACTGGTAGTCGAATTGAATGCTGCGATATGCACTTATTTCAATGATGCTATCAAATTCAGCATAGACTATAAAATTAACTGTATTTTGCAAGGCACCAGCAAAATTCATCTCTAGCCGCCAATTCCCATGTTTGATAAGGGCACTATGATCATCACCATCATAATCAGGTGTTAAGTCGAAAGAAAATAAAGCATAACCTCTAGGCCAATCTTCCCGTTTTATGATCGAACTTTTCTCGAAAATTCAATTTATCAAAAGCGTCAAGATATTTGCCCCGATTTATGTAAAGAGGTTTCATAAGACTGGTTCACCATCAGTGTAAAGTTGTATGTAGATAAGATTAAAATGTTCAAAATTATATGGATTTCTCAATACTGTTTCAGCAAAGGATTCATTATGAACCAGTCCAATAACAAAACGTTTTGGTAATTGGTCTAATAAGATGTTATATTTCACAAAAGATTGAACTCCAGCTGGAATGGCTAAACTTTTACATTCTTTTCTAGTAATGAGAAACTTAGCAGGACTTTTCATCAATGCATCTGTATGTCCTAACTGAATACCTTGACTAACCCTCACTTTGTGAATGGTTAAAAACGCATCTTTCACTTGTACTTTAAAACCATTATTTGCAGCCATTTATACATATTCATCTTTTTGTCTGTGTAAACGCAAATTCATACTTATGCCATTGGGAAGATAACGATCTTGCTCAAACAAATCGCACCTGAAAGCATGAACACACGGCTTACACGCGTATACAAATAACGATTATGTAAACCATTATTTCCTGCTTCAGCTAGATCACCACCCTCAACATTTACATGAAAACCTTTTCACCTCATTATTATTCATTGATCCAGCTGTATCTTTATAGAGGAGACGCATAAAGCGCTCAGAATTGAGACTTTCTTACGAATCATGAATGAAGTGGGATATAACGCTGGTTCAACCATGGCGTTTGTTACTATGTGATACCAAAAGATCATTCAGAAATAATTAATATTGGAAAATAATCCATTAAACCAATCATTGATACATGATACGTTATCATCTGCACCACAGAGTGTTTCATCACCCTTTAAAATGCAGTATACAATATGAAGTCTACTGTTCTTTAAATCTAGATATTTTTCTATACTTGCAGGAATGTAAAATTCTATTGGAGTACCCTCTTTAATGATAGTAAGTGGCTGATAGTCTACATTATAACTTTTTTCTACAGCAGTTAGCGTTGGGGGTACGTGAAACCATTCCAATGGAGAAAGACTACATTTACATGAATGATTATTTATTAAAGACATTTTTTAAAAGATATCTTTCTTATTTTTTGTTGATGTTATCCCTCTAACTGCCTTTCGCCTTCTGACGTGTTTTGTCGGTTGCACTTTCTTTTGTCTTCCTAACACATCACCAATCACACGCTGTGCTACTCGGTCCGTAACATCTTTCGAGACATCTTTTGCAGCTTATTTAAGATGTGGACGTCATATGAACGTCATAATGACGTTATAGGGCTAGTAGACAGCCATTCAAACGGTAGCCGGGGCAAACGGGCAGCCAGACAAACGGGCAGCCGGACAAACGGACAGCCGGATAAATGGGCAGCCGGGCAAAATGGGCCTCCGTTAAAAAGGATCAACCGGGCCATCGCAAAAGTAATTAAACTAATCAAGCAATGAGTTTCATTAAGCCCAGAGAGCCCTCTCTCCAGACACACATAATACCTACGGCAGACGTGGGCAGACGGACAGATGGGACAACTCTCCAAACGTACAAGTTCTCCATTTTTGAAACAGAGAACTCATAGCTACATGGTTAGAGCTCACCTATAAGGCCCCCTTAAAGTCAAAGGGAGTATAAAAAAGGAGTATAAAAATAGTCCCCTTTTTAGTTTTTTTTATTTGTTTTATTTTTATTTTTTATATATATACTTTGTTAGCATTTCCCACAGTCTCATGCATATACACATACCAACACCATGACAGATGTTTAGCGCTTATTTCGTATTAGTGGGGGGTTCTAAAAAGAGCCGGGAGGTGTTGGTTTTTTCCTGCTGCTGCTGCTGCTGTTGCTGCCGGTCCTCGGTTAAAAAAATGCCCACAACATCTTGAACTGGTCTGGCGCAGTGACTCATTTGCTGACTGTTAAACAGAAAATGGTCAGTTTTTAGCCCGCATGTTAAGCATCCAGTCGTGTAGTGATGGTATAATGCCGTTAGGTAGGTCCATAGTGACGCCCAATAAATGCAGGACTGGTGTCCGCAGTCGGCAGCGATGACACGATCCGTACTTAGCATACAGCCACATCCGATGCAGATGTCCAAGTTCTGTTGGAGGAAGAATCTTGGCCCACGCCGGATATTCTTCCTCTTCGAGTCTTGACGGGATTGACTCTCGCAACATGATGGACCGGAAAAAAGCTTCAACGTAATGCCCCTCTTCTATGTTGCGCAAACGCTTCCCAAGCGTCACCATCCTGTCGAAAAAAACAATATGCAGAGGGCTGAGGCGTTGGCCGGTTCCGACAGCAGCTGAAAGAAGAAGAATGTCACAGGTTGGTTGACTGGTGGAGTCACCGGCACATGCGCCTCCCGTACATTTCTAAGCGTTAAGGCGTCGTTTAAAGCGAAGTAAAGCTCCATGATGTTGACAATTCAAAGCGGTTGTGATACCTGAACTGAAATGATTAGCAGTTATATACCACCTCAAGTGAGGACCAACCCCCCCCCCCCCAAGAGATAGAAGCAGTCTGACTGCATTGAGCGTGAGGACCTCCCCCGGGTGCTCATAGATGTACTCTGTGAGAATCCCCCCTTGCCTGCATATACTGTGAGAATGGTAGCTAGTATGTAGTAGTATATAAATGGGGGTTAGCGGAAACGTTTCCTCAAACAAGCAGCAAGATGTCTACAACTCGTATGATCCCAGTGATGCGAAACGGCAAGACAGTGACGCTAACAACAGAATGCTTCAAGTGTTTGATATGCTTAGAATATCCAGGACAACCACACAACTGCTCGGTACACCACAATGCGCCGCGTCGGTACTGTTGCAAAACCTGCGGTGGTTTGCTATGGTATAACTTTACGGCAACATTACCTGGACCAGAACCATGTACAGACTGCTGGTGGTGCGGTGCGACGCTGAGAAGCATCAAGTATTATAATTTTTACCCTTTTAAGTGTCCAAGAAGACCTTTCACGATGGAGCAGTTTTATAGATATCAGTGTAGTTGCGGAAACCCGACTTGTTGGTGAAGAGCCAACTTACTAAAATCTTTCGGCCCTTCTAAGGGCAATCCTCTGTTGTGAAATGAAAGGCAAATTCTGTCTATGTATAAGTGTGTATAAAAGGGGATGTCTGAGATTACATTTCAGCATTTCAGTTTCAGCAATTGACGTAACAACAACCAGCTAAAATGAAACGTGAAGAGCATGGGAAAGGAACAAAGAGACGAAAGATGGAAAAAGATGACATTTGGGAATACGGTTCAGTCCTCTGTACGGAATGCAATGTGGAATTTCCATCTATGCATACCTTTGAGGCACATACATGTAGTAAAGCTGAGATGAAAACTATAGTGAAAGATGCTCGTGAAGAGCATGGGAAAGGAGCAAAGAGACGAAATATGGAACAAGATGACATCTGGCCATACGGTCCAGTCCTCTGTACGGAATGCAATGTGGAATTTCTATCTATGGATGGGTTTGAAGCACATGCATGCATACCAGCCGAGATGAAAAATGTGCCTCATGAAGAACATGTTTCAAAGAAAGAAAAGGCAGGACAAGTAGGGAGAGGGAGAAGGGTTAGTCTCGGTGAAAACGCGCAGGAAAAACGGTTTGAATCTGAGGATAGATCGGATTTACTGCTTGAAATGCGACAGCAAAAGAACCGTATCAGGGCGCATTTGTTGGAGACCTTAAACCATGGAATGAAATGGTACATTGTAGCGTATGCACGCTTCACGGAACTGACAGCGAATGTGGAGGTGTTATGGTAGAACAAGTGGAAAATGCATTTACCAGCAGTCCAACATATACAGCATACAATCCCGTAGATATTGAACAGGACTTGCCACAAGCCTATAAAGAATTATTTACTAAGTCTGACGAACATGAGCAACAAGGCTCTGGCTGGGTATTGGATAACATACTGTACATTGAAGTACATACAGCTACGTCAGCACCACTGGAAGAAACAGCTGTATTCCACTGCCGAAGAAAGTGAAGAAAACAAGGGGTGTAATAAACATTGAGAATAATGACAACAAGTGTTTCTTATGGTTAGTATTGGCTTACCTTCACCCTTCATAAAAGAAGGCAAATCGCGTAAAACTATATAAACCATTTGAGAAGGAATTTAAGGTAGAAGGCATGATATTACAGACACCAATTACTGACATTCCAAAGTTTGAAAAGGAGAACGATGTAGCCATCAACGTGTTTGGATATGAACAAGATGTAGTTGTTCCAATACAACTTAGTCGAAACATAAGTGCGAGAGAAATCAACTTAATACTGATTAGCAATGACAAGACGAGGCATCACTGCCTTATCAAGAATGTTAGCAGACTTATGTCTTATCGATCAAAGCATAAGGGTATAGCTTTTTATTGTTTCAACTGTCGTCACGGGTTTATACGACAAGATCTTTTAGATAAACATCGTGAAGTGTGTGGCAAGAATGGAGCACAACGTTTATCATTTCCCAAGGAACCCTCTATCAAGTTCAATAATGTAGCTAAACAACAACGAGCACCTTTTTGTGATTTATGCCGACCTTGAATGTTTCACGCAAAAGCATGAAAAAGGGGACAAGTATCAACATCATCGTCCAAACAGCTTTGCCTATGAGGTTGTGAGCCAGTACGATACACGTGCCCCAGTTGTGTATCGAGGGGACAACACCGTAAAGGTCTTTTTAGATCATATGGTGAATGAACGTGATCGTATTGTGCGTCGTTTAGAGCAACCAAAGGAAATGGTGATGACTCGTGAAGACAAAGAGAATTTCAAGAAGGCTGTCGATTGCTACATTTGTCATGAGCCTCTAGGAGCAGATCGTGTGAGAGATCATGACCATATCAATGGCAAATATCGTGGAGCAGCGCATAGTGAATGCAAATTACAATTCCGACTTAGAAAAGATCGGCAGGCGGATAAAGATCATTCCTGTGTTTTTCCACAATTTGCGAGGCTATGACAGTCATCTAATCATGGAGGAAATTGGGAAATTCAAAAGTGAAACGATTAGTCATTCCCAACACCATTGAGAAAAATATTGCATTCACCACGAGCAATCTCAAATACACAGACAGCTTTCAGTTCATGAGTACCTCTCTACAGAAGTTGCTATCCAACCTTGCAACAGGAGGGAAAGATAACTTCTACAACATGACCTGTCACATTCACGATAGTGACCAACAAGATTTGTTGCTGAGAAAGGGAGTGTACCCCTACGATTACGCGGACGAACCATCCAAGTTTGCTGAAACGTAGCTACCATCAAAGGACAAGTTTTATAGTCAGCTTAGCGAAGAGGACATTAGCGATGAGGATTATGCCTATGCGCAGGTGTGGGATACGTTCAACTGTACCACATTTGGTGAATACCACGACCTGTATCTGAAATCAGATGTGTTATTACTAGCTGACGTGTTTGAAAATTTTCGTCAAGTGTGCCTCAACACGTATGAATTGGATCATGCTCACTACTATGCAGCACCAGGACTGTTGCGGGATGCTATGTTAAAAGCAACAAAGGTGAGGTTGGAATTGATCAATGACATTGACATGTACCAAATGGCTGAGCAAGGCATACGTGGAGGAATATCTGTGATCACACACAAGTATGCGAAAGCAAATAACTCCTACGTAGCAGATTACAATTCTGAGATACCAAACAACTATCTAATTTACCTCGACGCAAACAATTTGTATGGCTGGGCCATGTCACAAAGTATGCCACAAAGAGGATTTATATGGGTGAGCGAGCCAGAATCCATCAACTTCAAGGATGTAGCTGAAGATGATGACATTGGATTCATTTTGGAAGTGGATTTAGAATACCCGCATTCAATCCATGATCGTCATAATCACTACCCAGTGGCTCCAGAACGGAAATGTGTCAGATTTGGAGAATTGTCTGAGTACAGTCAGAAGCTACTGGAAGATCTGAACATGAAAGGCAAACCCAGTGAAAAGCTCATTCCTAACTTGTGTGACAAGAAGAAATATGTACTTCATTACAGGAATTTACAACAGTACGTCTCACAGGGGTTGAAAGTCACCAAAGTACATCGCGCCATCATGTTTGAACAGAGCAAATGGTTAACAAAATACATTACCTTGAACACGGAAAAGAGAAAATTGACCAAGAACACATTTGAGGAAGACTTCTTCAAACTGATGAACAATTCTGTGTTTGGCAGAACCATGGAAAATGTGAGAAAGCGAATCAATGTTGAACTTTTTTACCAGAAAAAGCGGTTCAAGAAACTTGTGGCCAAACCTTCTTTCCACAAATTCAAAATTTTCAACCGCTGTACATCTATGCAAAGTGAATTTACTTCTGGATAAACCCATTCAAGTTGGCTTCACCATTCTCAACCTCAGCAAAGTGCTTATGTTCAACTTTCATTACAACTACATCCTGGTCATGTATCCCAATGCCAAGATGTTGTTCAGCGACACCGACAGTCTATGTTACGACATAGAAACGGAAGATATCTACAAGGATATGCAGCAAGATGCTGACCTGTTTGACAAAAGTGACTATCCGCCAGATCACTTCCTACAACGTGAACAAAAAAGTGCTTAGAAAAATAAAGGATGAGACGGCAGGCATCCCTATTGAAGAGTTTGTTGGACTCAGACCGAAAATGTACAGTTTATTGTGTGGCGGAAAAGAAAAACATACAACTAAAGGCATCACTCGAGCTTGCCAAAGACCCATTAAACATGTGCAGTATAGAGACAGTTTGTTCAAGAAAACTCAAACAATGGCTACAGGACCCATTATTCGAAGTCATAATCACCAGCTTTTCTCGGAGAAATTGAGAAAAGTAGCCCTCTCCCCATATGACGACAAGCGATATGTATTGGATGATGCCTATTCTACCTTAGTTCATGGACATTACAAGGCTGTGGTATAAAAAGGGGGAGGTCCTCCAACGTAAGAGTTATTTGAGGTGTGAACATTGAAGTGTTAACATGGAACTTGGAAGTCGTAAGAGATCTGCAACTGATATGGATAGTCTTGCAGATACAGTTAAAGACTTAAAAGTTAAAAATCCTACCACTACCATCAAGAAATTGAAAGTGGAGACGGCACCAACACCACAGTCGTGGGATGGAATGCTTTCTCTAGGAAATGGAAAGTATATCAAGATTATGAAACAAAGCAATGAAGGAGTGGTAAACATTCGCAAGTACCTCAGAGATGAGGGGACTGGAAGAAACCGTCCTACGAAAAAGGGCATTTTGATGACAATACCTGAATGGAAAATGTTGAAGAAGCAAGTGAAAGAAGTGGATGAAAGGCTTCGAAGACAAGAAGACGACTCATATCAAGGTATTACCATCATGAATGCACTCATGCTTAACGGTGGTGCTTACCTTACTGTAAATGATTGGAATGAAGTGATAATAAGTTCTCGGATAATAAGTTCTGCTTATCAGTTTAAGCCTGAAGTGTGGAAAGACTTTAAAAACATACAGCTTAAACCTGGGTTTAAACGTGGACTTGATAATAAAGTTGAAGTGTTTGTGATTGAACATGATTCTGACATACGTGTTAGATTCTGGAGAAATCTTTTACAGTATTATCCAGAGGATTATAATGGAGTTAATCCATATTCAGATTTGATTCACTTTGATATGAAGAATTGGCGCGCAGTCTTACGCTTCCCAGAAGCTATACAACATCCACTCTCCACCATCTTGCGAGCATAAAAACGTCTTTGTAGACAAGGAGACAGCTCAAAGTTGATCTGACTGTTGAAAGAGATAGAAGACTATGAACCCATTACACATGGATTCTCATATCTGAGAAACATGTGATGACATTGTGTTAAGACATTTTGGAAAGTATATCATTCTATCACCTGACGAACAATCTGTGTTGAAAGACCATCTAGAGAAGTTGAGGATACCTGGCTTTCTCCTAATACTCTCAGAGGATTTAGAAGTGCGTGTGACTGAGAACTGTCTAGACTTGTTTGTACGATTTCGCCAATATGAGGAGCTTACAGAACGCTACGACTACATCACCCTCATCACAGTGGAATGGTACGCTCTGTTACAATTATTGGGTTGGAAAGAACCTGACGTTTGAATTCAAAGAGAAAGAGGAAGGAGTGCAACTCATGCGGGGCACCAAGTCCATTGAGCTGACACATCCCATGTGTGTTATGGTGATGGACATTGACATGAATGATTAAGGATATGAACTGAAACTGTCTGAACACGAAGATGTTAAAATAATAAAGTTTGGTAACGGACAGTGTTATGCTAGTTTTCATAGCATTTACAAATGTGGGTGTAATGTCTATGATACATATATTAATTTAGATTGGTATGAATGGCATATGTTTATCAATGTATTGAATGTATTTGTGAAATAAAAGTCTAATGTAAAAAAGTTGTTAAAATGTAAATAATGTATAACACAATAAAAAAGAATGTTGTTTAAAGCTGTCTTGTTTATTTACAATATCCATAATAAAATTAACAATTACCAACAACTTAACTAATACAACTTAACTAATACAACATCAATAACATCAACAACATTATAATGTCTATATACAAATTCCTTTACAACAAAATCACAATCACTTCTTCATCTATGATTTCAAAAGGACTATGTCCTCGAGCTGTTTGAATTATATAATGCACACAATAAAATCCACATGTAGGTGATATCAGTTTTTGTAATGGAACTGAATTATAAATGAAATTAAACTTTAAAAACTTATTCAAACGACTGTCTGTAGGTAAAAGTCCATAGAGTCAAAATATTCTGCAGGGTCTTCGTCATAATATACTGCCACCCAATGCTCTCCTGGCTCATCATGATCGTCTGTGTTGATGACATAGGCACCACGTTGTAAAGATGGTAACTGGTCCATGGCAAACACACCTTGAAACAAGTCTTTTGTCGCAGCATCATGGGATAGTATGGCTTCTATCTGCTTTGTGTTCATGACTGGTAGTCGAATTGAATGCTACGATTTGCACTTATTTCAACAATGTTATCAAATTCAGCATACACTATAACATTGACTGTATTGTGCAAGGCACCATAAAAATTCATTTCTAGTCGCAAATTCCCATGTTTGATAAGGGCATAATGATCAGCACCATCAAAATTAGGTGTTAAGTCAAAAGAAAATAAAGAATAACCTCTACGCCAATCTTTCCGTTTTATAATGGAACTTTTCCCACCATTCAATCTATCAAAAGATTTGCAAAGAGTTTCAAAAGCGTCAAGATATTTGCCTCGATTTATGTCAAGCTTGAGAGGTTTGGATAGGACTGGTTCACCATCAGAGTAGAGCTGCATAACGTTAAGATCAAAATATTCAAAATTGTATGGATTTCTCAATACTGTTCCAGCAAAGGATTCATTATGAACCATTCCAATGACAATACGTTTTGGTAATTGGCCTAAAAAGATTGAAATCCTGTTGGAATAGCTAAAATTTTACATTTTTTTCTAGTAATAATAAACTTAGCAGGACTTTTCATCAATGCATCTGCATGTCCCAACTGAATATCTGGACTAACCCTCACTTTGCGAATGGTTAGAAACGCTTCTCTCACTTCTACTTTAAAACCATTCTTTGCAGCCATTAATACATATTCATCTTTTTGTCTATGTAAACGTAATTTCATACTAACACCATTGGGAAGATAACGATCCTGCTCAAACAAATCTACCCTTAAACCACCTGTTAGCATAAACCCACGGCTTAGACGTGTATGCAAATAACGATTATGTAAACCATTATTTCCTGTTGCAGCTAGATCGCTACCCCCAACATTTACATGCAAACCTGCTACATATCTTTCATGATTAGCTCTTTTCACCTCATGAGTATTCATTGACCCGGCAGTATCTTTATAGATGAGACGCATAGAGCGCTCAGAATGGAGACGTTCTTCTGAGTCATGAATGAGATGAGATATGATGCTGATAACCATGGGTATTGCTACTATGTGATGTCAAAGGATCATTTAGAAATGATTCAATATTGAACCATAACCCATTAAACAAATCATTGATACATGACACGTTATCATCTACACCACACAGTGTTCCATCAGCCTTTACAATGCGACATACAATATGGAGTCTACTGTTCTTTAAATCTAGATATTCTTCTGTACTCACAGGAATGTAGAATACTATTGGAGCACCCTCTCTACTGGTAGTCATTGGTTGACAGTCTACATTATAACTTTTTTCTACAGCAGTTTGCGTTAGTGGTATGTCAAACTATTCCAATGGAGAAAAACATTCATTCACAAGAATGATTATGAATTAAAGACATGATTAAAAAATATCTTTCTTATATTTTGTTGCTGTTATCCGTTTAGCTGCCTTTCGCCTTCTGACAGGTTTTGCTCGTTTCGCTCTCTTTTGTCCTCCTAACCCACCACCAAACATACGTTGTGCTACTCGACCTGTAACATCTTTCGCGACCTGTAACATCTTTTGCAGCATTTTTAAGATGTGGTGGAACGCTTTTAGACCCTGCCTTAAGCAGTCGAATAGCTTTGCGAGCCAAGGATTCCAGTATTGAACCAATACCATCTCCATATTGTATTCGAGCTCCTTTAAATCCTGGTAATTCCCCACCCACTTGACGAAGAAAATTGTTGCGATATATAGATGGCTTGTGTGTGTATGCTTTCATAATGCTTTTGGTCGAAAATGAAGTTTACAGATCACCTTTCCAGTTTGAAATGGAACATTATGCCCTGGTCGTCCTTAATATTCATTTCTATCGCGTCAAATTTGGATGTGTTTACAGGAACATAATGAGGTTCTCCTTAAGTTTTCATGATAATGTCTCCATCATGTCCTTGTATTCCAACAGAACGTAGCAAAGGAACATAATAATCGCCAACAACTTGTGGCTCACAAATACTACAGTACACATAAAGTGTATAACATTCCTGTTTTACATCGGCTTTATGTTCAGCTGCACACGTTTCAGTATACCTTTGATCTGGGATAAATCCTAAAATCTCAGTTAATCCAGCGGAGAATGACACTTCAAAGTTAAAATTTAGAAATAGAACAACTTGTCGTCTAATTGTATCATACAGTGAAGGATCAGCATTTATCGTTAAACTCTAACCTGCTGCTGTGTTGGTGTTGCGCCGGATGTGTTGTTGTTTACGTACAGCAGCGCCCCGGCGCAGCCGATTGCTGGGTAAGTTGCGGCGATCGTCACGTAGGGTTAGTCGTTCGTTACGTACGTGTGTGCGTTACGATCGTCGTTACGATCGAGATTCGAAAATAAAAAAAGAGAAGTTTGGCCTTGGATCCTGAAGTGTTTAGACGTGTTTTTGAACTTAAGTTTATAACTTAGGTTTGTCCGTCTGAGCCGGGGGTCCCGCTAAGCTCAGCCGTTACACCAATATTTCACATTGGTGGCAGCGGCTACTATTTGCTTTCTGAGCAAATATTTGTGCATTTTAGCTAATTTTAAGTCTTTAAAAAAAAGAGAGAGAAATAGTTCATGGAGCTCCGTTGTGGTACGAAGCTTCCGCCTCGATTTAGAGCTCGCTCTCTAGATAATTTACAATCTAGACAGATGTCAAAACAATACGAATAATGCCGGTGATTTTTCACCCAAATTACCTGATTTTGGTACACCCTTGGTGAACGGTCACCAAGATATACGTCCTAAGGATCCAACAAGACCCTTAGGGGCAGTTGGGGGCATATCCTTACCTTCTCATACGGAAGATTTAAATCAAAATAAAACTTTTGATTTACCTCAATCTTTCATGTATTCTCGTTTAGAGAATACAAGGCGAAATCCTCTTGCGGAGCGGTTGCCTTACCCTCCGAATTTGGACAGGCGTCAGCCTAACCATCATTGGGGTAATAATATCTCTGATAATGTTGCTGTTTTTACTGCTGCTAATGATTTTGTCACAGATCTTTCTGATCAAAATCAAGTTGTCAATTCGAATGTTGATAATCGTTCTTTCTGGTCACATGACCTTAGACAACTAGCGGCACCACCGCGGTGTGTATTATTTTCTAATGCAGAAAGTTACGCAAATTCTCATTTTCCAGATGATAATTTTGTAGACAATAGGGAAGAAAATATGTATCATCTTTCCAAATCTAGAAAGGAGCTTTCTAGAGTAGTAGTAGGAAAACGACAGTTCTGGAACACCCCCCTAGGGTCGACTGTCAAGGACCCCCCCCCCCCCCCCTAGGGGTCGACTGTCATCGGTAAAAATCTGAGGACCCCCCCCCCCACCAGGGGTCGACTGTCATCGGTAAAAACAATCTGAAGACCCCCCCCCCAGGGGTCGACTGTCATAGGTAAAAAAATCTGAGGACCCCCTCCCCCCTATGGGTCGACTGTCAGAAGTGAGGACCCCCCCCGTTTTGAGGACCCCCCCCCCCTAGGGGTCGACTGTTAGAGGTGAGGACCCCCCCTAGGGGTCGACTGTCAGAGGTGAGGACCCCCCCCTAGGGGTTGACTGTCAGAGGTGAGGACCCCCCCCCTAGGGGTCGACTGTCAGAGGTGAGGACCTCCCCCCCCCCTAGGGGTAAGACAATTTGACAATTCAGCATAGTTATATCTTTCAGGCCATTCTGAACAACTTTGGTTTGTCGACATTTTGCAATTTGAGTTACTTTGACGAAGTCTGAGTGATATAAAAGGGAATGTATGAGAACCTATTTCAAGCATTTCACTTCAAGCAATTGATGCGACAGCAACAATGGCTGATAGTTCAGACTCACGAGTCTTTTGCCACGAGTGTTATGCAACATTTCCATCAGTGGAATTGTTGGAGTCGCATACATGCGCTGAAAATGAGATGACAACTGTTGTGAAACGTGCTATTGAACAGCTTGATCGACAGAATGAAGCAAAGAGACGAAAGATGGAGGAAGATGGCATTTTCATACCGAGTTCAGTTCTCTGTCATGGATGCAATGTAATACTTCCCTCAATGGATGTGTTTGATGTGCATACATGCACTCCACCTCAGGAAGAACAAACTGTAAAGAGGCGAAAGACGGGGCAAGTAGGGAAAGGCAGAAGGATTAGTCTTGGTGAAAACGCGCAGGAGAAACGGTTTGAGCCCGACAATGGAACGGATTTACTGCTTGAAATGCGACAGCAAGAGAACCGTATCAAGACACATTTGCTGGAAACTTTAGAACATGGAATGAAATGGTACATTGTAGTGCATGCTCGCTTCAAGAAAATGACACCAAATGCAGAAGGTATCATGATAGAACAATTGGATAATGCATTTGTCAGCAGTCCAACGTATGCAGCGTACAATCCAGCGGATATTGATCAGGACTTACCAACAGCCTATAAAGAATTGTTTACCCAGTTTGACGAACATGAGCGACAAGGCTCTGGCTGGTTTCTGGATAATATACTGTACATTGAAGTACATACAGCTACGTTAGCGCCTCTGGAAGCGAACAGTTTTATCCCGCTACCGAAGAAAGTGAAGAATACGAAGGGTGTATTAAACATTCAGAATCATGACAACAAGTGCTTCTTATGGTCTGTATTGGCATACCTCCACCCTCATAACGACAACTCCCATCGCGTGAATCATTACACACCATTTGAGAATGAATTAAAGGTGGAAGGCATGACATTTCCAACACCCATTACAGACATTCCAAGGTTTGAAAAGGAGAACCATATGTCTATCAACGTGTTTGGATATGAACATGATGTAGTTGTTCCAATACAACTTAGTCGAAACGTCAGTGCAAGGGAAATTAACTTGCTTATGATTAGCAATGGCAAGAAAAGGCATTACTGCTTGATTAAGAATTTTAGCAGACTTATGGCCTACCGATCAAAGCATGATGGTACAGCTTTTTATTGTTTCAACTGTCTTCACGGGTTTATGCGACAAGAGCTTTTAGATGAGCATCGTGAAGTGTGAGGTAAGCATGGGGCGCAACGTTTATCATTTCCCAAGGAACCTTTTATCAAGTTTAAGAATGTGGCTAAACAACAGCGAGCACCGTTTGTAATTTATGCCGACTTTGAATGTTTCACGAAAAAGCATGAAGGAGACAAGTATCAACATCATCGTCCAAACAGCTTTGCCTATGTGGTTGTAAGCCAGTACGACACACGTGCACCAGTTGTGTATCGAGGAGACAATGCTGTAAAAGTCTTTTTAGACCATATGGTCAACGAGCGTGACCATATTGTGCGTGGTTTAGAGCTGCCGGTAGATATGGTGATGACTCATGAGGATCAAGAGAATTTTAAGAATGCCATCGATTGCTACATTTGTCATGAGCCTCTAGGAGCAGATCGTGTGAGAGATCATGATCATATCAATGGCAAATATCGCGGAGCAGCGCACAATGAATGCAACTTACAATTTCGACTTAGAAAGGATAAGCAGGGGGATAAAGATTCTTTTATCATTCCTGTATTTTTCCACAATTTGCGAGGCTATGACAGTCACCTGATCATGGATGAAATTGGGAAATTCAAAAATGAAACGATTACCGTCATTCCCAACACCATTGAGAAATATATTGCATTCACCATGAGCAATCTGAAATTTACTGACACTTTTCAGTTTATGAGTACCTCTCTACAGAAGTTAGTATCCAACCTTGCGGCAGAAGGAAAAGATAATTTCTACAACATGACGTCTCACATTCACGATAGTGACCAACAAGATTTACTGCTGAGAAAGGGGGTGTACCCCTATGATTACGTGGATGAGTCATCCAAGTTTGCTGAAACACAACTGCCGTCCAAGGACAAGTTTTACAGTCTGCTCAGTGAAGAAGACATCAGCGACGAGGATTATGCGCATGCGCAGAAGGTGTGGAATACATTCAACTGTACCACATTCGGTGAATACCATGACCTGTACCTGAAATCGGATGTGCTGCTGCTGGCTGACGTGTTTGAAAACTTTCGTCAAGTATGCCTTAACGCATATGAATTGGATCCTGCCCATTATTATACAGCGCCAGGACTGTCGTGGGATGCTATGCTAATAGCGACGAAGGTGAAGTTGGAATTGATCACTGACATTGAAATCTACCAAATGGTTGAACAAGGACTACGTGGAGGAATATCTGTGATCACGCACAAGTACGCGAAAGCAAATAATCCCTACGTGTCAAATTACAATTCTGAGATGCCAAACAACTACCTGATGTACCTGGACGCAAACAACCTGTATGGCTGGGCCATGTCGCAAAGCATGCCGCGACGTGGATTTATGTGGGTGAGCGAGCCTGAATCCCTCGACTTCATGGATGCGACTGAAGATGACGACATTGGATACATTTTAGAAGTTGATTTAGAATACCCACATACAATCCATGATCATCATAATCACTACCCAGTAGCTCCAGAACGGAAATGCGTCAAAGTAGAAGAATTGTCCGAGTACAGTCAGAAGTTTCGGAAAGATCTAAACATGAAAGGTAAACCTGGTGAAAAACTCATACCTAACCTATACAACAAGAAGAAATATGTGCTTCATTATAGGAATTTGCAGCAGTACGTCTCACTGGGGTTGAAAGTTACCAAAGTGCACCGTGCTATTATGTTTGAATAGAGCAAATGGTTGGAGAAATACATTACCTTGAACACGGAAAAGAGAAAATTGGCTCAGAACCCATTTGAGAAAGACTTCTTCAAACTCATGAATAATTCTGTGTTTGGCAAAACCATGGAAAATGTGAGAAAGCGAATCAATGTCGAACTTGTTCACAAAGAAAAGCGGTTCAAGAAACTCGTGGCTAAACCTTCTTTCCACAAATTTAAAATTTTCAACGAAGATTTGACCGCCGTACATTTACGCAAAGTGGATTTGCTTCTTGATAAGCCCATTCAAGTTGGCTGCACCATTCTCGATCTCAGCAAAGTGCTTATGTTTGACTTTCATTACAATTACATCATGGCCAAGTATCCCAATGCCAAGTTGTTGTTCAGCGACACTGACAGTCTATGTTATGACATAGAAACGGAAGATATCTACAAAGATATGCAGCAAGATGCTGACCTGTTTGACACAAGTGACTATCCGTCAGATCATTTCCTACATTCCAACGTGAACAAAAAAGTGCTTGGAAAAATGAAGGATGAGACGGCGGGCATCCCCATTGAAGAATTTGTTGGACTCAGACCGAAAATGTACAGTTTAATGTATGGCGGGAAAGAAAAACATACGGCCAAAGGCATCACTCGAGCTTGTCAAAGACGTATGCAACATGTACAGTATAGAGACAGTTTGCTCAATCAAACTCAAACGATGGCTACAGGACACATTATTCGAAGTCATGGCCACCAGCTTTTTTCGGAGAAGTTGAAGAAAGTAGCCCTCTCTCCATATGACGATAAGCGGTACGTGCTGAATGATGGCTATTCCACCTTGGCGCATGGACATTACAAAGCAACGTTATAAAAGGGGGAGGTCCTCCAACGTAAGAGTTATTTGAGGTGTGAACATTGAAGCGTGAACATGGAACGTGAAAGTCGTAAAAGATCTGCAACTGATATGGATACTCTTGCAGATACAGTGAAAGACTTAAAAGTGAAAAATCCTACCACCACCATCAAGAAATTGAAAGTGGAGACGACGGCGACGACGGTACCAACACCACAGTCGTGGGATGGAATGCTTTCTCTAGGAAATGGAAAGTATATCAGGATTATGAAACAAAGCAATGAAGGAGTGGTAAACATTCGCAAGTACCTGAGAGATGAGGGGACTGGAAGAAACCGTCCTACAAAAAAGGGTATTTTGCTGACAATACCTGAATGGAAAATGCTGAAGAAGCAAGTGAAAGAAGTGGATAAAAGGCTTCGCAGACAAGAAGACAGCGCATAACAAGGTGAAAAATCATGAATGCATACATGTTTAAGAATGGTGCTTACCTTACTGTAAATGAGAGGAATGAAGTCATAATAGGTTCTCGAACAAGTTATCATCGGTTTAAACCTGAAGTGTGGAAAGACTTTAAAAACATACCGCTTGAACCTGGGTTTAAACGTAGACTTGAAAATAAAGTGGAAGTGACGGTAGCTGAATATGATTCTAACATACGTGTAAAAATCTATAGAAATCTTTTACAGGATTATCCAGCAGATTATAAGGGAGTTGTGCCAGATACACCATATACAGATTTGATCCTCTTTGATATCAAGAAGTGGCGCGCAGTCTTACGATTCCTAGAAGTTATACAACATCCACTGTTTGACATCATCCGAGCATAAAAAGATCTTTGCAGAGAAGACAGCTCATAGTTGATCTGACTGTTGAACGGGATGGAAGACTTTTTATCGGAATATGAACCAATTACACGCGGATTCTCATATCTGAGAAACGAATATGATGACATTGTGTTAAGACATTTTGGAAAGTATATCATTCTATCACTTGACGAACAATCCGTGTTGAAAGACCATCTAGAGAAGTTGAGGATACCTGACTTTCTTCTAAAACTCTCAGAGGATTTAGAAGTGCGTGTGACTGACAACTCTCTAGACGTGTTTGTACGATTTCGTCAGTATGACGAGCTTACAGGAGACTACGACTACATCACCCTCAACACAGTGGAATGGTACGCTCTCTTACAAGCATTGGATTGGAAAGAATCTGACGCTTGAATTCAAAGAGGAAGGAGTGCAACTCATGCGGGGCACCAAGTCCATTGAGCTGACACATCCCATGTGTGTTATGGTGATGGACATTGATATAAATGATCATGAATATGAACTAAAACTGTCTGAACACGAAGATGTTAAAATGATAAAGTTTGGTAATGGACAGTGCTATGCTAGTTTTCATAGCATTTACAAATGTGGATGTAATGTCTATGATACATATATTAATTTAGATTGGTATGAATGGCATTTGTTTATCGATGTATTGAATGGGTTTGTAAAATAAGTGTTTTGAAATGTAACTAATTCTCATGCTATGTTTTGAATAAAGAAGAATGTAAAATAATGTATAACACAATAAAAAGAAAACTTGTATAGAACTGCCTTGTTTTTATTCATAATAAATGAACATTGACAATTACCACAACGAATACATCATGATTAAAATAAGGTTTATATACAAAATCCTTTACCTATTATGAATGACATTTACCACACCTTAACTAATACAACATAGTGATCTATATACATCAATAAAATAATGGTTTATAATGTCTATATACAAAATCTTTGACTACAAAATCACCATCACTTCTTCTTAATACATTAATAATTTCAAAAGGACTATGCCCTCGAGCTCTTTGAATTATATAATATACACAATAAAATCCACATGTAGATGATATCGGTGTTTGTAATGGAACTGAATTATACATAAAATTAAACTTTAAAAACTTATTCAAACGACTGTCTATAGGTAAAAGTCCATAAAAGTCAAAATATTCTACAGGGTCCTTGTCATAATATACTGCCACCCAATGCTCTCCTGGCTCATCATGATCGTCTGTGTTGATGACATAGGCACCGCGTTGTAAAGATGGTAACTGGTCCATGGCAAACACACCTTGAAACAAGTCTTTTGTCGCAGCATCATGGGATAGGATGGCTTCTATCTGCTTCGTGTTCATGACTGGTAGTCGAATTGTATGCTACGATTTGCACTTATTTCAACAATGTTATCAAATTCAGCATACACTATAACATTGACTGTATTTTGCAAGGCACCAGCAAAATTCATTTCTAGTCGCAAATTCCCATGCTTGATAAGGGCATAATGATCATCACCATCATAATCAGGTGTTAAGTCAAACGAAAATAAAGCATAACCTCTAGACCAATCTTCCCGTTTTATAATGGAACTTTTCCCACCATTCAATTTATCAAACGATTTGTAAAGCGTTTCAAAAGCATCAAGATATTTGCCTCGATTTATTTCAAGTTTTAGAGGTTTGGATAGGACTGGTTCACCATCCGTGTAAAGTTGCATATAGTTCAGAAGAAAATGATCAAAATTGTATGGATTTCTCAATACTGTTCCAGCAAAGGCTTCATTATGAACCAGTCCAATGACAATACGTTTGGGTAGTTGGCCTAAAAATATGTTATCTTTCACAAAAGATTGAAATCCAGCTGGAATAGCTAACACTTTACACTCTTTTCTAGTAATAATAAACTTAGCAGTTAGGACATCCGCATGTCCTAACTGAATACCTGGACTAACCCTCACTTTGCGAATGGTTAAAAACGCATCTCTCACTTCTACTTTATAACCATTATTTGCAGCCATTAATACATATTCATCTTTTTGTCTATGTAAACGTAATTTCATACTAATACCATTGGGAAGATAGCGATCTTGCTCAAACAAATCTACCCTTAAACCGCCTGTGATCGTAAACTCACGGCTTTGACGTGTATACAAATAACGATTATGTAAACCATTATTTGCCTGCAGAGCTACCTCACCACCATCAACATTTACATGAAAACCTGATACATATCTTTCATGATTAGCTCTTTTCACCTCATGACTATTCATTGACCCGGCAGTATCTTTATAGATGAGACGCAGAGAGCGCTCAGAATTGAGACTTTCTTCCGAGTCATGAATGAGATGAGATATGATGCTGGTATAACCATGGGTATTGTTACTATGTGATACCAAACGATCATTTAGAAACAATTCAATATTGGACCATAACCTATTAAACAAATCATTGATACATGATACATTATCATCTACATCACATGGTGTTCCATCGGCCTTTACAATAGCGCATACAACATGAAGTCTGCTATTCTTTAAATCTAGATATTCTTCTGTACTCGCAGGAATGTAGAATTCTATAGGAGCACCCTCTCTAATGGTAGTGAGTGGTTGATAGTCGACATTATAACTTTTTTCTACAGCAGTTTGCGTTGGTGGTACGTGAAACCATTCTAGTGGAGAAAGGCTACATTCACAAGAATTATTATGAATTAAAGACATGTTTAAAAAATATCTTTCTTATATTTTGTTGATGTTATCCGTTTGGCTGCCTTTCGCCTTCTGACAGGTTTTGCAGGTTGTGCTCTCTTTTGTCCTCCTAACACATCACCAATCACACGTTGTGCTACTCGGCCTGTAACATCTTTCGCGACATCTTTCGCAGCCTTTTTAAGATGTGGTGCAACGATTTTAGCCCCTGCCTTAAGCAGTGAAATAGCTTTGCGAGCCAATGATCCTAATATTGAACCAATACCATCTCCATATTGTATTCGTGCTCCTTTAAATCCTGGTAATTCTCCGCCCACTTGACGAAGAAAATGGTTGCGATATGCTGACGGATCATGTCTATATGCTTTCATAATGCTTTTGGTCGAAAATGAAGTTTGCATATCACTTTCCCAGTTTGAAATGACACATTATAACCTGTGTCATCCTTAATATTCATTTCTATTGTGTCAAATTTGGATGTGTTTACAGGAACATAATGAGGTTCTCCTTAAGTTTTCATGATAATGTCTCCATCGTGTTTACAGTGACGTAATGAGGTTCTTCATAAGTTTTCATAATAATATCACCATCATACCCTTCAATGGGAACAGAACGTAGCAAAGGAACATAATAATCTCCAACTACTTGTGGCTCACAAATACTACAATACACATAAAGTGTATAAAATCCATGTTTCACATCGGATTGATGTTCAGCAGGACCGGATTCTCTATACCATCTACCTGGTTTAAATCCTAAAATCTCAGCTAATCCAGTAGAAAAGACAATATCATATTCCTCTTTTAAAATAAGAGAAACTTTTCGACTAATTTTATCATACTTTAACCTAATAGGGTTTGCATTAATAGATTTTTGTAATTCTGCATT
Organism: Protula sp. h YS-2021; assembly: GCA_949752745.1. Taxonomy (NCBI): domain Eukaryota; kingdom Metazoa; phylum Annelida; class Polychaeta; order Sabellida; family Serpulidae; genus Protula; species Protula sp. h YS-2021. The sequence goes on along the minus strand of OX457030.1, from coordinate 73,317,489 downwards.
TATTGCAGTACATATTTCAGGTATGGTTCTGTAGTAGCCATATGGAATATAAACTGGATAAAATACATCTGATGATGATGATCGATAATGCAGAGTATAGTCTATTCCTGGCCTCATTGTCGTCCATGTGTGTGGGTATTGAATTTCAGCTAAGGCTACTTCATATTTTCCGTTCAAATATATTGTACGAGGTAAACAAATTTGATAATTAGACGCCTTATTAGTAGAATAATAGTTCAAACTAGCATTGCTGGGCAAAGTGACGTAAAAACTTGTTGACTCCATGATGTCTAAATCGTTTATGTGATGTAGATAGACTGAATGTGTATATACATTATGTCTAGCTCACGTCGTCTTCACTGTCTCCATGATCTATATTACTGTCTCCATGATCTATATTACTGTCTACTACTTCTCCTTGACAACAAGCGCTTACACACCTAATTTTTACAGGAATAGTATTTTTATTTTCATTGTCTTTACAGCAACACCATAACTGTTTAAACCATGTTAAAAAGTTTCCCATCCTTCTGGAAACAACCTTTCTTGACGCTGTTTTATCTCTTTTGCAATATCTTCACGAGTTGTCTTTTTTCCAAAAACAGCTTTTGGGATATTAGCATCTACAATTTCCTCAATAAACTGCTTCCACCCCTGCGGCGGTTGTCGTCGTTCTTTTCTTCTTGTAGCAACCAATGCTTCTTTCAACAAATCAATACTGTTGGAATTCTCAATGACATCTCCAGTTTTCAATACAAGTTCATTTTTATCTGTCCATCTCGTACCATGTTTCTTCAGTTCTACCAAAAGTTGTGTTAGTTTTCCATGATATATAGGTTGAAAATAGCTTAGAAACTGTTGTGACTTTTCTGATTTTGCTGTACTAGATGATGTGACAGACTTTTGTCGTTGTTGTTGTGATTGAATTGTTCGTAAATGACGACCAAGAAGTTGAGACATTTCAATTGCCTTCTCACGAGTTCGTTTCCCACGTAAAAGTTTATTCACTTTCGATTTGATTTCACCATCTTTTCCCTTCTTTTCCAACAACATTTTATATTCATATTCAGGAATGAGGACCATTTTCAAAGTATGTTTCATTTTAGCAGCAACTGAGCTAACAAAGGTAATGCAAATTTAGCAATAGCTCCAAGGAATCCTCCTTTCTGATTAACCAAATTCTTTTTTCTTTGAAGTGATATCTTCTTATCTGCTAGAGTGCGAAGGGTATGACGCTCACGCTTGAATTGCTTATACCTTTTTGAGCTTAAGGGTAAATGTCCTCGCAATATATTCAAACAAATTTCAAACAAGCTAGTTAATTCCTCCTTAGTAGCTTGCTCTAACAAGTATTTACGTCGTTTAGGCCCACTGCGTGCGAGCAAATGAAGAAAAGGTTGATTCGCTTGAATACGTTTAGACATCTTGACTGTGAATCGTTAAGTGACTTGGTTCTTGCTCATACACTACTTTATCAACATATACGTAATGTGTATCTTTTGGTAAAATGCCTGTACGAATACGTAGTTGATCATTTGTCTTCGGCTTCAAGTCAATGAATAAATAACCATGAGGTTTGCTCGTAGCATCTTGATAGGCTTCTATGAGAAAATGAGATTTTCCAGGATACATTTGTCGCGCTAATGTACTTATTTGTTGACTATCTCTAGGATTTTTAAACAGAATGATGTAATGTGTATTCAAACTAATATTTCGCATTTCTCTACCATGATGAAATAAATTATGCACAATAAAAATAATGCTGAGATTTTGATGGCTGCTGCCTACACTAAAGAGGCGTGTCATACGCTCATCACTATGACATTTAGTCATTAAGTCATCAATGATGAGTAAGTTTGGTTTTTTCGGGTTAAAGCGCTCTTCAATGTCGTCTGGAATGCCTTGGTAAAATTCTACACCTTTCATTCCCTTGTACAAAGGTTGATCTGCTGCATAGAGCCATAAAATGGTTTTTGGAGAGGGTTTAATTAAATTTTGCTCTAGAATTTCCTTCACCAGAGACGTTTTACCACTGCCTGTAGGTCCAGAGACCAAACATGTGAATGGGTGCTTCATTTTTGAATGTCTGTTTCTTTTACCCAACTGTTAAATTTCTTTGGCCAACCTAACCACTTGACAAATAATTCTTTTATACCTCGCCTTTTTCGTGTTTTCAAGACCTGTTCAATTCTGTAGATGGATTCAATATCTTTTGTAACAGCTTGCAATTCTTCTTCATAGAAATGGCCATCAATATCTTCGTCTAAAAAGTCTTTCACACGATACAAGTGTATTCCTTGCTTCTTATAACGATGTGTGATAATGAACACTTCTTGTGTCCATTTTATATGATAATCTCGTTGAAACGTATATTTCAAGTGAGAAATGCGAACATGTTGACCAATTTTAAATTTGTAAGGTTTTTTCTTCTTCTTCGGTTTCAATTTCAATTTGTCTACATACATATACTTCCACACTTTAGATTCATTTTCCTTTCGAATATCTGCAGGAGCATACTTATTAGGGAGAGAGCCATGTGGTCTATGGTTGTAATTGTATACCAATTCTTGAAGGATGTCTGCATACCGATAAGTTTGATTATGTAGAAAATATCGATACATCATTCCCTTTAGAGTACGAATGACTCTCTCAGCAAAGTTGGCTTTAGTTTCATTCTTTGTCGTATAAGCATGAATTCCCTCATTCTTCAAAAATGCTTTTACCCATCTGTTTTTAAATTCAGTTCCTTTATCTGACCTTAGAGTTCGTGGTCTTCGACGTGTTTCATGAAAAATATTCTGGAAAGCTTGTTTGACGCTGGTATGTGATTTGTTAGGTATTGGCTGCACCCACAAATATTTTGAAAACACATCAATGACAACTAATAAAAAGCGGGTGTCATCGTTATAAGAGGCTATGTTTCCCATGTCAGCCAAATCAATATCCCACATGTCATCAATACCGCGTGTAATGACATGTTGCCTTTTAAACCTATATTTTACAGGTTGTAGTAAACTGAATGCATCTTGATTCTGTAACCATGTCTTCACTTTGGAATGAGTAATTGGTTGATCATGTTTTTTTAATATGTGATAAAGTTTGTAAGGACCAGCAAATGCACCGGGTTGACCAGGTTTAAAGTAAATATTGGTTAAGTATTCCTTCCACGTCGACATGTTAACACTAAATGAAAAGCACTTGTACACATACACTACATTTTATTTCACCTCATACATCAATCAACATATATTACATTTTATTTCGTTGTCCAATAAACATATGTTACAGGTTTTTATAAATCAAGTATAGACACAATGGTGTGAATAATTGGCGTCCATTCATCTTCAATGCATACTAACCAACTACTTAATTCATCAAATGTTATAGCATTTAACCCATACTTCTCACAACGTTTGTTGGCATTGTCTAACACTTTATCTAAATGAATATAATATTTAGCTTCATTCCAATATGCATAGACACTTGCGAAATGGCAAGTATGTTCTTCACACTCTTCATTTTGACAAGCAGGACATAACAAACATGCAAATTTTTTTACAGCTAATAACATTTCTTCACAATATGTTTTTTGCACAATATACTGTTTTAATGTAATGTCCGCCATTATACTGCAATATACATTAACCACTCTCTCACTTCATCTAACAGTCTTGGATCAAATCGAGCAAAGTGAAATGCTGCTTCCACATCAAAATTCTCAGCTCTGTCAATGTCACCACACTCTTTGATGAAATCCTCGCGTAAGTTTGACAAGTTCAGCGCTAAATGAGCAAGTTCCCAATAGATGCTAAAGTGTTGTAGTTGTTGTTGAACAGACCCAAAACGTTCCAGTTCAGTTAACATGTAGTCCACATACTTCTCCTTAAAACATGTTTCTACATCCATCCTACATGTTCATATGACACGTCTGCACACTATGACGGCTGGCGAGTAAATGATTTTCAACAAGGTGATGCCGTTAGCGAACCACACGCGATACAGAAGTTGTCTGGTTCACACATCTTACAATTGTACTTGTGACAGTGACAATCATAATCACTGGCATATCCACAAGCGCCGCAGTATTCACACGTAAGTTCAAGCTGATTTTCCACGTTCATATTCTCCAATCGCACTTCAGCCAATCTGTCCTTGGATAGTTTCGATACCTTCATCCGATTATCCTTTAGCAGTTTGACAGGAGTTTTCTTCCCATGGCATTCCGTACATGGCAATAAGGTTGAGGTTATGCTATGGATTTCCTGAAGCAATGTATCCCATTCACCGTCATTCATGTTGATGTAACGCGTATATTCTTTCCCTTCAAACAGCGATGTGCGCACAAAACTCACATAGCGCATATCTTGGTATGAAATGACTTCAAGCCACTTCGTTTCTGTTAAGTACAGTTTGAAGCCAATGTTGCGTAATCTTGCCAAGTTCTGCAACACAATCTTCCACAAGGATGGTGATAAAGCAAGCCATCTCTCTCCACGTGTGATGCGAAGAAATGGTCCAAATTCTCCATGCTCCACAGTAATGGTTAAGTTAGCACTAATTTTAAAGCTACTTGTCTTCTCCATGGCTGCACAATGTAATGATGACTTTGAGTCAACTCCTTTTATACCCAACTATCTGCTGAGTCAGCTCCCTTTTCAAACATCTTGCAAAGCTTTGAATTCACTTCAACTCGTCCATGGTTGAATCGAACAAGGTCTGATACATTCGTCGCCAATGGAAGGTCATCATCATAATGTAAAATAATTCTATAAGCTACATTTAACATGAGTTCAGCTGCCCAAATTGTATTGGCGTTGATAAATGCCGATTCAATGTCATAGGTGTTTCCTAGTAAATTCAGGTCTTCACATTCCCTCAGAAATGAGTTGATGAAATGATCTCTTGGAATGACCTTTCCAGTCGCTTCCCAATGTAGATGCAAATTCTTCACTTGTAAAATGCAATCCCGTTCAAATTTAGGAAGTAATGAAAACACATAGTCAGTATAATTCACTTGGAAGACCTCATGCAATGTCTCTATACGTCTGTGAAGAAGGGATGTCGACATTGTTTACTCACACAATCCAGCACGTGAAATGACAATATATGTTATCGCTCATCCCATTTATACCTTCCAGGTTTTCCCGTCTTCCAAGTTCCTTGTCAGAAAAAAAAAATTGTAAACATTCGTGAAGATGGTTTTATAGAGGGGGGGGGGGGGGTCCGCAAAACCAAAGTTGCTTAGAATTGTCTGAAACGGATAACTATGCTAAAATCACAAAATTTTCTCAGCCGGGGGGGGGGCGGGGGGGGTCCTCAAAACCAAAGTTGCTTAGAATTGTCTGAAACGGATAACTATGCTAAAATCACAAAATTTTCTCAGCCCGAGGGGGGGGGGGTCCTCAAAACCAAAGTTGTTCAGAATCGTCTGAAAAGGATAACTATGCTAAAATCACAAAATTTTCTCGGCCCTTGGGGGGGGGGGTCCTCAAAACCAAAGTTGTTCAGAATCGTCTGAAAAGGATAACTATGCCAAAATCACAAAATGTTGTCAGTCCGGGGGGGGGTCCTCACTTCTGACAGTCGACCCCTAGGGGGGGTCCTCACTTCTGACAGTCGACCCCTAGGGGGGAGGGGGGAGGGGGAAGGGGGAGGGGGTGTTCCAGAACTGTCGTTTTCCTACTACTTAGAGTTGTCAACAGGGTTGATAACCCCTATAGAAATACTATGGGGACTTGTACGTCGATGATCTCAGGTGTACAAGCTAATTTGTCAAAACCGTGGCACAGTACTGGAATCGCCCAGAATACCCGTAATTCGTCTGAATTACATAATGCGGGGACCAAAAACAGCATTCCAGTTATATCTGGAAATCGTTTTCCTCAACCTGGTGGGTTCAACAGAACTTATCACCTCTATCCTCAACAGTCTAAAACTGTTGAAAATCATGACACCTTTCAGTGTTATAATACACCTAGGATATGTTCTGTCTCTGAACAATCCAGATATGATTGCAATAATTACAATCATAATGTTTTCGGTTATACCTCTCCCTCAAGAGTTGTACCGATGACATCAGTTGTACCACCAATTTACGGTGATCAGAATATTTGTCATTCTGACAATCAACCGATGGGTTTCAATCCTAGTATAGGGGTAAATCCATCGAATGGGCAAAGCGAAACTCCAAGCTTTGATACAAATCTTAATTATCCGGGATATGAAAATCAGACTAGAACCGATTTTCATGATTTGCCTTTTAACCTAAGCAGTCAAAATTCTGGGAATTATCCTAGAAATGTTCTCTACGAACCTCGGCCAATTGACTTGACAATGACAAGAGCTCATACTCCGCGAGCTCCACAATATGTTCGTAACAACGATCATAGAATGAGGATTAAAGCTCCTTCATTCAATGGCCAATATAGTGAATGGCCCTATTTTAAGCGTCTTTTCGAAGAAGCTGCTCTTCTAAATAATTGGAACGAGCAAGAAAGAAAGTACCATTTGCTTTCAAACTTGCATGATGAAGCTAAAACCTTCATCATATCTTTAGAGCGTCAGCTCAATATTATGACCTTTGGTCAGTTGTTCCTGTGCATGGAACAAAGGTTCAGTCACCATTTCCAGTCTTTGTTAGAAGGAAAAACATGGAAATTCGGTGACAATTTGCGTACTTATCTTGATGAGGTGCGCAGATTGGTCTCTCTGGCCTACCCAGAGGTGCCCAACCAGGACCAACAACAAACGTTGGTTAGGAGACATTTCATAAATGGTCTCCAAGACTATCAATTAAAACAATATCTGATGGTCAACCAACCTGTAACTGTGGAAAACGCTATGCAATACGCAGAGCGATATGTGGCTGCAAAGACGGCATTGTTTAAGAATAGACCATTCTATTCGAAAGACAAAGTTAGAATGGTCCGCCCAGATGAGGTTAATTCTGACGACGAGGAAGATGAAGAGTACTTCTTCGACGAAGACGAAATTAATTTCGTCAAGGGAAAGTATGTTCCCAAATCCAAAGATAAATCTAACTTTAAAAAGTTAGATCCTGGAACAGTCAAATGTTTTAACTGTGGAGGGATTGGTCATTTTAGGAGCAAATGTCCAAGTCCTCCTTTAAACTTGAACAAGTCTTCTTCGACAGGCACGAAGGAAACAAAGGAAGAGAGAGGGGAAATAAAGACATAGATCCTCCAGTGAAACCTGAAATGGTTCTTGATAGTAACGAACCACAGTCTGAGTTTAAAGCATTAACAGCTTTGAATTTAGAAAATGATGGATCACGTCAAGTTTTTAAAATTGAAAATCCATTGTATTCTTCTGTATTTTCATTGAGTCAGAACGCTGATATTGTTTTTACCGACAGTGTTCTACATTTGATTGATTTTAAACAGGAGAATTTTGATAGTTTTTGCATTAGCAAAGATGATTCAGTCCTGCAGTATTGCAAAATTGATCATACGGTTTTGAACAAGACCGATAGAGGAATTTTTCTTGTCGGTAGTATAGGAACTTCTGCGGTTCCTATGTTGATAGATACTGTTGCAAGCTGTTGTGTTATGGCAAGGAGTATCTTCAACACCATTCGAGAAGCACACAGACCGCTTCTAGAAAATCGTAACTGTGGAATAAGATCAGCATCTGGTGATCTTGTGCATTGCGATGGTGTAATAAAACACCAGGTGAAATTTGGCGAGAGATTATTATCTGTCGAATTTCATGTCGCCGATATTGGTGATAAAGTCATTCTTGGAATGTCGTTCTTATCGGAAAACGGAGCAACAATAGATACTAAGAATGGCAAAGTGACTGTTTCTAATCAGTCAATTCCATGCATTATCCTGGATGGAAAGCCATCTCCTAGAAGAGTCTACTTAACAGGAGAATATATTGTTCCACCTGGGAGAGAAATGATTCTTCAAGGAAAGACAAAATTTAGTGAAGAATCGGGTTCTAATACAACGATTCCAATGTTGTTTGAACCTAAACCTTCCTTCTTAAGAGATCATAATTTGATAGCATGTGCATCAACAACCATGAATCATAAGCGAATAGTTCCCATTCGCGTTTTCAATCCTACAGATGAAGCGATCACAATTAAATCGGGATCTGAAGGAATCCGCTGTGGTTATTTAACGCCAACCACAGTAGAAAATGAAGTGTTTACTCGTGCTGACTTGGTAGCACAAGTTGGAATAGATTTAGGTAACGATTGTACGGGTACACTGCCTTTTCATTTACAAGAATTCTTTCAAAGTTCTTGTGAAAATCTTTCATCTGAAGAAAAACGGAAGGTGAGAGGAATTCTGATAAAATATCAGGATATTTTGTCTAAAGGAGAAGATGACATGGGTCGCACAAATGTGGTAGAGCACAAAATTGTTACGAAAAAAGGAAATGCCTATCAAACAGCGTCTCAGACCTCTTCCACCTTAGCAAAATGAAGAGGTTGAGAGGCAAATTCAGCTCCTCTTGAAGTCAGGAATGATTTCAATTTCGGACAGCGCTTGGTCTAGTCCCATAGTGTGTGTTCGAAAGAAAAACGGAAGTCTAAGGATGTGTTGTGATTATCGTAAGTTGAACGATATTACAGTCAAGGATGCACATCCTATTCCGCCGATTGATCAGTCAATCGACGCACACTCGGGAGCAAAATACTTTTGTTCTCTTGACTTGGTTTCGGGGTATTTCCAAGTGCCTATGGAAAACGAATCCAAGTTAAAGACGGCGTTTTGCACCCGTAGTGGTCTCTATCACTGGAATGTGATGAGTTTTTGGTTAACCAACGCTCCAGCTACATTTCAGAGGATGATGGAGAAAATTCTGCATGGTTTGCACTGGCAGATTTGTATGGTATATCTTGACGATATTCTCATCTACGGATCTACCGTACAAGAAGTCTTAAATAGACTAGAGTTAGTTTTTATGCGGCTGAGAGCTGCAGGACTTAAACTCAAGGCTAAAAAGTGTCATCTGTTTAAGACACAGATTCTTTATTTGGGCTACGCCATTAGTGAGAATGGTGTACATACGGATCCTACTAAGATTCAAGCGGTTAGGGATTTTCCTAAGCCAAATGATGTACAAAGTATACGAAGGTTTTTGGGCTTAACCAATTACTATCGCAAGTTCATTAAGGACTACACGAAAATTGCCTTTCCCTTGAACAGGCAATTAGACAAGAAAGGAAAGAAACCTGATTTCAACTGGACAGTAGAGTGCGATAAAGCATTCGAGCTGTTAAATGCAAAGTTGATTTCAGCTCCGATTTTGTCCTTACCTAAAGCTGAAGGTGAATATGTTCTTGACACTGACTGCAGTGCTGAAGGTCTCGGAGGAGTACTTCAGCAGAAGCAAGATGGGCAATTAGCTGTTATTCTCTTCAACTGCATACTCTTCAAAAGCGTTGAGCAAAGCTGAACGCAATTACTGTGTTAGCAGACAGGAGTTACTGTCTATTGTCTATCACATTTTGCATTGGCGATGCTATCTTTGCGGACAACACTTCACTGTGAGGACCGATCATGCATCCTTGCGGTATTTGTTGTCATTTAAAGATCCTACTGGACAATTAGCTCGTTGGCTTGATGCTTTGTCAGAATATGATTTTGACATCCAAGCCCGACCTGGCAGGAAAAACGGCAATGCCGGTTCTTTGAGCAGGATTCCTTGTGGAGGCAAGCGCTGTCTATGTGAATACTCCTGTTCAAATCCAACTCTTGAAGGATTTCAGGAGAATCCTTGTCCTTTGAGAATAGCTCAAGATGAGGAATGCTCGGAGATGTCTTGTGATGATGTGTCTCCGAATGCTGTCTATGCCTGTGACGTAGGTGAGTCCGAGGAAGAGGACAATGCAGAGGAATCTGTTCAATAAAGTGAAGATTTCCCCTTTCCCTTGACAAAAGATTCCATGCAGAAGGCTCAAAGGTCTGATTCAGTGCTTTCTGAAGTACTTATCTGGCTAAATCAGGATAAAAAGCCTTCTTGGCAAAATATTTGCCATCTGGGAAAAGATGTAAAACCTTTGGTAGCTTCCTGGAATAGTTTGATGGTAAAAGATGGTCTTTTATTTCGTAGAAATATTGACCGTTTGAAGGGAGAATTTTACCAGCTTCTCATCCCCGAAATTTACCAGTCAAAACTACTGGGACAGTACCATGATTCTATAACTGGTGGTCATCTTGGAATACACAAGACTTATGCAAAGATTCAGGCTAAATATTTTTGGCCTGGAATACGGAAAGCAATTGAACTTTACGTAAAAACCTGTGTTTCCTGTCAATGGAAGAAAAGTTCTCCTAAATCGGACCTTTGCTAGAAACTAGCAGACATAACATTTATGTCTTGGTTGTCTCTGACATGTTTTCTAGGTGGGTTGAGGCATATGCAATGCCTGACCAAACCACGGAAACAATAGCCAATGTTTTGGTGAAAGAGTGGCTCTCAAGATTCGGTTGTCCTTCGGAATTGCATTCTGATCGCGGGACACAATTCGAATCAAAGATTTTTCGATCGCTATGCAATTTGCTTGGTATTGAAAAACCATTCACAGTGGTCAGACATCCTGAAGCAAATGCTGTCACAGAGCGTTTAAATCACACTCTACAGCAAATGCTGGCTACAGCCATTGATGAGAATGTGTGGGAGTGGGATGAACTTCTTCCATTTCTCACGATGGCGTTTAGAAGTTGTAAAAACAGTTCAACTGGTTTTACACCAAACTTCCTTATATTTGGAAGGGAAGTTTCGTTACCGGTAGAGTCTTTCTCACCAGATACTCCTGACAAACAGGAATTTATCATACCCGAGTATGTTCAACATATTCGGATAATGTTAAAGAAGTCACATAGAGTAGCTATGGAACATCTACAGAAAGCTGTAGAGTACCAGGAAAGAAGTTACTTGAATAGGCTTCGACCGCACAGATATCAGTTAAAGGATGCTATGTGGTATTGGCGACCTGTCATCAAGCGAGAACAGTGTCCGAAGCTTTTGAGTTTCTGGAAGGGTCCATATTTTATAGTACAAATCCTTTCAGATGTGGTGTATCGTATTCAACAGAAAGCTAAATCAAGTTCTTTGGTGGTACACCATAATCATTTAAAGCCTTTCTATGTGCGAGAGCCTTTAGATACTCATTGGCTAGACAATCGTATAGCCAAATTCTCCAAGAAAAGGGAGGAAAGTACACCAAACGTACAGGAATCTTTAGGGATTCCCAAAGAAACGACCCCTGTTGAAAGGCCAAGGAGAACCAGAAAGTCTCCAGACTTCTATGGGGATCGAATTGCTGACCCTGAGTTAGCAACAGCAGGGCTGAAATAGCTTGTGATGCCCCTGTGGGCTGGGGAGAAGAAGAAGTTCACTGCCGCGTCTGGCATGATCGTAAGAGGCGATTAATGACGAATTCATCTTTGCTCAAATTTTCACGAGAAATGGGTGTATAAATCCAAGCTAAGCATCTATGTATATAATGTTTAGCTAATCTTGGATTTTTCAAGATAAAGGAACTGAGAAATTAGATTTCTGGTTAAAGTAATTGCTGTTAATTTGATAAAACATCATCGAATAACACAATTACAGGCCTGAAAATAAAAAAGGGCTCATTTTCAACAATTTTCTGACTGTTTCGGCTGGATAAATAGTCTTGCACGAACAATATCTAGTAAAATGCGATGGAAGTATTGAAAATAGAACACAAATTGGTATTTGTGTAGCGTTAAAAGTCAAGTTTACTTTAATGTTGATATTATTTATGGAAGAAGATTGAAAATTTTAATGCAAAGAAGGTTTAAAATAAAACTGTCTATTCAATATGAATAGTTTTTCATATATTTTATGCATTCTGAATAAGTAATAATAGCAAATCAAGTGACTACTTACCTTGTAAATTATTTGATCTGTTGATATCGGAAAGTAAATGTTCGAATTTCTGCAAGGCTTGTTCAATTTCAGCGATTCTATTTGAAATTTAGCCGTAAAATGAATTTTTCGGGATAGTTTTCGGTAATATGATTATTTATCTTTATTAATTGATTCCGAATTGAAGCCAAAATAGTTTGGAATTACCCAACATAACACATTTTCGGTGAAATTCATTGATGTTATGGGTTACCCCAGGGATCTGTTATAGGTCCAATCTCAGAAATTGATTTAACTAGTTTCTAATAGACTGACATGTTTTCTATAGTTTAAACAACATTTCTAGAAATTATTCATGCATAAACAATCTTTATAAAACACTGTATATTGATTTGGACTACGTAACTTAACCTGCGAAAAATTTTCGTGAAACTTTAATTCATATGTGCAAAGTCTTCAAAATTAATCAAATTTATAATTTTTCATTATGATATAAATTTCTCTTTTCAGTTCTCTCAATTGTATGACGAAATAAAATTTTTTTAAACACATCCTAATTTATTTAGTTTTTACCTTGATATTAATATTTCGTGCGCTTTTCGGTTATGGTTACAGCCATTATTCGGATAGTCAACTCACTGTTTGTTTACATGTTGTGTATCAATCTTATATCGCTAGAAATCATTTTAAAAGTGTTAGTTATGCAAATTTAACGTTTTATTTATTTATTTATTAGAGTCTTTTATATTGCGCCCATTAAGAACTAGCAACTAAGCGCACAATAAGGTTAAAACTACATAAAGAAAAAAAACGGCATGAAAAGAGTAATTCTATAATACCAATACTGACTAAGAGCAAATCTAAAATAGATTAAATATATAATACTAACAAAGATGGACACAGATACAATGTAATACTGCCAACACTAAAGGTGCAAATTTGAAATAACTTTGAATATATAATACTGACAGAGTTGAACCCAGACACAAGGTAATACTGACAATACTAAAGATGCAACTTGAAATACTTTTAAATACATAACACTGACAAAGATGAACACAGACCCATAATAATACTGACATACAGCATAAAGTAAATGTTGTATTACTTACCACCATCGCACAGAATAAAAAGATGCGTTTTGAGGGTACGCTTAAACTCTCTCAAGGTGGAGCAACTCCTAATATGCAGAGGCAACTTATTCCACAGTTTGGGGGCGATGGCGGAAAATTCTCTATCACCGTATCTGTTACGTGTTCTCTGGCATTTGAGTAGGAGCTGGTCTGTAGAACGCAGGTTGCGAGCTGGTTGATACCACATCAGCAGATCCGATATATAATCAGGTGCCATGCTATGTCGCGATTTAAAAACCAGCGTTAGCACTTTAAAATCCTTGATGGGTAACCAATGCAAATTTTGGAGGATGTTCGTGATACTCACACTTGAGTCAAAAATGTATAAACGGATGGAAAATATACGTTCTGTATATTAAAGCTAAGTTAGATAAAAATTTAATAATTTACGAAATCAACGTAAATGAGATACTCGGTGGCAATTCTAGCGTCTTTGTTTCGTACCCTCCACGTAGTCGTTTCAAAACACGAATTACGTTCAAAGTAGCTTTTATTTATTGCTATTCGTTATTTGAAAATGTTTTAATATAATTTTTATAAATATAAAAACAATTTTCAACAAGATCTAAATCGTTACTTTGGGATAAACTACGAGACCCTCTATAAGTGAACAATTTTACGTAACAGCCGGGAGGCAAGGTGTCTCGGAAGGCATGTTCAACAACGAATATTTAGAAATGGATAAATTTTTAGTAAAGAAGAAGAAATATATAAGTAAATTATAAATTTGAGTATAACAATGGGTAGCTCTTGGGATAGGTATTGATTTACCAACCCCCTGGGCACTGTCATCACCTAATAAGTGTTTATATTGTAGAAATTATGCGTTGAAATCTACAAAATGTTAATAATGGATTATTATTTAAACTTCGATCCATCTAAATCAACAAAATTAGCAAGGAATCCAACAGAAGAAGTCAAATATATATGAACGAAGTGTTTTTGCATGAATTTACTCATTTATTGAGTAATGTCGAACTTGTGATTTGTCTGGAGCAGAGTTTGACGTGAGTATATTTGATTTTTATTGAATAAACCGAAAGTCCCGGATGTTGTGTAGCCTATGACGTTCATGACGTTTGTGCGCACTCTGTACGAGTATATAAGTTCGCGCAGTTCGCATGTTCGATAGTCGTCTGCTCTCAAGTGTCGGCTCTACGAGTTTTTAGAAAACTCGTACATTCCGTAGTGTCTAAATGGCTTCAAGCACAAGTCAAAATAGAAACATTGTGGAAAAGGCACCGAAGGGTCACATTTATGTATATAAATGTGGCTTTTGCGGATTTACGCGTCGTAAATCCGCAGCTAGCCGAGTGGCTGTCGAAATGCACATTTAAGAATTGCATTTCGAAGCAGCCATTAAACGGCGTAGATCTGGCAATAAGCCACTCTACAAACGCCAACTGTATGATGTTGGCAACCTTTCGTCACCGGTTCAGAACGCCCTAGTCAAGTATTTTGACTTTGTCGCTGTGGGTGACAACCAGGGTTGTTCTCCAGCTGAGTGTGCACCTAAGCCAGTGGCTTCTAGGGTCACAAAGGCAACAGCCGTTGCACCAGCGAAGACAAAGTCTTCGCAGCTGACAGGGCAGGTACCCCTGCAGCAGTTCGTTTTCAGCAGGCCCCTTTACAGCCTGCACCCCAACCTCTCTTTCAGCAGGCCTCTCTACAGCCTGCACCTCTGCAGCTTGTGCCAGTACAGGGGCCAGGAGGACAGATTTTTTTCTCCCTTTCCACGGCGACTCCGTTTCAACCTTTGACAGCGCCAGTGCCGTCACGGTCGGAAACGCCGCGAGTTACAGCTCCGCTGTAACCCAGAGTCCTCCTGGGCTTGCATTGCCAAAGGAGCCAGAGGTTCATCCGTCGAAAACAATTGCACTGCCAAAGGAGCCAGAGGTTCATCCGTCGAAGACAGTTGCTAGTCCGCCAGGTTTTTCGAAACCTGGTCCGGTCACAAATTCTACACCAAAAAGAGTAGAAAAAGTATCTAATAAAGGATTAGGCCGCAAAACAGAAGCGACCTAATCCTTCTGAGGCTCCTTCTCCTAAAAAGGCGAAGAAGCCTGCTGCTTACCTGACATGTTTAACATGCCAGAGGCATTTTTCGAATACGTTTGATGGCAAACGTAGTTTGGAATGTCACAGATTTGAGGCACATGCTAAGAAGCATGTGGCTCTAATCTGTGAGGTGTGCAAATGTCATTTTGCCACACCAACTGCGTTTCAAACGCAAGGCGACACTTGGATGAGATTAAATCTCACCAAATGCCTGGCCCTGAAGAGGAAGTTTCTTCTTTGGTCCAGGCAAGACTAGTTGGGTATACCCTTATACCCTTCTGTCGCAGGTGCAATTATGCACATTTTAACCTATTCTCGGAGCGTTTGGGCTGCTGGTGTTCTAGTGGACGGCCTGTTCCAGGACGCCCGCAGGACTGCCTTAGTCCAAACATTTGGACACCGCCCAACGTGTGGAATATTGTCCTCTTTCCGAAAAGGACAATTCCCTCAGATTGGGAATTCCAGGGTGTAGAAGTGCCTTTCATTCCTATGCCATTTGCTGAAGATATAGCTCCAGCCGTGTCTACAACAAAAGTTGTCTCTCCGGAGACAACGAAGGTACTTAATTCCCTGCAGTCTCCTTGTCTTCTCCGGAAGATAAGAGGGAGATTGCACCTATGGAATTAGGTGCGGGGGATGCAGGCATCTCCACTTCTCAAATCGGGTCTGTTTCCGAGAGCACTGCTGCATGTGCAGCATCAGCGCCATCTATTGACGCACCTGCATGCGATATTTTGAGGTATGCAAGCGTGGAGGACCCATTAGCCCTCAATGCAATTCCTCTTCATCCTGGTAAGTCCTGGGGCGATCAGGTTGAAGAGGAAGATGCAAGGAACTCGTCTTTGCAATCTTCTGCGTTGCAGAAATTGGAGGCTTTGTTAGAGTCTCCAAAGTCAAAGACTTCGGAGAGTTCTCCGAAATCTGGTGTCTCGGAGATTTCAACGAAATCTCCAGAGGCAAAATCTAAAAAAAAGAAAAGACAAAAAGGCCTAGTGAGTAATTGTAGAGAATAGTTACTCTAAATATGGTTGAAAAAGCCTATCAGACACGCTAGGAACCATTTATTTATTCCGCCAGTGTGTCAAATTTTAAAAAAAATTATTATTTTATTTGTAATAAAAATATGCGCTTTCCAGTGCATGTTATAATATGTCGTAAGTAGATGACTGGCAACTGAGCAGCAGTTAACTGGGGCGCCAGTTCGAGCCGTTAATAGAAGATATTCCTTTTCCAAAGATTCGTGCATCGTGGTACAGCTAATCGCGAAACCGGAACCTGTCCATCTTTACCGGGGATTCGTTGCACAAAGTGACAATAGCCGGAACCTGTTAACATAGTAAAATCAAGTGTCGTACCTTGGATACCTGAGCAGAGCTGCGTACTCGCCGGAAACAGTGAATGCGGGGGGGGGGGGGGGTAGAGATAGGACGCCCCCTCGTGCAGAAAATGGACGAGCACAGGAAGTTTTCTTTGATTTTACTTTAAGATGACCGTAGAACTGTAGTGGGTATAGTGGACTCCGGGGCTTGGATGTGTTCTCGCCGGAACCAGTGAATGTGGGGAGCAGGCCGTAGACAGTCGGAAAGGTCTTCCCGTGTGAGGGTAAGGACCGCTCAGACAGGACGTTCTGTACAGTTCAGGATTAATAGTTGTGTATTTTCAGATGTCAGTAACTGAACCGTGATTTTACAACCCTACCTTAGCCACTGTGAAGAGTGCTGACGTTTGGACGGTTTGGTCCACCGTGGTGATTGTAATCGAACAGTAGTGTGTGAGCGTTCGTTAGAGCTATTACAAACTGACCAATTGTAGCTAAAAGTTAAACAGTGACCCTAAAGTGACCTGAATTTGACCTCAGGCAAAGCATGTTACCTAGGAATTCGACATAGCGCGCAACGATTTCCCGGTGCCATTCAGAAAGTTATCATACTGACTAACAGTTGACTAAAATTTGAGTAATACTAACCAGGATAGTGATTTATAACAAATAGGACTGCTCATTTTAGGGTGAAAATGTGTCATTATCACTTTCTAGTATGTTCATTAGGTTTTCGGTCTCATTCCGTTGAGTAACTGCGTGTAAGTGGGCGAAAATTGGAAAATAACTACGATTTAATCGAATATTTCGGCCGATTTGGGGGTGATTTTTCTCAATTTTTAAGTTTAAAGTCTTTGCTGGGACAGTATTTATAAATTTTGGGGCTTAAAAGCACACTGTTTAGTGCAGGGGTTCATTTATTAGCTGTATATTCAGGGCTTGAAGTTTTGGTGAGTTTGGGATATTTGGCAGTGGGCTGTATTTTTCCAAAAAACTACCAAGATTTTCACTATATTAGTGGAAATGTGGCACAAAATTCAGTAACAGAGCCAGATCGTTCGTCAGTTATCATCCTAGGCCACGGATGTGTGTATAATTCTCGAGAGGAAGTGTAGGACGAGGTCAGCTAGACGAGCAAGGTCTGGTAGAACTGGTGTAGTTTCATGCTAGATATTTATTTTCAATAATTTCGTTATTTTCAGTCATTTCGATATTACAAGTTCTTGTAGTCTCTTGCTCGAAATCAGAAAGAAAAAGGATATGGGATGAAGTAATGTTCATAAAGTGCTTTATTTGTGAGTCAAAATTGGTAAATTGGCCATTATTTTGGGCAAAGAGAGGTCTAGCATAGTATTTTGTTTATTTGACGTCTTCGTTTCTGCAGAAATAAACGAAATTTTCATTCGGAAATGTTTCTGCAACTTTCGGGAATACTCGGACATATAAGGGCTGTTTATCACGTAAAAAAAGGGCGAATTGGTGGTGCTGAAGTAATGAAATTGCAGTGAAGCTTGAAAACAGCAGTACAATTACAGTAGTGAAAAGCAGTAGTGAGTAGTGCAACTGCAGTAGTAGAAGGTAGTTGCGTAGTTAAACTGTAGTAATGGAGCGCCTCAGTGATGATTTAAAAGTACCATATAGTAACCCTCTGGAACTGCCCTAACGTTGTCATGGTAATCAACGTTGTCGCACCATCGTGCAAACGCGTGTTGTACCTCACAAGCTATGTATTTTACCATGTAACAGTTTGTCCATTAGCTGTTTGTCCGGGGTTTGGCTGGGTAAATGTTCCAGGGGATGGGATCGTTGTTTTATAATGAAGCACTTTGTCCGTGAACCTTTTGTCCGGTTGTCCTTGTTATGTCCTAGAACAGTCCAAGCTTTGTATTTTACTATGTAACAGTTTATCCATTAGCTGTTTGTCCGGTTTGGGCTAGGTAAATGTCCCAGGACAACAGTAAGACAACACAGTAAATTATAGTTCTTTGTGAATTTTATTGACATTTTCTTTTAAATTACAAGCTCAGGACAAAAACTGCAGGTGTTAATAAAGTGTTCATAATATGAATGCTGTGTTCATAAGTTGTGATTGACATTTTCTTTTAAATTAAAAGCTCAGAGCAAAAACTGCAGGTGTTCATAAAGTGTTCATAATATGAACGCGGTGTTCATAAGTTGTGATTGACATTTTCTTTTAAATTACAAGCTCAGGGCAAAAACTGCAGGTGTTCATAAGGTGTTCATAATATGAACGCGGTGTTCATAAATTGTAATTTGTAGTCTTCGCTGTGTTCATTGTAGTATTCCTAACGTAATCTGTTGTCTCCGAGGAGTTCAGTAATCGTCAGTGATTTTTCTGAAAATGAAGCAAGAAATTTTTAATTAAATTTGCGAAAAATGCACAAAATTGGTAAGTTTTCGAAAAGACTGGTTTATTACATGAAATCAACGCTACCACTGTTCTAAAATCTGTGATGTTGTTAAATTTTATTTAGATTTTTATAATTTGTGAAATTTTTGCAATTTTCTAATTTGTGAATGTTTACTTACCCAGCAGCGTAGTATTAGGTCTTTTGTTGTAATTTCTTTCTTCTATCATCCGTTTTTCGGTATTTTCTGGTTCTTCACCCGCTACCCTAAAATTGAAATATTCAAAATTTGAGTCAAATTTTTGAGAAAGCAGAGGGTAATGTGAAGGATCAGCATTTATCGTTAAACTCTAACCTGCTCATGTGTTGGTGTTGCGCCGGATGTGTTGTTGTTTACGTACAGCAGCGCCCCGGCGCCGCCGATTGCTGGGTAAGTTGCGGCGATCGTCACGTACGTACGTCGTTTCGTTACGTACGTGTGTGCGTTACGATCGTCGTTACGATCGAGATTCGAAAATAAAAAAAGAGAAGTTTGGCCTTGGATCCTGAAGTGTTTAGACGTGTTTTTGAACTTAAGTTTATAACTTAGGTTTGTCCGTCTGAGCCGGGGATCCCGCTAAGCTCAGCTGTTACACCAATATTTCACAATACTTTATCCGAATAGCTTCTTTAAGGTCATCTTTCATAGAATTAGCTGCTTCTTCATTGACTGCATGACATATCTTTTGTGTGGATCTGTAGTAACCATAAGGAATAGTGATTGTGTCAAGAACAGAATCTATAAGTGGTTGTTGTCGATACTGAATAGAATAGTCCATTCCATGTCTCATGGTTGTCCATGTATGTGGATATTGAATTTCAGTTAATGCCACTTCATATTTTCCGTTCAGATAGATGGTTCGAGGCATACGAATTTGATAATTCGAAGCCGTGTTGTTGGGATAATAGTTCATACTAGCATTGCTGGGTAAAGTAATGTAAAAACTTGTTGACTCCATGACAGCTAAATTGTTTATGTGATGTAGATAGACTAGATGCGTATATACATTACTTCATGTTTGACACTCTTCATCCTCACTCTCTTCATTGCTGTCTACATTGTTGTCTAAATTGCTATCTACATGATCTACTTCGGTATCTACTACTTCTCCCTGACAACAAGCACTAACACTGCTAATTTTTACAGCAATAGTATTTTTATTTTCATTTTCCTTACAACAACAACACCATAACTCTTTAATCCATATTAAAAAGTTTTCCATCCCTCTGGAAACAACCTTTTTTTACAGCAATAGTATTTTTATTTTCATTTTCTTTACAACAACAACACCATAACTCTTTAATCCATATTGAAAAGTTTTCCATCCTTCTGGAAACAACCTTTGTTGAAGTTGTTGTATCTCTTTTGTAATATCTTCACGAGTTGTCTTTTTGCCAAAAACAGTTTTTGGAATATTAGCGTCTACAATTTCCTCAATTAACTGCCTCCAACCACGTGGCGGTTCTCGTCGTTCTTTTCTTTTTGTAGCAACCAATGCTTCTTTCAACAAATCAATAATGTTAGAATTTGTAATGACAGTACCCGTTTTTAAAACAAGTTCATTTTTATCTGTCCATCTCGTACCACATTTCTTAAGTTCTGCCAGAGGTTGTGTTAGTTTTACATGATAAATAGGTTGAAAATGGTTTAGAAACTGTTGGGACTTTTCTGATTTTTCCGCATTAGATGCTGTAAGAGACTTTTGTCGTTGTTATTATGACTGAATTGACGCCCAAGCACTTGAGACATTTCTATTGCCTTTTCACGATTTCGTTTTCCACGTAAAAATTTATTCGATTTCGTTTTGATTTCACCATCTTTTCCCTTCTTTTCTAACAACATTTTATATTCATATTCAGGAATATAAACAGCAACTGATGTAACAAGGGTAATGCAAATTTAGCAATAGCTCCAATAAATCCTCCTTTCTGATTAACCAACTTCTTTTTTCTTCGAAGTGATATCTTCTTATCTGCCAGTGTACGTAGGGTATGACGTTCACGCTTGAATTGCTTCTACCTTTTTGAGCTTAAGGGTAAATGTCCTCGCAATGTATTCAAATAAATTTCAAACAAGCTAGTTAATTCCTCCTTAGTAGCTTGTTGTTGCAAGGATTAACGTCGTTTAGGCCCGCTGCGTGCGAGCAAGTGAAGGAAAGGTTAATTAGCTTGAATACGTTTAGAAATCTTGGCTGCGAATGGTCAAGTGACTTGGTTCTTGTTCATACGCTACTTTACCAACATATACGTAATGTGTATCTTTTGCTAAAAAGGCCTATACGAATACTTAGTTGATCATTCGTCTTCCGCTTCATATCAATGATGTAATAGCCATGAGGTTTGCTGGTAGCGTCTTGATAGGCGTCTATGAAAAATTGAGATTTTCCAGGATACATTTGTCGCGCTAACGTACTTATTTGTTGACTGTCTCTAGGATTTTTAAACAGAATGGTGTAATGCGTATTCAAACTAATATTTCGCATTTCTTTGCCATGATGGAACAAATTATGAACAATAAAAATAATGCTGAGATTTTGATGACTGCTGCCAACTCTAAAGAGACGTGTCATTCGCTCATTACTATGACATTTGGTCATCAATGATGAGTAAGTTTGTTTTTTTTTTTGGGTTAAACGCTCTTCAATGTCATCTGGAATGCCTTGGTAAAATTCCACACCTTTCATTCTCTTATACAAAAGCTGATCTGCTGCATAGAGCCCTAAAATGGTTTTTGGAGAGGGTTTAATTAACTTTTGTTCTAGAATTTCCCTAACTAGAGAAGTTTTACCACTGCCTGTAGGTCCAGAGACCAAACATGTGAATGGATGCTTCATTTTTAATGTCTGTTTCTTTTACCCAAACTTAAACTTCTTTGGCCAACCTAACCACTTCACAAATAATTCTTTAACACCTCGTCGTTTTCGTGTTTTCAAAACCTTTTCAATTCTGTAGACTGATTCAATATCTTTTGCCACTTTCTGTAGTTCTTCTTCATAGAAATGTCCATCAATATCTTCGTCCAAAAAGTCTTTCACACGATACAAGTGTGTTCATTGGTTATTACAACGATGTGTGATAATGAAGACTTCTTGCGTCCATTTTATATGATAACAACGTTGAAATACATATTTCATGTGAGAAACTCGAACCTGATCATCAATTTTAAATTTGTAGGGTTTTTTCTATTTCTTTGGTTTTAATTTCATTTTGTCTACATACATATGCTTCCACACTTTCGATTCGTTGTCTTTACGAATAGGTGCAGGAGCATACTTAATAGGGAGGGAGCCATGAGGTCTATGGTTGCCATTATACACTAAGTCTGGAAGGATATCCATATATCGATAAGTTTTATTATGTAGGAACTATCGATACATCAATCCCTTTAGAGTAGGAATGACTCTCTCAGCAAAGTTGGCTTTGGTTTCATTCTTTGTCGTATAGGCATGTATTCCCTCCTTTTTCATAAATGCTTTTACCCATCTGTTTTTAAATTCAGTTCCTTTATCCGACATTACAGTTCGCGGTCTTCGTTGTGTATCATGAAAAATCTTTTGAAAAGCTTCTATGACGCTGATATGTGATTTAGTATGTATTGGCGGCACCCATAAATATTTGGAAAACACATGAATGACAACCAATAAAAAGCGGGTGTCATCATTATAGGGAGCTATGTTTCTCATGACAGCTAAATCAATATCCCACATGTCATCAATTCCACGTGTAATGACACGTTGCCTTTTAAACCTGTATTTTACAGATTATAGTAAACTGAAAGCATGTTGATCCTGTAACCATTTCTTCACTTGTGAATGAATGACTGGTTGATCATGTTTTTTAATATGTGATAAAGTTTGTAAGGACCTGCAAATGCCCCGGGTTGACCAGATCTATAGTAAATATTGGTTAAGTAGTCTTTCCAAGTCGACATGTTAACACTAAATGATCACCACATGTAAACCTATCTTACATTTTATTTTGTGTTATACCTCAATCAACATAGTTTCAAACTCAACCAACATATCTTACATTTTATAATTCATTCAACATATCTTACATATCAAGTACTGACACAACGGTGTGAATAATTGGAGTCTATTGATCTTCAGTGTGCACTTGTTAACATATCTTGTATTTTATTTTGTCAACATATCTCGCATTTTATTTTATCAACATATCTTACATTTTATCAACACATCTTAATTTTTTTTATCAACGTATCTTAAATTTTATTTTATCAACTCAGTCAACATATTTTACAAATCAAGTATTGATACAATGGTGTGAATAATTTTATTTTATCACTTGGTAGAGCAGAGGACTCGTATGAGGACCCTTGATCTGAAGGTCGTTGGATTGAACCCGACCTCGGGCATCACTTTCATATCATACTATGAGGATCCCCGGTAACCCCCTCGGGGACCCCCCGTGGAAATTTCCAACATCTGTCTATCATATCATGGGGACCCCCCGGGGGACCATCCGGAGACACCCCCATGTGAATTTCCACCATCTGTCTATCATACCATGGGGACCCCCCGGGGACACCCCCATGGGAATTTCCACCATCTGTCTATCATACCATGGCGACTCCCCCCGGGGGGGACAGCCCGTGCTATTTTCCACTATATGTGTATCATACCATGATGACCCCCTGGGGAATTCCATTATCTGTCTTTCATATAATGGGGACCCCCGGGTCCTCCATATGGGGGCCCCCTAGGATGTGATTCAGCACTCCTATAAGAGCACATTGTGTGTGCACATGTGTTTCATTCATGCTCTGGCTGCCGTGGTATACACATGAAAAACAAGTGAAAACAATTGCTCTTACCTGCTGTACTGTTATACTATTGTGCTGTTGTTGGATATTACATGAAGAACAAGTGAAAGATTGACTTAAATACAAATAGGAGACAAAGTGAAACATTGGTTATTCTTAGAAAAAAAGGAAGTGAAAGATTGGAGACATGGACACGAATTGGAAAAAGAGTCGTGGTAAGTGAGCTTTTTTCTTATTTTTTTAACATTATGTAACATGTAACGTTATGTAACTCTAAAATGGTAAGTGACCTGTTTTTCTTTTCTTTTTTTAATATTGTAACTATGTAACATCATGTAGCACTATGTAACATTATGTAACATGTAACATTATGTTGCTCTAGCATTTTATAACAGCATGAAACACTATGTAACATTATGTAACATTATGTAACTCTAACATTATGTAACATTATGTAACATTATGTAACATAATGTAATACTACGTAACATATGTAACATTATGTAACATTATGTAACATAATGTAACACTATGTAACATTATGCAACACTCTAAGATAATGTAACTCTAGCATTTTTAACATCATGTAACACTATGTTACATTATGTAACATAATGTAACACTATGTAACATTATGCAACACTCTAAAATTATGTAACTCTAGCATTTTTAACATCATGTAACACTATGTAACATTATGTAACATTATGTAACATTATGTAACATAATTAAACACTATTTAGCACTATGTAACACTATATAACATAGTGTAGCACTTTGTAACATCATGTAGCACTAAATGACTGTGTAACATCATATGACTATATGACTATGTAAGGGGTATGTAATTGCTGTGTGAACATAATTAGTCTTACGTATGTATGTCATTTCAGATCGTTCAATAGACAAGCCGTAATAGCTCATCGGTAGAGACCACGGCTCGTAACCTGAAAGTTGTGGGATCGATCCCACCTCAGGACAATCTCTCTTTTTTTTTGGTTTTTTTGGTCACTTTTGTGACTCTGTGACATGATGTGACCTCATGTGACTGTGACATTATAACACTCTATGTGATCTGTGGCATTATGTGACTGTGACTTTTTTTATCAAATAGCTATATTTCTATGTCTATTTTCACTGTTAATATTTAATTAGTCATATTTCAATGGTTCCATTACAATAACCACACATACACACACAGCATAGGAATAAGTACATGAAAGGTCTCAGAGTGTGGGGAAACCGATCGATAAATTTTAGATTGCACTCGTTCAGAGTGTGGGGAAACCGATCGATAAATTTCAGAGTGCACTCGTTCAGAGCGTGGGAACGACCGATAAACTTGAAAACATCAAAGGTGTAGATCGTGAGAGCGATCGATAAATTTCAGAGTGCACTAAATCAGAGCGTGGGAAGGATCAATAAATTTGAGAAGGAATGGGATTTTGCCCCACTCTAAGTCTAATGTTATAGTAGTGGGAAAATGGTGCTTCTAGACCAACTTTAGCAAATGTAGTTTTTCATAACATATGACATATAAAATAAGTTTAGCATTTTACCATGCTACTTATTCGAATGTTCTAAAGTTATAGTAGTGCGAAAATGATGGTTCTAGATCAACTTTAACAAGTTTAGTTTTTAACAACATATGATATATAAAATAAGTTTGAACATTTTAGTATGCTACTTGTTCGAATGTTCTAAAGTTATAGTAGTAGGAAAATAGTAGTTCGAAACCAAATTTAACAAATCTAATTTTTTGAAAACATATTATGCTTTTCTTTTCTTAATGCTTTCAGATATCGTCAGAACACATCGCTCTCCGCTATCACCTGATCATTAACAATGTCAACATTACTTCTTCATCGATGTGCAGAGACCATGGATGACTTGGGCAGCTGAACTCATGTTAGTTGCAGCTGCTAGAATTGTTTTACATTGTGATGATGACGTTCCATTGACGACGAATGTATCAGAACTTGTTCGATTCAACAGTGGGCGAGTTGAAGTGAATTGAAAACTATGTAAAATGTTCGAAGAACTATAAGAAAGCTGACTCTGCAATTTCTTTAATGGCATAAAAGGAGAAGGGTGAAGTGAAGTCATCATTCAATGCACAGCCGTGGAGAAGACAAGCAGCTTTAAAATTAATGCAAACTTAATTATTACTGTGGAGCATGGGCAATTTGGACCATTTCTTCGAATCAAACGTGGAGAGAGATGGCTTGCTTTAGCGCCATCCTTGTGGCAAATTGTGTGTGAGAGATTAAAAAATTAACGCAACA
The DNA here is from genome assembly GCA_949752745.1 of Protula sp. h YS-2021. NCBI lineage: Eukaryota > Metazoa > Annelida > Polychaeta > Sabellida > Serpulidae > Protula > Protula sp. h YS-2021. The sequence goes on along the minus strand of OX457030.1, from coordinate 73,291,633 downwards.
TTGGCTTCAAACTGTACTTAACGCAAACGAAGTGGCTTGAAGTCATTTCATACTTGGATATGCGCTATGTGAGTTTGTACAAACATCACTGTTTGAAGGGAAAGAATCAACATCAACATGAATGATGGTTAATCGGAGACATTGCTTCAGGAAATGGATAACATCAACTTAGTCTTATTCGATAAACCTGAGCCATGTATGGAATGTCATTGGAAGAAAACTCCTATCAAGCTACAAAAGGACAATCGAATGAAAGTGTCAAAGCTATCCAAGAAAAGACTGGCTGAAGTTCGATTGGAGAATATGAACGTGCAAAATCAACTTGGACTTACCTGTGAATATTGTGGTGCTGAGGATTATGATTGTCACTGCCACAAGTACAATTGCAAGTTGTGTGAACCTGACAACTTCTGCAACAAGGGCGGCTCACTAACAGTATCTGCCGAGTAAGACTACAAGTCATTTGCTTGCCAGCCGTCAAAGTGTGCAGACGTGTCATATGGGTATGTGAAAAAAAGATGGATGCAGAAACTTTTTTCAAGGAGACGTATGTGGACTACATGATAAGATAACTGGCTCGTTTCGGATCTATTCAACAACAACTGGAACACTTTGATATCTATTGGGAACTTGCTCATTCCACGCTGAACGTACCAAACTTACGCAAGTATTTCATCAAAGAGTGTGTGCTTTCAAACATTAACGGAGCTGAGGAGTTTGATGTGGAAGCAGCATATCACTTTGCTCGATTTGATCAATGGACTACAATTATTCACACCATTGTATCAATACTTGATTTGTAAGATATGTTGATTGAGTTGTAAGACAAAATAAAATGTAAGATATGTTGATAAAATAAAATTCAAGATATGTTGACAAGTGTTGATCATTAGTGTTAACATATCGACGTGGACAGACTACCTAACCAATATTTACTTTAAACCTGGTCAATCCGGGGCATTTGCTGGTCCTTACAAACTTTATCATATATTGAAAAAACATGTTCAACCAGTCACTCATTCACAAGCGAAGAAATGATTACAGGATCAAGATGTCTTCAGTTTACTACAACCTGTAAAATACAGGTTTAAAAGGCAACGTGTCATTACACTTGGAATTGATGACATGTGGGATTATGAATTAGCGGACATGGGAAACATAGCTCCCTATATTGATGACACCCGCTTTTTATTGGTTGTCATTCATGTGTTTTCCAAATATTTGTGGGTGCAACCAATACCTAATAAATCACATACCAATGTTACAGAAGCATTTCAAAAGATTTTTCATGAAACACAACGAAGACCACGAACTCTAAGGTCGGATAAAGGAACTGAATTTTAAAACAGATGGGTAAAATCATTTTTGAAGAAGGAGGGAATACATGCCTATACAACAAAGAATGAAACCAAAGCCAACTTTGCTGAGAGAATCATTTGTGCTCTAAAGGGAATGATGTATCGATATTTCCTACATAATCTAAAAAATAGGTGTGTCAGTGCTTGTTGTCAAGGAGAAGTAGTAGATTCTAATGTAGATAATGTAGATAGCAATTTAGACGACAATTTAGACAACAATGTACATCACATAAACGATTTAGCCATCATGGAGTCAACAAGTTTTTACATTGCTTTACCCAGCAATGGTAGTATGAACTATTATCCTACTAATATCCTTCTTTTTATCAAATTCATTTACCTCGTACAATATATTTGAAAGGAAAATATGAAGTAGCATTAGCTGAAATTCAATACCCGCATACATGGACGACAATGAGGCCAGCAATAGACTATACTCTTAATTATTGATCATCATTAGAAGTATTTTATGCAGTAACAATTCCATATGGTTACTACAGGTCCATACATGAAATATGTACTGCAATAAATGATGAATTACAAAAATCTATTAATGCAATCCCTATTCAGTTAAAGTATGATAAAATTAGTCTAAGAGTTTATCATATTTTGAGAGATGATTATGATGTTGTCTTTTCTACTGGATTAGCTGAGATTTTAGGATTTAAACCAGATAAATGATATAAAGAATCCGGTCCTACTGAGCATCAGTCCGATGTGAAACATGGATACTTAACCATGATGTAGTTGCAATGAAACTTGAACATAAGCACTTTGCTGGGGTCGAGAATGGTGAAGCCAACTTGAATGGGTTTATTCAGAAGCAAATCCACTTTGCGCAAATGTACGGCGATCAAATCTTCGTTGAAAATTTTGAATTTGTGGAAAGAAGGTTTGGCCACAAGTTTCTTGAACCGCTTTTCCTGGAGAACAAGTTCAACATTGATTCGCTTTCTCACATTTTCCATGGTTTTGCCAAAATCCGAGTGTTCATCAGTTTGAAGAAGTCTTTCTCAAATGGGTTCTTGGCCAATTTTATCTTTTCTGTGTTCACGGTAATGTATTTTTGCTAGCCATTTGCTCTGTTCAAACATGATGGCGCGATGTACTTTGGTGAGTTTCAACCCTAGTGAGACGTACTGTTATAAATTCCTGTAATGAAGTACATATTTCTTCTTGTCAGACAAGTTAGGAATGAGCTTTTCACTGGTTTTGTGTTTCATGCTCAGATCTTTCCGAAGCTTCTGACTGTACTCTGACAATTCTCCAACTTTGACACATTTCCATTCTGGAGCCATTGGGTAGTGATTATGATGATCATGGATTGAATTTGTGTATTCTAAATCCACTTCGAAAATGAATCCAATGTCGTCATCTTCAGCTACATCCATGAAGTCGATGGATTCTGGCTCGCTCACCCACATAAATCCTCTTTGTTGCATGCTTTGTGACATGGCCCAGCCATACAATTTGTTTGCGTCGAGGTACATCAGGTAGTTGTTTGGTATCTCAGAATTGTAATCTGCTACGTAGGGATTATTTGCTTTCGCATACTTGTGCGTGATTACAGATATTCCTCCACGTATACCTTGCTCAACCATTTGGTACATGTCATTGTCATTGATCAATTCCAACTTCACCTTTGTCGCTTTTAACATTGCATCCCGCAACAGTCCTGGTGCTGCATAGTAGTGAGCATGATCCAATTCATACGTGTTGAGACACACTTGACTAAAATTTTCGAACACGTCAGCTAGCAGTAGCACATCTGATTTCAGGTACATTTCGTGGTATTCACCGAATGTGGTACAGTTTAATGTATTTCACACCTTATGCGCATGCGCATGATCCTCATCGTTAATGTCCTGTTCGCTAAGCTGACTATAAAACTTGTCCTTTGATGGTAGCTGTGTTTCAGCAAACTTGGATGGCTCGTCCACGTAATCGTAGGGGTATACTCCCTTTCTCAGCAGCAAATCTTGTTGGTCACTATAGTGAATGTGAGCGGTCATGTTGTAGAAGTTATCTTTCCCTTCTTCCGCCAGGTTCGATACTAACTTCTGTAGAGAGGTACTCATGAATTGAAAGCTGACTGTAAATTTCAGATTGCTCATGGTGAATGCAATATATTTCTCAATGGTGTTGGGAATGACTGTAATTGTTTCATCTTTGAATTTCCCAATTTCCTCCATGATCAGATGACTGTCGGAGCCTCGTAAATTGTGGAAAAACACAGGAATGATAAAAGAATCTTTATTCCCTTGCTTATCCTTTCTAAGTCGGAATTGTAAGTTGCATTCATTGTGCGCAGCTCCGCGATATTTGCCATTGGTGTGGTCATGATCTCACACGATCTGCTCCTAGAGGCTAATGACAAATGTAGCAATCGAAAGCGTTCTTGAAATTCTCTTTGTCTTCGCAAGTCATCACCATTTCCTTTGGTTGCTCTAAACCACTCCCAATACGATCACGTTCATTCACCATGTGGTCTAAAAATACCTTTACAGCGTTGTCTCCTCGATACACGACTGGTGCACGTGTGTTGTACTGACTAACAACCGCATAGGCAAAGCTGTTTGGACGATGATGTTGATACTTGTCTCCTTCTTTAAGCTTTTGCGTGGAACATTCAAAGTCAGCATAAATCACAAACGGTGCTCGCTGTTGTTTGGCTACATTCTTGAACTTGATGAAGGGTTCCTTGGGGAATGATAAACGTTGTGCTCCAGGCTTGCCACACACTTCACGATGCTCATCTAAAAGCTCTTGTCGCATAAACCCGTGAAGACAGTTGAAACAATAAAAAGCTACTGCATCACGTTTTGATCGATAGGCCATAAGTCTGCTGAAATTCTTGATGAGGTAGTAATGCCTTTTCTTACCATTGTTAATCAAAAGTAAGTTGATTTCTCTCAGTTGTATCGGAACAACTACATCATGTTCATATCCAACCACGTTGATGGACACATCGTTCTCCTTTTAAAGCTTTGGAATGTCCATAATCGGTGTTGGAAATGTTATACCTTCCACCTTTAATTCCTTCTCAAATGGTTTGAAATGATTCACGCGATGTGGGTTGTCGTTATGAGGGTGAAGATGAGCCAATACAAGAAACACTTGTTGTCATCATTCTGAATGTTTAATACACCCTTCGTATTCTTCACTTTCTTCGGCAGTGGAATAAAACTACTCGCATCCAGTGGTGCTGACGTAGCTGTATGTACTTCAATGTACAGTATGTTATCCAACACCCAGCCAGAACCTTGTCTCTCATGTTCATCAAATTTAGTAAACAATTCCTTATAGGCTTCTGGCAATATCTGCTCAATATCTGCTGGATTGTATGCTGCATATGTTGGACTGCTGATAAAGGCATTATCCACTTGTTCTACCATAACACCTTCAGCGTTTGCCGTCAGTTTCTTGAAGCGCGCATGCACGACAATGTACCATTTCATTCCATAGTTTAAGGTCTCCAACAAATGTGTCTTGAAACGGTTCTCTTGCTGTCGCTTTTCAAACAGTAAATCCGATCCATCCTCAGACTCAAACCGTCATTCCTGCGCGTTTTCACCTAGACTAACCCTTCTACCTCTCCCTACTTGTCCCGTATTTTGTTTCTTTGAAACATGTTCTTCATGAGGCGCATTTTCCATCTCAGCTGGTATGCATGCCTGTGTCTCAAACACATCCAAAGATGGAAATATTTTAATGCATTCACAGCAGAGGAACGGATCAGGTCTGATAATACCATCTTGTACCGTCTTTCGTCTCTTGGCTTCAATCTTCTCAACAAGCTCTTCATAGGCACGTTTCATCTTTGCTGGTTTGCATGTATGTGCTACGAACAAATCCAGAGATGGAAATATTACATCACAATCATGACAGAAGACTGATGTGTCTGAATTAGATGCCATTGTTGGTGTCACGTCAATTGCTTAAACTGATATGATGATATGCAGGTCACACTCATCCTATTTATACCGCCAAGGCATGTACTATAGAGACATCTAGCGGAGAGCGATGTGTTCTGACGATACCTGAAAGCATTAAGAAAAGAAAAGCATAATATGTTTCAAAAAATTAAATTTGTTAAATTTGGCTTCGAACTACCATTTTCTTACTACTATAACTTTAGAACATTCGAATAAGTAGCATGCTAAAATGTTCAAACTTATTTTATATATCATTTGTTGTTAAAAACTAAATTTGTTAAAGTTGATCTAGAACCACCATTTTCGCAATACTATAGCCTTAAAACATTCGAATAAGTAGCATGGTAAAATGTTCAAACTTATTTTATATACCATATTTGGTTAAAAGCTAAATTTGTTAAAGTTGGTCTAGAACCACCATTTTCGCTCTGCTATAACTTTAGAACATTCGAATAAGTAGCATGGTAAAATGTTAAAACTTATTTTGTATATTATGTTATTAAAAATTAAATTTGCTAAAGTTGGTTTAGAAGCACCATTTTCGCACTACTATAACTTTAAGACATTTGAATAAGTAGCATGGTAAAATGCTAAAACTTATTTTGTATATTATATGTTATTAAAAATTAAATTTGCTAAAGTTGCTTTAGAAGCACCATTTTCGCACTACTATACCTTTAAGACATTTGAATAAGTAGCATGGTAAAATGCTAAAACTTATTTTATATGTCATATGTTATCAAAAGCTACATTTGCTAAAGTTGGTCTAGAGGCACCATTTTCCCACTACTATAACATTAGACTTAGAGTGGGGGAAAATCCCATTCCTTCTCAAATTTATTGAATCTTCCCACGCTCTGATTTAGTGCACTCTGAAATTTATCGATCGTTCCCACGGTCTAGGCCTTTGATGTTTTCAAATTTATCGATCGTTCCCACGGACTGAACGATTGCACTCTGAAATTTACCGATCGGTTTCCCCCACGCTCTGAACGAGTTCACTCTGAAATTTTTCGATCGGTTTCCCCACACTCTGAGACTTTTCATGTACTTATTTCTATGCTGTGTGTGTGTGTTTGGTTGTTGTAATGGAACCATTGTTACATAATGTCACAGATCACATAAAGTCACATAATGTCACAGTCACATGATGTCACATAATGTCACAGAGTCACAAAAGTGAACAAAAAAAACAAAAAAAAGTTTGTCCTGAGGTGGGATCGATCCCACAACTTTCAGGTTACGAGACGTCGTCTCTACCGATGAGCTATTACGGTTTGTCTATTGAACGATCTGATAATGACATACATACGTTAAACTTATTATGTTCACATAGCAATTACATACTCCTTACATAGTCATATAGCCATAGTATGTTGCATAGTCACATAGTGTCACAGGATGTTACATAGTATTACATTATGTTGCATAGTGTTACATATGTTACATAGTGTTACATAGTGTTACATTATGTTACATAGTGTTACATATTGTTTTATTATGTTACATAATGTTACATAATGTTACATAATGTTACATAATGTTATATAATGTTAAACAATGTTACATAATGTTAGATAATGCTGTATAGTGTTACATGATGTTACCAAAAAAATTTAGAGTAACATAATATTACATGTTAGATAATGTTAAAAAAATAAGAAAAAAAGCTCACTTACCACCACTCTTTGTCCAATTCGTCTCCATGTCTCCAATCTTTCACTTCCCTTTTTTTAAAGAATAACCAATGTTTCATTTTGTCTCCTATGTGTATTCCAGTCAATATTTCACTTGTTCTTCATGTAATATCCAACAACAGCACAATAGTATCACAGTACAGCAGGTAAGAGCAACTGTTTTCACTTGTTTTCCATGTGTATCCCACGGCAGCCAGAGCATGAATGAAACAAATGTGCACACACAATGTACTCTTATAGGAGTGCTGAATCACATCCTAGGGGTTCACCACATGGAGGACCCGGGGGTCCCTATCACGTGATAGACAAATGGTGGAATTCCCCAGGTGGGTTCCGCCGGGGGGAGGGTCTCCATGGTATGACAGATAGACGGTGGAAATTCCCACGTTGGGGAAACCCCGGGGGGAGTCCCCATGGTATGATAGACATATAGTGTAAATTCCCACGGGGGGTCCCCCAGGGGGTCCCCATGGTATGATAGACAGATGGTGGAAACTCCCACGGGGGGTCCCCGGTGGGGACCCCATAATATGATATGAAAGTGATGCCCAAGGGCAGGTTCGATCCACCGACCTTCAGATCAAGGGTGATCATACGAGTCCTCTGCTCTACCAAGTCAGCCATTCAGGTCGGAAGGTTAATGATCGGGAATACATTCGTCATATACGGTTTGAGTCACATGACACATGATTGATAGGTCACGTGACTAATGATCATTGACAGCTCACATGAGTAATGACGTCATGATGATTGACAGGTGACTTAGGGTTATGGCTCCTAGGGGGGAGGGGGGAGGGGGTGTTCCAGTTCTGTCGTTTTCCAACTACTGATATGCTGCTTTCACATCAAACTCCTCAGCTCCGTCAATGTTTGAAAGCACACACAATTCTCGCGTTAGTTTGGTACGTTTAACGTGGAATGAGTAAGTTCCCAATAAATGTCAAAGTGCTGCAGTTGTTGTTGAATAGATCCAAAAAGTGCCAGTTCACTTATCATGTAGTCCACGTACTTCTCCTTGAAACACGTTTCTGCATCCATCTTTGTATCACTTGTCCATATAACACGTCTCCACACTATGAGGGCTGGTAAGCAAATGACTCTCAGTCTTACTCCGCAGAAACAGTTAGTGAGCCGCACTTATTGCAGAAGTTGTCTGGTTCACACAACTTGCAATTGTACTTGTGGCAGTGACAATCATAATCCTCAGCATATCCGTAAGCACCACAACATTCACAGGTAAGTCCAAGTTGATTTTGCACATCCATATTCTCCAATTGAACTCCAGCCAGTCTTTTCTTGGATAACTTTGACACTTTCATCCGATTGTCCTTTTGCAGCTTGATAGGAGTTTTCTTGTAATGACATTCCGTACAATAAGGTTGAGGTGATGCTATCCATCTCCTGAAGCAATGTCTCCCATTCACCATCATTCATGTTGATGTAATACTTGTATTCTTTCCCTTTAAACGGTGATGTCTGCACAAAATTCGCATAGCGCATGACTTGGTATGAAATGACTTCAAGCTATTTCGTTTGCGTTAAGTACAGTTTGAAGCCAATGCCGCGTAATCTTGTTAAGTTCAGGCACACAATCTTCCACAAGGATGATGATAAAGCAAGCCATCTCTCTCCACGTTTGGTTTGAATAAATAACCCAAATTGTCCATGCTCCACAGTAATGGTTAAGTTTGCACTAATTTTAAAGCTGCTTGTCTTCTCCATGGCTGCGCGTTGAATGATGTCTGCACTGGACACCTCATTCCTTTTATATGGACATTACATGTATTTTTTCATGAGATGTTTGCAAAATCGCGGAGTGATCTCGTTGAAACCATCAAGAAAGGCTGTCGACAAACCGTCTGTTAGAGATTGTCTCATGACGATCACTGAAAAGTCTCCTGGTTTGCGACTACCAATTATCCATTCAAAGAGCATTGGCATGGTGAAATCTCCTTTTTCATAGAGCTAGGCCATCATATCATACACCTTAATACGTTCTTCAAGGTACTTGAAGCCATGTGGCATGATCTTTGCACATTTGGAATCGCGATCCTCATCAACACACTTTGGTGCCGGTAGACATAAAGTCTTAAAAAGTTCCTCATGAAGACTTCTAATAAGTTGAACGAAACGTCGGGTCATGGCTTCGACGAAACGTCGGGTCATGGCTTCGGAGAAATGTGGATCTGACGCGGAAAGATGGTCTAGGTTTCCTTCTAGCATGTAGATAAGTTGAGTGACAGTGTTCACTTCTTCCGTTAGGTATATGTACATGTGTTGGTCGAAAAAGCCTTCTTCACATAAACGTCATAAAATGTGGCAATCGATCAGAGGAATCACTGCTTGAAAGTTTCGTTTCAACAGCGTTACGTCTTCCTCAATAACAGGAATAGTTTTGCTCAATTCAAATTTAGATTTGAGCTGCTTGTCATCGTCGTCGCTGTCGTTATCGTCGCTGTCGTCGTCGTTTTCGTCGTTGTTGTCATCGCTTGCCATGACCACTTCTTCGTCCTCAAGATGCTCTAGATGTGCCTTTAACTTTGTGCTAAGTGGCTTGGCGCTACCATTTACAAGCGCATTTGCAACCCAGAACGGGTAGTCAGATCCCTCAGGATCTGGCATTGCTTGCTGTACTGTAGACACGTCTGACGGAGCACCTAACGCTTCCTCAGGCTTTCTTGACTGTACTGTAGACACGTCCGACGGAGCCCCTAATGCTTCATTCAAGGCTTTTTCAGCTTCTGCCATTGTACTTAGGAAGGCAGCAGTCTCCTCTGCAGTTAAAACTGCATCTGTAAAAGCCATTGTTTCGTTGCCGAGCAGGCTATAAATTTCCATGTTACTAGCTGTTGATAATGTCTTGGCGATGCAATGGCCATAGGGGCATCGAACCAACCTTTTTATACTACTGTTGGTGGCGGTTCAGTGGCTTGTGGCTCACTGGCCGGGGGGTCCTCACACTCTATGCAGTCAGTCTGCTTCTATCTCTGAGGGGGAGGTACTCACAAGGGCACCCAGGGGGTCCCTCACAGCTTATATAGGCAGCATCGCACTCTATGCAGTCAGTCTGCTTCTATCTGTTGACGAGCCAACATGCAGTTCAAAGAAGATTTTTTGATGTGACGCGTCGCCAGAATTTTTTCTAACGCAAAATGATATAGATCTCTTTGAGGAGATTTATATTGAATATAAAGTTTTTATGTCAGACAAGTGGAAAGAACTTCAAGCGAGAGTACAACCGGTTTAGCAGGGCGGCGGAGGAGAGCCATAAAAGACTAATGCAGCAGTCGCCTAGAAAGTATCGGGATCCGTCGCCCTGCCAGAAAGCGACTCCGGCAAAAGCCACAGCGGCGACGATGACGACAGCGACTCCGGCGAAAGCCACAGCGACGACGATGACGATAGAGACTCCGCTGAAAGCAAGCCCGAGAAAGCCCGACGTCACCATCCAGGGGGTGCAGAGGCGCGTGCCCAGTGCCACTGTCACGAGGCCGGACAGTTCACCACCAGCCCCGATGGATGAGTTGGCGGCCCCTGTCGCCAGCATTACGGATATTACGACCACTGACGTCAGCCTGATGCAGTCGCCCTCCGACTTTGGCCACACCCCGGAACTCGTTGAGTTGAAACTGGAGGACAGTTCTAGCAAGAGTCAACATTCCAGGATGTTGTGCGCTTCTTGGACCAGGTTGATAATGTCTAGTACTGCGACTTATGCCATTTCGCGATTCCGACAGGAGTCTCTATGGGAGTGCACGAACAGGGATGCCCAGAGGCTGCAGGGTTGACAGAGGCAGCGGGGGGGGGGGGGGCAGAGGAAGCGGCGGCAGGAAGAAATGAAGCAAAATCCCTCCACGGCTGCTTTTTAGCGGCCCCCCCTCCCCCATTATTACGAAATGAAACGCTATTCGTATCATATTGATGGTATGTGTGTGTATGCATGAGAGTGTGGGAAATGCTAACAAAATAAAAAAAGGGGTCTATAAATCATTGATTTATACCCCCTTTGAATTTTAAGGGAGGCTCATAAGTGAGCTCGAAGCATATGACTATGAGTTCTCTGCTTAAAAAATGGAGAACTTGTACGTTTGGGGGAAGTGCCCCATCTGTCCGTCTGCCCGTCTACCGTGTTATGTGTGGAGACAGATAGCAAAAAAAACGTTGCCGTCTGGGTAAAAAATTACCTTGGCTTGAGAAATGAAACGCTAAATCTGTCGTGGCTATTGGTATATGCGTGTGGAGAGAGATAAAAAAATGATTGCCCGTTTACCCAGCTGTCGCAGGTGTTATATGTGTATAGAGAGACAGACAGAGCAAACGAGAAAGTGAGGGAAAAAAGACGACCCGTTTGCCCGTTTGAAAGAGTGAAAGAGAGACTGGGCGAAAAAAGAGTGGCTGCTTGGTTGCGTTTGCCGTGATCTGTGTGTGTGTGTGTAGAGAGAGAGCGAAAGTGAAAGCAAAAAAAAAAAGACTGGCTGCCTGCTATTGTGTTATGTGTGTGGGTGTGAAGAGAGAGACTGGAAAAACAGTTGTTGCTTCTTCGCCTGTTTGTCAATGTGTGCCGATGTGCGTGAAGAGAGAGCTGTCTGGGTTAAAAATAGCTTGGCTTAAGGAAACATTGCTTCCTCACTTTTAATTGATTTTACGATGGTTCGGTTGATCTTTTTTTTACGGAAGCCCATTTGCACCGGCTGCCCGTTTTAATGGCTGCCCACTATCCCTATAACGTCATTATGACGTTCACATTACGTCACTGTTTTACTATCCCCATGGGGGTTCTAAAACAATGACGTCACTGTTTTAAAAATCCCATTATATATGTGTTGAAAACCAAATTAAATATGTGTTGAAAACCCCATTACTACCCTACTCATAACGCTTTTTGTCGAAAATGAAGTTTACAGATCACCTTTCCAGTTTGAAACGAAACATTATGAATTATGTCATCCTTTAATTCATTTCTATAGTATGAAATTTTGATGTGTTTACAGGGACGTAATGATGTTCTTCATAAATTTTCATAATAATATCACCATCATCACCTTTAATGGGAACAGAACGTAGTAAAGGAACATAATAATCTCTAACTACTTGTGGCTCACAAATACTGCAGTACACATAAAATGTATAAAATCCGCGTTTCATATCTGATTGATGTTCAGCAAGACGGGATTCTTTATACCATTTATCTAGTATACCCTAAAATCTCAGCTAAAAAGACAATAGAAAAAGACAATATCATAATCATCTCTCAAAAAATGATAAACTCTTCGACTAATTTTATCACACTTTAACTGAATAGGGTATGCATCAATAGATTTTTGTAATTTCGTCATTTGTTGCACTGCATATTTCACGTATGGATCTGTAGTAACTATATGGAATGGTAACTTGATAAAATGCATCTAATGATGATCGATAATCAAGAGCAAAGTCTATTCCTGGCCTCATTGTCTATTCCAAAAACTTGTTGAATCAATGACGGCTAAATTGTTTCTGTGATGTAGATAGACTGGATGTCTATATACATTACTTCATGGTTGACACACGTCATCCACACTGTCTACATAATCTACATTGCTGTCCACATGATCTACATTGGTGTCTACTACTTCTCCTTGAAAACAAGTACTTACACACCTAATTTTTACAGGAATATTATTTTTATTTTCATTTTCTTTACAACACCATAACTCTTTAATCCATCCATGTTAACAAGTTTCCCATACTTCTGAAAACAGCCTTTGTTGACGCTGTTTTATCCCTTTTGTAATATCTTCACGTGATGTTTTTTTGCCAAAAGCAGTTTTTGGAATATTAGCGTCTACAATTTCCTCAATAAACTGCTTCCAACCATGTGGTGGTTCTCGTCTTTCTTTTCTTTTTGTAGCAACGAATGCTTATTTCAACAAATCAATAATGTTGAAATTCGTGATGACAGTACCCGTTTTTAAAACAAGTTCATTTTTATCTGTCCATATCGTACCATGTTTCTTAAGTTCTGCCAGAAGTTGTGTTAGTTTTACGTGATAAATAGGTTGAAATTGATTTACAAACACTTTTTCTGATTTTTCTGCATTGGATGATCTAACAGACTTTTGTTGTTGTTGCTGTGACTGAATTGTTCGTAAATGACGACCAAGAAATTCAGACATTTCTATTGCCTTTTCAAGAGTTCGTTTCCCATGTAAAAGTTTATTCACTTTCGTTTTGATTTCCCTTCTTTTCTAACAACATTTTGTATTCATATTCAGAAATTAGCACCATCTTCAAAGTATTTTTCATTAAAACAGCAACTGAGATAACAGGGGTAATGCAAATTTAGCAATAGCTTCAATGAATCCGCCTTTCTGATTACCAAATTCTGTTTTTTTTTCGAAGTGATATCTTCTTATCTGCAAGAGTGTGTAGCGTATGACGCTCAAGCTTGAATTACTTACTTATATTCATTTTACCAAAAGATACAATTTGTGAATCAAGTCACTTGATCATTTGCAGCCAAGATGTCTAAACGTATTCAAGCTATCCAGCCTTTTCTTCACTTAACTAAACTAAACCTAAACTACGTAAATCTTTGCTACAGCAAGCTACCAAAGAGGAATTAACTAGCTTGTTTGAAATTTGTTTGAATATATTGCGAGGTCATTTACCTTTGTCATTTGTTCATTAAGTCGTCATGGATGAGTAAGTTTAGTTTTTTCGGGTTAAAGCACTCTTTAATGTCATCTGGAATGTCTTGGTAAAATTCCACACCTTTCATTTTCTTGTAGAAAGGCTGATATGCTGCACAGAGCCATAAAATGGTTTTTAGAGGGGGTTTAATTAACTGTCTCACTTCATCAAACAGTCTTGGATCAAATCGAGCAAAGTGATATGTTGCTTTCACATGAAACTCCTCAGCTTCGTCATTGCCTGAAAGCACACTCTTTGATGAACTCTTCACGTAAGTTTGTCAAGTTCAACGTGGAATGAACTAGTTTCCAATAGATGTTGAAGTGTTGCAGTTGTTGTTGAACAGATCCAAAACGTGCTAGTTCACTTATCATGTAGTCCACATACTTCTTCTTGGAACACGTTTCTACATCCATCCTTCCTTCACATATCCATATGGCGGTTGAAAAAACACGTCTGCACACTATGACGGTTGGCAAGGAAATGACTTCCCAAAACAGTCTTACTCTCCAGATATTGTTAGCGAGCCACACTTGTTGCAGAAGTTGTCTGACTCACATATCTTGCAATTGTACTTGTGGCAGTGACAATCATAATCCTCAGCCTATCTGTACGTCTCCCAGTCACCATCATTCATGTTGATGTAATACTTGTATACTGTCCCTTCAAAAAGTGATGTGTGCACAAAATTCACATAGCGCCTGTCTAGGTATGAAATGACTTCAAGCCACTTAGTTTGCGTTAAGTACAGTTTGAAGCCAATGTTGCGTAAATTTCTCAAGTTCTGACACACAATCTTCCACAAGGATGGTGCTAAAGCAAGCCATTTCTCTCCACGTTTGATTCGAAGAAATGGCCCAAATTGTCCATGCTCCACACTAATGTTTATGTTCACTAATTTTAAAGCTGCTTCTCTTCCCCATGGCTGCACATTGAATGATGACTTGGTCCTCTCCACCCACTCCCTTTATACCATCAAAATTGCACAGTCAGCTCCTTGAAAGCATCAAGAAAGGTTGTTGGCAGAATCGTCTGAAACGTGTAAATATGCAAAAAATCTCAAATTTCTTGCGTACCATGGCATAATATGTTTTCGAAAACTAAATTTGTTAAAATTGGTCTAGAAGCATCGTTGTCCTACTACTATGACTTCAGAATATTCGAATGAGTAGGTTGGTAAAGTCTTAAAACCTATTTTATACATAATATGTTTTCGACAACTAAATTTGATAAAGATGGTCTAGAAGCATCGTTGTGGTACTACTATGACTTCAGAGTATTCGAATAAGGAGCATGGTAAAATGCTAAAACCTATTTTATACATGATATGTTTTTAAAAACTAAATTTGTTAAAGTTGGTCTAGAAGTATCGTTTTCCCGCTACTATGACTTCAGAGTATTCGAATAAGTAGCATTTTAAAATATTGTCACATAGTCACAAGATGTCATATGATGTCACATAATCACATAGTCACATGACGTTTCGTGGTATGTGGGCTGGTCACGTCTTTGAATGGAGGGGAGCTGGTCCTCCCATTCGAACAAATCTTGTGAATGGGAGAAGCTTAACATTCAAGCACATCTTGTGAATGGAGAGCTTGTCATTCAAACACGTTCTTGTGTGAATGGCGCGTGCCATTCAAACACGTTCTTGTCAATCTTTCACTTCCTCTCCATGTGCCTCCAACAACAACAACACCAACAATGTAGTTATAAAGGGGAAAGGCTGATGAATCAGGTGCTGGTAGGAGGGGGTGGGGGAGGGTGGTACTCACATAGTATGCAGAATGAGTGAATGAGTGAATTTGAGTGAATGAGTAATGAGTGACTAAGTGACGGTATGATAGACAGATGGTAGAACGAACGTCGCCTAGGGGGGAGGAGGAGGGGGTGTCCTTATATAGGGTTAGGGTTACGGGTGGGCTTAGAAGATTGGTGGGCTCGAACCACCAATCTTCCGGGCATGAGTCCTACGCTTTACCGACTGAGCTACTTAGGACGTAAGGATAATGTTTTGCAAAACATTCCTCATATAGGTTTAGGGTTATGCCTCCTAGGGATGTGATGTCACTGATGGCGTCATGATGATTGACAGGTCACATGACTGATGGCGTCTCGATGATTGACAGGATGGATATTAGGGTCAGGGTTATGGCTCCTAGGGGGGAAGGGGAGGGGTGGTCTAACGTCATTATGACATCACAGGGTGGCTTAGAAGACCCACTTTCCCCCTACTTTACATGTATATCTATTTCGATATTTCAAAGCACGCAACTTGTTTTTTTTTTCTAAGGATAGACCGGAATCGTATCTGCTACCTACATCACTAACACGTTTGATTGTGACAACAGTTTAAACTGCTCAGTCATGGCGTCCACAGACTGAAGCCAAAATCTCCTGGCTTCAGCATCAGATATGTTATATATATGTAGTGTAAGAATGTGGATATATGGATCGGGGAAGCAAATATGCCAGATCCGTCCAAGGACAACAAATGAGTTGGGCTTTAAAATGGTGTACACTGAAACTCATTGGAATGATAAATTCAACAGGCTGCAATTCTTCATAGGAGAATATTGGTATAACATAGGTCGAAGATTTTGCATAAATTTTGCATATATATTCCTTATAAATCTTATTCCATTTGACATTGGAATAAACAAATTTTTTAGTTCAGAAAAAGAATATTTCAAGTATTTAATTTGATTTTAAAGTGGCGTACTGAGTCTTCGTGAGTATGGTCGGTTTCCTTTCTTAAGCATTTGGCACGTGAAAAAGTGCAAAATTGACGTTAAATGGGAAAATCTTTAAGGTAGCGTCGGTCTTTGATCCGTTTGTTTCTAGCCTTTCTTTATTACTTAATATGACAACACTGTTGTGGAAAAACACTTTGTTTTAACCAAAGCACAGACAACACGTTTGCACATGTAATGTTCACATGTAATAAAGACATGGCTAAATGCAACACAATTATGATATGTATTCAGCTAAACAATACTTTCTCGTTTTTGTGGCTGACACGTTTATATCGTAAAATTTTCTGTGTTCCTGTAAATATGTATTCCATTGCTCACTCGGACAAGTAAATTATCCAAGTGCAGGACAAACCATTTCTTAAATGTTCTGAAAAGTGATACGAATTTGTATCCACAGCTCAAATGTAAGAACAAACACAAATAAAGTTCTGATCAGGGAGGATTGAAAAAATTAAGCTAGTTACTGAATACGTCTTCCTAAATACGCGAATTGGTAAATTCATGAGCATGAATTCATTTAAAGTTGATTTTTTGGGGGGATATTTGAATAGGTAGAATGCAGACTTGCAGAATCACTGTTATTTGCTTAGCTTGTTCGAAATGAAATGAAATATCAGGTAAAGGCATTTTAATGATATCATAATTAAACTGGGTATGCCTAACGAAACAATTATATGTGTATATTAACTTTATAGACTAAATTTTGTATAGTAAATTACAAAAAGGCCTATCGTAAGCATATTAATTAGCATAATTGAGCAAATATTGCCCTACAATAATGAGAATAGTTTATGCACATACGTACATTTTAATTTTGTAAATTTTGTTGATTGAACATTTAATCAGCTTATAATGCATTAAATAATGTAAATAAGAATAAAATGCAAAAATATTTTTTATAATACCATGGTTTCAATATAATTTGATATTTAATACTTTTGTACAGAGTTGAAATTTGTTGGCAAAGTAACAACAATTTTATTTTATAGTGATGCTAACTGGCATTGTAACTGCTCGTGTTTTGTTCACGCATGAAAACTATTTCTACTGGCTCATTCTAGCTGTTCTACTGAATATGCGGTTTGGGTCTTCCTAGTATATTGTGACTTCAGCCGATATTGAGATTTTGACTATTCAAGTCACCACAACACATTCTTCGCAACAATGGCAATTCACCATGTTAGCAAGTTGCATAGAGGGTATGATGGCGATATCGGTATGGTGGCGACACATGTTAAAGAAGAATCGGTGTGTCATTATCTACTGTTATCGTACAACTACAGTAACTTGTGTTGGATTATTTGTCAATCTAATGACAATAAATAACTCAATCGATTTTTAAATTCAAGGTAAATGAAGTAGTGTGGTAAATAGCTTTTTAATCCCTTGGACAAAAGTCAGTTTTATCTCATCCCAGCGCACCATCATAATTCTATTAGCAACTTGGTTTTTTTGTATAAAGCGGATGTAGGGTTGTTTTGTAAACGCCACATCAAGGTGTGGTATGCTCATTCTATCGTGTTACCACAAGGCTTATTTAATCAGCAAGCTGGTAGTGTGTTATTGAAGAGAGAGAGAGAGAAAGAGAGAGAGAGAGAGAGAGAGAGAGAGAGAGAGAGAGAGAGAGAGAGAGATAGAGATGCAGAAAGGAAAAGAAATAACAATTTTGGTATAAATATTTAATGTTTTTGCTTAGTTTCTCGTCCTTACATATGCTTTAGTTTCACGTAATTAGAATATTCGTTTTTATTTGATTATATGTACTTCATGATGTATACAAATATATTATTTCTGTATTCTATCTACACGTTTATACTGGAAATGATTCAACAATGCCGAACCATGCAATTGGGCCCAGGTTTCTTTTTGAGGACAACACAAAGTGCTTTTTTTCATTTGCTCACGTCACAAGCAATTTTAAATCATACAGCGAACTACACGTTTTGTTTTACAAATCAAGCATTATAATAAGCAATTCAGCTGTTACATAAAGAATAGGAAGTTTTTCGACCAACAGAGAATAACATTAGTAATTCTGTGTTAAATTGTTTAACGTTTTTATGTGCACTCTTTCGCTCTACAAGGTTTTAATGACATTAGTTATAACATTATTTTGAGTATACGCATTTCTTGATGTTCACAGATAATTCATTTCTTTTTTTCAGTTTGCATATTAAATTCGGAATAATTCAATAATTTTGAGTTGTGTTATAGCATGCAGGATTGTTTTTGTGGTCAAGAAAGTTCGATGTGTTCATCCTTGAGCGAAAATACAAGCAATATAGCAAGCCACGTGTTTTTATCTTTAGATCTGTTCAAGAGAAACATTTCATGTACTTTAAGATTATGTATAGGCACAGTCGTAGTTAAGTGAGATGTCTAATACCTATTGTAAAATCTACTCATTGTGATTCTTACTCCATGCCATTTGGGGATTACCCAGTATTGTTAGCATGACTTTCCACTCTTAATGACAAATGGGAAATGCACTGGCTATTGCCTTAGTTTGATCTTGAAGTGAACCGAGCCAAAAGTAAGTGCTTATATTCACTCGGTTTCCATTGTTTATACTTATGTCACATTCGCGATTTGGATAAATTAAAGCACACACAGTGTAAAGGGCCATTTCCAGCTCGGGGCTTGTTCCTATCCACATCGAGACACCAGCACCATCCTGCTTGTACGTGCCCCACCATTTTCCCCATATGGAAACAAGGTTACCAATGTTTCGTCCCTGAAAAAAAAATAAAAAAAAACAGAACTTTTGTAAGAAACTTGCAGTTTATCTTATATTATTGATAGTTTAAATGTTTAAAAGGTCATGAAAGGTCAACCCCACTTATATAAACATCTAGTATCCACATCAAAATTAGCTGATTTGGTGAAGAGGGCCTTGCACTCACCCTGCAATCGTTGAATCTATGGCTGTAATGGAAATGCCCTGCTTCTTCTCCCTCAAATACTTGGATCCAGTTGTGTAGCCCTATGTATTTTCTATCATTTATGTTCTTATGTTCAGTAATCTCTCCCTGTGTCATACAATAATGTGTTCATTAAAATATTATACATCAGGTGAAAAAATTCGATATACACTGCAGTTTAGTACTTAAGCTCTTACCTGAAAAGTGTGTTCAAATCCAGAACTGTCAAGGACGTCGGGTGTGGTGCCGCGTTTGTACTTGGTAAACCAAAGCTCCTCAAGCTTATCACGCAAACGTCTTTTGTTTCCATCCATTGTTTTATGCCAGTTGAGGCTAGTTTCTTAAAAATAGAGGCATTCAGGGTTTAGTGTTTTACTGACTTATTGATGTTTCTATTCAAGCACAGATTTAACATTGTTTAATTGTTGGTCATTAATCGTCAGTCCTTTGGTTTGATTCCAGCCCTTTATTTCTTGATTGGTTATGCGATTTACAGGCTTCTCTTTTTGTCAACTGGAGCCGACTTCTATATTTGGTCCGAATATCAGCCCAAATTTGCAAACAAATTAACAAAAATGCTATTAAGTCTATTGGTTCAGATCTAAGTATTTACAAACCCATTCCGATCGCTCTGGAGGCGCAACAATCTCATCCAATGTAAACTTGAAGCAACACCTACAGAGGTATATACGACTACCGGCCCATACTCTCATTAGGATTCAATTACAGATGGCCGAAAGAAATCGGCCGAGAGATTTTAATGGGCCATAATTAAGTCAGTGCTACAGTTTAAGATTTCTCCTCGTTTTTTGCATACCAGTGTTTACGAGGCATTCTAAGGTTGCATCCATGGGTCTTGACGAAACGACACTTTCAAGGAAATTAGTTATCTGATCGGCAGAATAATGGTCGGGATGTCCAAGCTGTGGACTAAATGTGCGCAGCAAATTTAGGAACAATGGATAAGTTCCGGTATCAAATCGTGCTCTATTGACATGAGTAAATAACCTGTATATATATCGAAAAGCAATGAGCAATTAGCAATACATTCAATGGCATCAAATAAAATGTAATTATGAAATAAGATAAACTCTATTTGGTTATTTTATTGTTTTTAAATTTCATGATAGCAAAGGCTTTAAAAAGAGATGAAGTGTGCCAACACTAACTACACAGTACTAGCGGATTAGACTGAACTAAGTGACAAACAGCATACTGACTTCATACTGTTTTTACCTGCCTCCACCTCCTAGCTGAACAGTATACTCGTGGTCAGGAAAATTGTTACCAGTGCTTCTCCAGATTAATTCCGTGCATTGATCAACAGTAAGCACTGTAATATATAAAATAAATTAATACAACAATTACTTTTCTATTTTTAAAGAAAAATGCAGGTATCTCTGCGCCATCTAGTGACTGGAATGCACAAAGCATTAAAATGGCAGACATTGAATCTATGTTTACACAATATAAAAAACCAGTCAATCCATCTTGACTGAAAACTTCTTTTCAAAGACAAAATGATTCATGTTGGCAAAAGTTCTGTGTTAATATTTTGCTGTTTTAGTGGTCTGTGTTGTAATAGTATCCATAAAAATCAAATTACACTGTTTTCACCATGTAACCATTGAGTCAATAAGATTTTGTCAAGAAGATTATATAATTCTCTTATTGATATGGCGACCTATATTTTTTATTTGCTGAAAACATTTCATATGATGTGGTCTTCAAATAAAAAAATGAGGCATATGTCACATTTGATTATGTGTGTATTTTGTATTTTGATTGAATTTTCTTGGTATGCCCTATGGTTTCTATACTCGCGTGACCTTCAATGTCTCTATTTCTCTTAAAACATTGGTGTCATACCCCCTTTTCTCCAATTATTGAATTTTCCTCCTTAAAAGCAATAACTTGTGACAGTATGAAGTAAGTGTCTACATGGGTGAGATACCCGCTTTTTCCTTTAAAGGGAAAAGCAGTTATGTGGAGAACTTTAAACCAATAGCAGTTATTAACGACGAATGGTTAATTTAATGTCAGATAAACACTAAAATGCCAAACATTTAAATGACAAAATGATACTATTGCTTACATACGGTAAATTTGAGCTCAATTCGAGCACCATACACCTTCCATCCGATGAAATCTTTCACATAGGCTGCTAAACGTCCCACGTACGTTTCCTCGGATGCTAGTCCATAGAAAGTTACCGTAGTGTCGCGTACCGTCATGACCATTACGTGGTTATTCGTTTGCCCCGTGGCTGATACATGGTATCCATACACAGAGCTTCTCTGATTCGGATTTTTTGACCACTCTAGTTTTACAGAATTTGTCGTTCTGTCGTACACCTTTAAGTCGACTGGAGGCAACGGGACTAGAAACCAAATTAAAATATTTTCGCCAACATGAAGTAACCACAGAGCATATTTTTAAAAGATAATAAAGTCATAATTTAAAATAATGAGCAATGAAATTTCATTTGAAAATTTTCTTTTTTGAGTTTGCCTGAGACACTTGAATGTATTATGTTCAAGGAACTGCTATTTACTTGTAGTGGCTTTGACCTGCGACACGTTACTTTCTGACCGCAGTGTGTCATCTGCAAACACTGCTTGAATCTCTACAGTGTACGTCTTCCCTGGTCATGATATACATGATGACGCTTTGACATAGGAGCATCAAAACGTGATACTTGTTTTCTATCCTTATCTAAAAGGGTCATTTGGAAACCAGTGAAGTCACCCGTTTCAGGTGGAGACCATGCGACACTTACTGTATCCTCGGTAGAACCGTTTGATATTAATCGAGCCATATTTGGTTCTAAAACAAAACAATACACTGCAAATTAGTTATAGTATTCTATATTTTATTATATTGTACTGTATTATATTATATTATTATAGTATTTTGTTATTAAAATGTGCATAGTTGTTTTAAAATATAGACTACAATCCATTAAAACCATAACTAAAATGAATTGCAAATACATCTGCTTAAATCACATCCTAAACGCACGAGTTACAAATCGACGTGATACAGGCTTGCTTTGTTTCATCGTTTTTACAACAATCACTCTCAATTCATAGACTGTTGCAGGTTCCAAATTTATCACTCGTTCTGACGTCTCTGTGGCGTCCTGCCTGGGCAGATCTTCAAAGTTTACCTTTAATTAAATAAATGAAATGCGAATTCACACAGATTTCTGGCTGTAAATGTAAATCATAACAAACACCGAGTAAACAAATGCATCCCATTATAAAGGAATGAGAGGAAACTGCCAGCGTACCCTAACGGTGTGTAAAATTCACACGCAATTGGAAAAATTGTAAAAACGCAATAGGCGTGATTCTGAGCGATTATGTGGATGAAACTTGCTCAACTTAATACGTAACACACAAGTTTACAGAACAATTCGATGAAAATTCTATATCAAAATCTCGAGTTCTCTTTCATCGTCTAGTTTGTCTGCTTGTGTCATAATAATAATAATAATAATAATAATAGAAGCTTATAAATAAATAAACAGACAAGGTCCATTGAACTCTTTCACAAGTCTTTCACAAGTCCAATGAACTCTTTCACAGGCTTTGTGTCCCATTCAAACACACAGCCCCATTATTTGTCTCAGCATTTAAGCATTGTGCACGTCAAAAACAGAAAATACAAGATTCATTTTCTGCTAAGATATACATAAAAAAATCGATCAACTCTCTGAAGTACTCTCTCCTGGAAAGGTCGTTTTTGTGTTGGGTTTCTGTTTTGAGAATATTAGTTTTTTTAGTATGCCTCAACCTTACTGAAGTCATTAGGGCATTATGCTTTGACTTAACGTCCGTCCTGCCTTTTCTCGTTCTGTAGTTCAATTGTACATAGATGAAAGAATTTTGCACGTGGCCTCCTGTGTGTAAATGGGTAGCAATCTAATTAGGTTATGTCATCCTAGATAAGGGTACCTGTTAAATTTTCTTAGTTTCAACTGGTGTATCCAGGTTGAGATAATTATTATTAATATTTTATTATTACACTGTTTTTACATAGCGCTTATTCACTTAGCGCTTTACAATATAAAATTCAAATAAAGTTAAATATGCTTCAAAATAATATAATACTGATTTAACATAAATTAGCAAAGTCTTAGATATTGTTGGGGAGCTTGTTCATGTCTCGAGGACCTGCCACGGAGAATGCGCGTTCATGAAATTTCATGTTTGTTTTTGGGACTACCAGAGGCTTTTGTATGCATTGCGAAGCTCCTGGTTGGTGTGTATCTAATAAGCATATCGAGCATATATTGAAGAGAATATCCGTTAAGCGCTTTGTACATTAAAAGGCATATCTTGAAGATTATCCGTTTACGCACTGGTAATCAATGCAAGGTTTTACATGCTTCTGAAACAATGGCATCCCAGGGACAGTTCGTAACTATTCTGGCTGCACAATTCATAACGGATTGTAACTGTTGTATTGAAGACATGGGAAGGTCAATGTAAAGTGCGTTGCAGTAATCCAGTCTGCTGATTACCAAATCATGTACCAGTACCTTGGTCACGTCTTGAGTGAGGAAGGGCCTAACACTTTTTATCCAGTTTAAAAAATAGAAGTACTTTCCTTACTGATTAAATCTGCAGAAGCGGAAGCGACATTGAAGAGTCCATAATTACACATAAATTTATGGCCTGATGCGTTCGTATAACCGTGTCTCAACCTAAATCTAGTGACTCGATTTCAATAAATGCTTCATAATGCTTGCTAACTAAGATAAGGAATTCCGTTTTATCCTTATTAAGCTTCAGTTTGTTGTCACAAAGACATTCTGAATTCGAACTATTCCATCTTCTAACATTGCTTTGGTTTCACATTGACTTGATACTGATTTAGGAATTGCCGACCTCCACCCTCAGCTGCGTATCCACATAACAGTGAAAGAATAAAAGCATCAGACGTGCAAGTAATTCAAGAAATGTTGTGTATTGAGTATACAGCCGGGGGACGACTATTGAGCCCTTGGAACGGAACTATTAGTTTAGACAAATCGGACAAGACATCATTAATCATGACTTGCATCGAACGACCCTTGAGGTATAACGAGAACCATCTAATTTAAGTGCCTCTGACCCCAAAGGACCTGTCTAATCTGTCTAGAAGAATGTCGTGGTCAACAGTATCAAAAGCAGCTGACAAGTCCAGAAGGGCCAGAAACACTAACTGCTGATTATCCAGAGATAGCAATGAGTCGTTGAATATCTTTAGGAGTGCTATCTCTGTGCTACAAAAAGCCTCATATGTTGACTGCATGGTTTCATGTAGAGAATTTGCATCAAGATGATAGTTTGATAGTAATTGTTAACACGATATCCCTAGATCACTTTAATGGATTTCAACCATAATCTGCATGTAGCTTCTATTTCAATACGCCTCAGCCTGATACATTTAGGGGCCCGTAGTCAAGGTCATTTTGATATACTGCAATTTGTACTGGGGATCTATATACGAATTGTTTAATTCATGATATCGTCACTTTGGTCGAAAGGATAACAAGCCATTTTGTATGTTTGTATTATGTAGAAAGAAGGTGCTCGAACTGTTTAGTTTTTAGCGATCTTCAGTTGCAATTAAAGGTCACACAAATCGCAGTACCATCTATAAGTTTGCTGTTGACATAATATATCCAGTTCTACCATACTGAATTGAATCAAATCTAATAAGTACCCGGAATTATGATAAAATACACAATCTTTCCATCAACTATGGTTTGCTTGTTGGACTTGGTTGGATATGCGTGTTCCCAAGAACACTACCTTTGTTTGCGAAAAGGATTTATGCGTCTTCACCATGTAAGATAGTATCAAGATTAAAGCATTAATTTCAAAACCAGTCAAATTTGATCAGCTCAATCAGTGGGACTTGAGTTGAGTAAGTTTATTTTTATTATGAAAGCTACAAAATTTTCGAGGTAAGGAAATGAGACCTGGGCTCAGTTTTTCGGAAACAGAAGCTCCAGTCACTATTTTGTTACTGATCTGAGAGCATTAATTTACCTAATTTTGTTATACTGTTCAGATTTTTTTACGTATTTACAGAAGAATTCTTGTCTATCATTTAAGTTTATATGAACACCTGTATATCATAGGTATAGCTATCCTTAGAGGATGCATCCCACATTACGGTCATAGAATTAGTTGTTACATCATCAGCTTGAAGATTCCGCACCGGTTTTGGATCTGGAATATTAATTTTATGGTATATAAACTATCGCTTTTAAACTTTAAAAACTACTCGAATATAAACAATTTAATGTGAACAATCTCTATCTAAAAGTATAATTGTATTTTAAATGATGTGATTTAAAATTGTCACTTGTTAAGACTGTTTGGTCTGGTTTTGCATGTTTGAAGTTTTTCGCAATCGAGATGTTTAATTATTGAATGAAGTTTTTAAAGATCTATAAGCTTACTTGTTTGGACGCTAATATTTACTGGCTTACTCAATACTTCACCATTAGCTGTGAAAAGAGTGATCGTATATATTTTGGCTGCTTCCAACCTCGGAAATACTGCCTCAGGATTATTAGAAATTTCAATGACCCTGAAACAATTGCATCTTCTGATAAAATCAAAAATATTATTTACAACGTATAATAAATAAAATACTTTTAAAATCTTACGAAAAACATATCTGAAGAGTAAAAGAAATATCTTAAGACCATTGCATTTGTATTTATCAATTTATCAAGTTACAGTTACCACTTAAAGAGCAATATATAAGACATGCAAGCATTCAAAGCTTATGCAAAGATATTGATTATTTTTTATAAACAAGAGACGGTAACTTTCGTGAATTTCCAGTTTTATGCCATCTTATATTTTCATTGTATTTCATTTTACTTACATGTCAACGGTATCTTACATTTCAACAGAATTCACATTTCTTAAGCATTTAATTTCGATAGCATCTTATATTTCGATAATATTTTACATTTCGATAATTTCTAGCATTTTGTAAATGTATGTGATTTTAATAGTACAAGCATGCTGATAATATCTCATTGTGCCACTGTCTGACGTTTTAATAATTTAATATATTTCAACAGTGTAATGCGTTTCATTGTATTAATATTTACACAGTATCTCATTTCGATAGTACGTTAGTAATAGTATGACAGAATTCGATATCAACTTCAATTTCAATAGCATCTTCAATTCAAGAGTATTTTACCGTGGTAATTCTCCTTGCTTATCAATGACTATTTTGTAGCTGTCAAAAGTCGCTGTCTGTACTGCTTCCTAGGCAACAGTTATGCTATGTGCTGTGGTGGCCTTCTCCCTCTGTCCTGTTGGTGTGGGAAGTTCTTGACGGTTGGATGACATGAAACAAATTAACAACTAACAGCCATATCTTGCATCAATGCAATCTATAAAATGTGTGAAGAAAATATATGATCAGTAATATAACTTTTTATTGGGTCACCACTCATTTACCCGCGATGATTTTACAGTGTACGAATTATTGACCTCAAAAGTTAATACTTGAAAATTTTAATTCATGTCTAAAAGCTCATTGACAAATTTGTTTGGTCATATTTTTTCTCATTCTAAACCCTGGTACATTACATAAAAACGAAATCAAAGAATTTTACACAATCACATTAAAAAATATTGTGCTTTAAAAATATGTAAACAAATGGTAATATTATACAACAGCATACACAAAGACCGATTAGAATTTTCGATCTAAGTTCAGAAACACATAACCCTGTTGTTTTTTTCAGCCTTTCATTTTACCAATTATTCATTAAATTTGCAGATTCATTGAATGGTATTCAAAAATAAAGTGAGCCAATCAAATATTTAAATATTTAAATAAAAATAAATGAAATATTTAAATAAAGTGGCTGATGAAATATTTTTATTATGATGCTTGTATATATTAATTATTTACCTCGGTTTCTTGGTAGAAATCCCATAAGAAAATTGTAGAATCTTACGACAACGCTGCTATAAATCCTGTATATGATGCCTTCAGGTGGTTGACCTGTTAAAAATGCGAGAAGCACAGCAAAGGCTAATTTATGGACCAGAACACAGCAAGGGCTAATGTACCAATAAGTAACACAGCAAAGACTGCTTCCTCCCAAAATATTATATTATTGACTTTGTTTCTTACTCACAATTCTATATCTAGCAGTCAAACAAATCAAGCAAGACATTCCTTTAAACTCCTTTTGAGTATGCCAGTACCTTGGTTTACGTGTGTTTAACATTATTAAAACACCAAATTGACAATTAATGGTCCGTTTAATAGACAGTTTTTATGACAGTGATGTCTGTTTGAGCCATTTAAATATCTTGCAAAGGTACAAGCATGACGTTTAGCTTATATAAAAACAAATGCTAAATATTAATAATACTAAATACTAAATATATTTCTTAACAAGGGAGGAATAATGCATCATTGTCTGATCAATTGCGCATTCATATAATTAGGAATGCATTGTACAATGGTCTATCTTAGGTCATTGAATCTATTGATTTGATTATTGCACGTACCTGTCTGTGTTGTTGTTGTTGTTGAAACGTTGCGTAATGAATCGTCTGTAATGCAATGCAACTGTTTTTAGCTAACATTTGTCAGATATATGACTTTCAATGAATTTATAAGATTGTACGAGCAGGCGTTTTTTCTTGACATTGCGACTGTTATTCGTGATAGTACTTCTTTAGCTATGCTTACCGTAAGACATCGAAACATAGAACTTAATCTGAAGTTGTGCATCAATCATTTTGCGTCTGCAATTTCGTTTTCATGTCCATAATGCTTTGCAAACAAAATGCACAAATACAGCGCACTAGCTGCAGTACACGTGTTGAAACTTTCTGAGTATAGCACACGACTTCTTGGCACTTGTTTGTGATTTTTTAATGTTAATAGTCTGATTTTTTTTAACTGTCAGCCCTCGGAATAACCAGATACTTAACGAATTTTTGCACTGGGTGACATAATAATTTTGTGGACAGACACGGCCCTTTCCAACGAATTAAATGGTTTCCTATGTGTCCCAGTAGAATCCATTGTATATCCTCTGTATACTTAATTTTAGAATTTGTGGCTTAGTAGCTGGCCAACATGTATAACAAAATTTGAGATCCAGTATCCAGTACTCTCCATTTAAAATTCACCTAAATGAGCGCAAAAGTTATTTTTGTCAGTTTTGTCGAATTGGTGTACAGTGCGTGGAGCAAAGTTCAGCCAAAAGTTGTATTTGGGTTGGTGATCTTTTGTGCAAAACCAGGGGCATCGGTCAAGTATTGTACATGGACGATTTGATACTGACAGGTTTAAAAAAACAGACTTTACGTGGGGGTTGAATTCCCGAATCTCACTCTCATTTTGCTACGGATATACATCCCCCGACAACTGATTTCAGAGCTCGCATGATCTGAGATACAACTCGCAAAGACTTTTTACTCTAATGTGTATTTTTGTCCTAACAAACAAAAAAAACATCACAACGACTGGAAAATCACGGGATCAATATAAATATAAGACGTCAAAACAACTATTTGTCTTTAATTACTCTTTGACTCGTGTTAACTGTTTCACTTGGTTCAAGTTGAATCTCTCAAATGTGCTTGAACATATATTTGCCAAAAAGTAATCTACATAAATTTGTCAGTTTTAAAGATACTAAATGTCTTTATCCTAACCACACTTGGTTCCTGTAGTACGACTTCCTTTACTTCTCTTAAATCTGCGATCTTGTTTAATTTCTGCAATACATAAAAACATACACACTATTCAGTTCATTTCTTTATAACATGACTTCAGAGTGTATGTAGTATATAATTACTATGTTAATACAGTATGTAGGTATTGCTTTAATACAATCTGAAAGTATTGAGTTGGTACAATATAAAATATAGACAAAATAAAAAATAATTAAATAAAGAAATAAAATAAAGTCAAAGTCACAATAAAAATATAGAGAACCTGGAAAACTGGAAATTCGTCCTAACGTTATGCTGCTTTCTACAGGAGCATTTCTAAAAAATAAGTCTATAGAAGATAAATCATTATACTAGCTATACGTTTTTTTTGTTCTCATGAAAAAATAATTGTAAATGTGTACGCACTCCTTATTTTATTATATGCATACAGATCCTCAAGTAACTGAATGATAGGAAACCGGAGGATTCAGGATTATTAGCACCATTAAAATACGCGCCTGTATAAGCGAATGTTTTAACTAGGCAGTTTTTATGGTAGTCCTTCGCTAAAATTTATAAAGGAGTCAATACAGTTACGAAATTTTAGAGACATCCTCAAAAAGAGAAATAACTAAAACATGGATTGTGCATTTTCTGTGTTGTTATTATTCGATTTGAGATGAAATCAGTTACTCCTGTTGACCTGTCGGCAATAAGGAGAACCTCCCAAAAGGGAGAAAATATTTCTTAATGGGTCGTGCTTGTGAAGTTAGTTCTTAAGCATGTGGTTTTAATCGGCATATCAGTTAGTGTGTTTGTGCTATTACTAACGATAAAGAGGAAGGCATCACTGAAGCGAAGTTTTTATTTTTAAATTGCGTACAATATTATTTTTTGCCTTTAGCCTTCGCGCGAGTACAAATCTGATCCTTCTGGGTAGATTCAAACTACCCTCTCTCTTCATTCAAAACGCAGTACTGTACGCAATCAGAATAAAGTGTTACTTTTTCTGTTCATTAATTTAACATTTCTCTTACCTCTTTGAAGCGGCGCATTCATTGCAGCTCATCAGTTCGTACCAATTCGTTTCACCGAGTGGACTTATAATTCCGTAAGGTATTTTGTCAATAGCTACGTCAAAGCCGCTTATATCCACTCGTTTTACTCTGTACTCCGGCTTTTCGCTATGTAAACGTCTGCCACGGTGGTCATATGACGTCACAGCGCTTAGGTTGCACGACTTGCATGCTTAGATGTGAAATGGCAAGTGGCAAAATTAATGGCAATGTGGCAAAACGTGAACAAAAAGAACACATGCACATTTTGAAAAAAATCACTGCCAATAATGCATCAGAAAGTCATTTAGCGCAGACAGAGACCACGTCTTGTTGCTATTCGATACAGTGTGCATCGACGATGAACGGATAATGTGATTAAAGATTTTATTCGTTCTTACACTTGATACCTTGTGACATAAATTTTAATTATGTTTATACCAGTAAATATGACTTGAAATTATATGAATATGTTTTATTGTTATTCTGTTATTGTAAGGCGCTACCTTCACACTGCTGCATGTCGCAGATTTCATGTGCACAAAACAGGATAATCAGCTCTTCTTCTTTCGATACCGAAGACTCAAGCTCCCTATATTCTTCCTCCGTCCTTATGACAATTTTCTCTTTATCTGTGCCAAAACATTCCTGACGTGATTTTCAACGTTTGCTGTTTTCGTTGCGTATTTTGTATTTGAAATCATACATAGGAATTTCCAATCCAGTCTTTTCTTACATTCGCTGTTAGTCCTTGACACAACTTTCACAAACCTTCTTTACCTGTTCTGTGACATCCAGTTATGTTGATTGCATTTGCCATTATACTGTCCCCAGAAAATACTAGATGAAGATGTGTAATGTTTGGTGCGTCGTTATAGTATTTATCTATTTGTCCCGCATGGTCAATCTATAATATTTATAATAATAAATTTATCAAAGAATTGTTGTTGCATGACATAATTAATGCAACATCTGTACACTCAAGAATTAGAACTAATTTCATTGCGATAAGGAAATATTTTGTGTTTTTTTCTAAAGTAATAAGGTAACCAACGCTCATGAATTTAGCAAATGATTGCAAGCGTAAATTTTATAGCCACGAGCGTATTTTGTATATCTTACATATCTTAAAAATCATAACCACGCCACATTCTGGTTTCATATTTGAAAGTTTCATTCATGGAACATAAAGTAATTTCATTTACTTTACTCAAAACAGTTATTATATATCTGATTCAGAGTGACAAAAATTCAAAATAACGAAACATCCTGACGTCAAAACAAATGTAATAAAACTTACTCTCTCTTCGTGGACGAGGCTCACATCATTAAACAATTTCACAGTAACACCTGAAGCGTAGACAACGTAGAATGAAAGGGTTTTCATTTCAAAAGCAGGAGGCTGAAGATTTGATGTAATAACAATGACGTATGTTAGCGTCAGTCTGTAGCTGACTGCAGGATCGTGCTGCCATAAATCATGCACATCCACTTCACCATTGTTAAGTAACGTAATTGCTGCTTTGAAATAGCCACTTCCTGGGTATGACATCAGCACATTGTCATCCTTACAATTTTCAGCGGCTGTTCAGATAATGGTGAAATCAGTTTCAGTTTGTAATAAGTCTCGCTAATGATATATTGAATATTTATATTTTTGCGATTATGTCGATATCGTTTCTATGTTGTAACAGTAATAAACATATTAATAAATATGTTGATGTACACACCCTTTTTGTACCAAGATTGTAGAAAATCTAAGCTGCATTTTAATCTAATATTTAAATATAAAAAAAAAACTCAATAGAAATAAAAAAAAGTGTCATGAACTATCATACGTGAAGTAAATAATATCCCTCTCTAAACAGTATACTTTTCAAATAGATACAAATACATACGATTTTCCTTCCGATACTGTGAGGATTTCCCTTGACTTCTTAACACCACTTGATTCGGAAAAGTGTCAAAGTCTATGCTTTTAATATTGATCTTTATACTGCCATTTCGGTAAAGCTGAAATGCGATGTGATGTTAACAATACACTGCAATAATTATGGTACAAAATAAAAATTGTCAATTTCTAGTGACGTCGAAGTTTTTCGGTTGTAAAACTAAATGATCTTACTGACATAAATTCTCATTGTTTTCAATTCTCATAACTCATAAAAGATAAAGACTATAATTTATAAAATTATCTGTGTATTAACAACGGAAGTGATGTGACGTGTAATTCGCTTACGTCATAGCCTTAATTGCACTACAAACGCTTCTGGCAAAATTACTCTTTTTTCCAAAATTATCTTGAAACGTTAATAGGGTATAACGCCAAAATCTCTTGAGATTAATGCGATTATTAATACAGTAAGAACTTTTCAGGAAAGAACATTGGCTTTTCAACTTTATGTTGTTTATTAAAACGTTAAAAATTTTCAAATTCCTCTAACACACTGGCTCCCCACTTCCTCTATACTTAGCGAATCTTTTTTTCTGATACACATTAAGGTAGCACAATACGCAACTCCCTAATTGAATCTGGAGCGATAGTTCCCATACTCTGGTTTACACATATGAATCAATTACTCTGCTTTACACCCATGAATCCCATACTGTGGTTTACACCCATGCCCGATTTCGATAAAGTGATGTTGAATTACAAAACAAAGCTTTGATAAACTGCGCTTACCGTATCTCCTGCACTGATGTGATTGCTTAACAAATGCAAAAATGTAATCAGTAATAACATTTCAGGGCTTCACATTACCTTAAAACAATCCAGATGCAGTACATAATGAATAGAGCAAAAAATGTAACAGACAAACTGCTTATCGGGACCGATACGAACAAAACACTTGGTTTTCAGGTAACTCGATTCCTTTGTATCTTGCAACTCCTGATAACAATGGATCAAATAAATGTAACTGTTTTTTGCAGCCACAAACAGCAGTAAGAAATTCCATGGCATTTGTTGAAATATATGTGACATGAGCTCATTATTACATTGCACGGAATATTGCGTATTGTCAATGTGTCCGCTTGAAATAAATAATAACATGTTGACGCTAATTCTGCTGTTTTCAAGTACCTATTGTGAAAGCCTTGGTATATTAGTTGAAACAGATTTCGTAGAAGCATCGCATTACTTTAAAAGCGGCACATCTGATAATACAAGTAAAAATAGACCTTTAAATTTAGTAGACCAAAGTTATCTGACAGTTAGATACCCAAATAATATATTTCACTTATGCCTTATATAGACCTTATATGTGGAAATCAAACGCTAAATTACCAATGCAATCATACAACAACTTGTCCATTTATAATAGCCTCCCCCAAATGTCCACCAAGCAAATAGGACCAAATGAGACATCGGATGACGAGGAGGAAAATACTTTTTGCCAGTCCTAAAAACACATGCCTGAACTTTAATAAAAGAGTTAAGGATTTAGGCCTGTTATGTCTGCAGGGCAGAAAGATCTAACAGAAAATAATGCAAGAATGTGATGTTTCATTCTTCTGCGTTCTGAATTGAACCTTTTGCCTGTGCTTTATATTGGTGTCAGTTGGTGCTTTGAAACAAACCTTCCCTATAATATTTTACGGAAAACAGAGTATGGAGAGAATTATTTCAGGTAGGAATTCATCACTTGAATATTGCCCTACCAATTTTGGCCAATCCCGTTATAGCACAGCACAGCTGAAATTGTCTTATATAAAGAGTAAATAATTGAATAGTTTATGACCAGAATTTGAAAATAAAGCCTATCCGTTTGATAGGAAAAGATTTGAAGACCAAGGATGGTTAGAGTGTGTACGGGGTCCTACAAGTGAAGAAAAAAAATGGATTATAAATATTACAGGCTATATACAGGAACTTAAATGTAAAACAGGATTCTAGCTTCTACAGAGCGCATGTGCAATTCGATGAGAATAGGGGCAGATGATCAGATCTTCTATTTATAATAAGTCTTGAGCATTTTGAGCTTTATGGAGCCTGGAGACATTTCACTCATGCACACCATGCCATAACAAGATATCTTACCAGATAGCTTCTTTTTTTTGGTTTCGTTTTTAATTTGAATAGAAGAAACAGGATGCACACATTCACGAAATCATTTTTATTGTAAAAAAGAATACAATGTGCATAGGATTTAAGTAGGAAATTCCATAAATTACGTTTGTTGTGTTATCTTGATAAAGCATGGCGATGCATAATAGACGCATATTATCCCAATATTCCCTAATCAATAATATTTTTCCAATGCATATACTTAGCACGTTGTCTCCAAAGTTTACAGTGCTTAATTTTCTCTCTTAAAATATACACCGCACGTGAGATTTTTTAAATTTTCAACATTTTTAATATTTTTTCACGTATAGTATACCACAACTTTATTCTTATTTTACGCGTGGAAAAAATGTAGTTTATAGTATTTTACATGCAGTTCACTAATTTAGACAAAATTTTGCAAATTGTTCATTTTAGAAAAAATACAGAAAATCAATTCCCCTTAAATATTGATTTTGAGCCACAAATATAAGGAGTTAAAGCAAAAGATAACTATTTGTGGCGGTTGCACGTCTACATAATGTACATGCAAACCGTTGTGCATGCAAACCGGGTGCTACCCTTTTAGCATGCACAACGCTGCCCCATTAAAAAAATAGTATCAGTACAAGAATTAAGGATATCAACCAATGCTTTAGGCAAGCATTTGCTAGGGTTATGTTCGAATATTTGAATCACAGATGCAAGCGATTATGCAAAAATAAATTCAAATATAGTAACCGTATATTTGCTCTTAAGGTGTGTCCTTTTCTGTACACACCGACAAATCTTTATCGGAGCCACATCAGGCACCTTTCTGATTCTAATAAAATGCACAAAATCAATATGGATAATGCCAGTGCATGAATGTTTGGGCAACCAGTGAAAAGGATTGCCATCCTATAGCATTTACTTCAAGTACAGAAAGAAAGGCGCATGGAGAATCATATTGTCAAACAAAATGCTGCACATTTTACGCTTTGAAATGATAAACAGATAAATAATAAAGAGGTTAGTGTAACAGTGCAAATTATACATGGGTAAGCTAAGGCACGCCTAGAATAACACACATTTATAGCTATGGATTTGTTTGTGTCAATGTCTCACTAAATGCAGAACAAATTGCTGCAACAACTGATATCATTTAAATAGTACAAAGCAAGCAAAATGGTATAAGCCCTGTAGTGCGTACAAATATTTTAAAACACTTAAAAACCATTGAACTTTTATTCTTGAGCTCTCACATGGTTTTAATGAGAAATTTGTATGCACCACAAAGTGATGATTAGCAATATGATCAAATTGAAAATTTACATTAATCGCGACATAAAAATTGTCAAGTACAAATCTTTATTTGTATTATAAACCTTTTTGGGCATTCCAGAAATAGAAAGCGGGACTCCATTTTAACCCGCCACAGGGGCTTAATCCGGTGGATGTATGGTTATAAGGATGGTTATGGTCATAGTGTGCAGCAGATAGCTAGTTGCAACTAAAGAATATATATGGGAATTCCTATGAACTGTACACATTGGAAATCCCAATGTATATGTGCTTTTGTGAGATAAACCGATGTTAAAAGTCGATGCCTAATATATAATGAAGGGGCAAATCAAGGGCAGGAGCACCAATGCATTTTTCCATGCAGAGGGTATGCACGGTACTGACATTGTTTAACGTGCCACTCAAATTCCACATAAGACGCATACATATTTTATGTGGGTAAAACAATGTGTATTTACCTTTTGTTTATATACCTTTGCCTTTATCTTTACACATAATTTGGACACTATCTCTAGATCGCAAAAATAGTTGGAAATCTTTCGAATTCTAAATTGTGAAGTCATGTAAAGAAGTATTTCGAACTTAGGGAACCGGGTCCAAGTAAGCCCAGTGCAAATAGTTTTCCTATTTCAAGGGTTCTTGTGTACTCACCTTATTGTCTAAAACACCGCTTATTGGAACAAAACAAGTTATCACAACAAGTATTCCAAGCTGGCTACTGATGGCTAAAGGAATCATAATGTTTATTTATGTTCGAGTTAACACAAATATTTTAGTAAGGTGTCCACAGTAAGGAGTCACATAGAACTAATTGTCCACAACGAAACTAAATCCTTTACATTCTATCACTAAAATTGTTTATTTTTCACTGAATCTAGCGTTTGTAATATTACCCATCTGTGCAAGAACCTCTGCTTATAAGTGCCAGACATCGTGAAACACAATATGCCTAGTTCAAGTACCATGCTTAATTGAAATTAAACAAAACATTACTTTGCAAATTAAGGCCAGAGTCCGAGAGGAAATACATTGCTTTAGCAATTCATTGCTTCTGATATCTCGCTCAAATGATAAGCCCAAGAATTTGGATTTTATTGCCGCCTTAACTGACTGTAATGGTACATGACGGTAAGAGCATGTCATTGGGTGACTTTGCTGAAGACATTTGAACAAAATAACAAACACCCTGACTCAAAATTTACAAATCAGAAGTCTAATGTGAAAAATTACAGTAATGGATTTGTGTAGAATAAAGATAAACATGTAAAACTTTGGGATGCCAAAATGTAACAAATCATAAAACCAAAAATATACAAAAGAGTTTTGTCTAAAGATATGGACACGTCAAAATATACGAATGAGCGTAATTGGAAAAATAGTTAAGGTGTGACTAAATTTGTTACTTGATATTGAAAATGAACAGAATAGAAGTAATGCTTACCTGAAATCTTCTTCAATATACCATACTTTCGATACAAATGAAGCAGAAAATAAAAATACGAAGTTATAAATAAGCAGAAATGCATTTAAATACACGAATGTACAAATAGCTGTATTAGATAAGGAAAAATTTAGATAAAAAATTTTCATTCTGTCAAAGCTTAGACGATTCCATGGACAGAAGTAGGGTGAAAACGCCGTTTCTACTGCACTTTGTGACGTCATACTGTCTGGACCGGAAGTGACGTCATGTCTGGAAGTAACGTCATCATGTCTGGACCGGAAGTGACGTCATAGTGTCTGTTTGTTTCTATCTGCTTCAGTTTTTGGATGGAGCGCGCGCCCGTGTCAATGACGTCATCATGACGTTATAATGAAGTCATGACGACATCATCATCATGACGTTATAATGACGTCATAATTACCGTATGACGTCATGACATCATACTAAGACAGTCCTAAGCAGCATAACCCTAAGTCACCTGTCAATCACCATGACGTCATCAGTCACGTGACCTGTCAATTATCGGTCACGTGACCCTAACCCTAACAAGAGCTCCAGACCACTTTTTGACGTCATAATGACGTCAGATCCCTAGGAGACGTCCCTTCTACCATCTGTCTATCATGAGGAAACGAGAGTTCCACGCCACTTTTTTCTAGAACATTCTATTGGTCCAGAACCCCCATGGGTGTTCCACGCCACTTGTGACGTCATAATGACGTCAGACCCCTAGGAGACGTCCCTTCTACCATCTGTCTATCATACCTTCATAATACACATTCATAATGCACTCTATGGTTTAGGGTTAGGCTGCCCATACCCGGGCTCGAACCACCAACCTTCCGAGCATGGGTCCGACCACGAGTCCCACGCTCTAACAACTGAGCTATTCCGGACTGAACCAAAATGTTTTGTGAAAACATGCCATATAAGGCTATAATGCACAATGCACGATAAATTTCAGAGTGCACTCGTTCAGAGCGTGGGGGAAACCGATCGATAAGTTTCAGAGTGCACTCGTTCAGGGTGTGGGGGAAACCGATCGATAAATTTCAGAGTGCACTAGTTTAGAGCGTGGGAACGATCAATAAATTTGAGAAGGAATGGGATTTTCCCTACGTTAAGTCCAATGTTATGTTTTATGTTATAGTAGTTGGAAAATGGTGCTTCTAGACCAACTTTAGCAAATGAAGTTTTTGGAAAACATATAATGTATAAAATAAGTTTTAGCATTTACCATGCTACTTATTCAAATGTTCTAAAGTTATAGTAGTGCGAAAATGGTGGTTCTAGATCAACTTTAACAAATTTAGTTTTTTGATAACATATGATGTATAAAATAGGTTTTAGCATTTTACCAAGCTACTTATTTGAATGTTCTAAAGTTATAGTAGTTGAAAAATGGTGGTTCTAGACCAACTTTAACAAATTTGGTTTTTAACACCATATGATATATAAAATAAGTTTGAACATTTTAGCATGCTACTTATTTGAATGTTCTAAAGCTATAGTAGTAGGAAAATGGTGGTTCTAAACCAACTTTAACAAATTTTTTTGACAACATATGATGTATAAAATAAGTTTAAACATTTTACCATGGTGTAGTAGGGTAAAAATCAGGGTTCTAAACCAACTTTAGCAAATTTAGTTTTTTACACGTTTCAGACGATTCTACCACTTGGTTGGTTGGTTGATTGTTGGAAAATGAAAAGTGAAAATGTGGATAGTTATGTAGGAAAACTGCGCCCATTCAAAAGACGTGTTCGAATGGCAAGCCCATTTTAAAGACGTGTTCGAATGGCAAGCCCATTTTAAAGACGTGTTCGAATGGCAAGCCCATTTTAAAGACGTGTTCGAATGGCAAGCCCATTCAAAACACGTGTTCGAATAATTTTTGAAAGATATTACGTCGTGGTATTGTTCAACAAATTGTTCAACATGTTCAACAAGTTCAACATGTTCAACATGTTCAACATGTTCAACAGGTTCAACATGTTCAACATGTTCAACATGTTCAACTTGTTCAACATGTTCAACATGTTCAACATGTTGTTGTTCAACATGTTGTTGAACATGTTCAACATGTTCAACATGTTATTGTTCAACATGCTGTTCAACATGTTCAACAAGTAGTACATAAAGCTATGTTTAAAGACTTTCTCATCATTTGAATAGTGTAGGTTGAACCGAAAGGATGTATAAATGCAACATTTGTTCGAAATCTTACAATTAGCTGCAAAGTCGCATATGGTAAAGTTATTTCTAAACATTTTAGGAAATAGTGTGTCCAACCTCGAGTGTGCCAGCTCCCTATGGAGCATAAAAGGTACCTACCCTCAGACATAACGCACATTCTGTATCAAGATACTGAAGAGTGAACATGTCTGCAGTGAGTGAACAACAGCTACCATCTATGGCAATGCCTGCAGAAAATTTTATAGCAAAGCCTGAGACAATACCTACAGCAAAGTCTAAGGCAATGCCCATGGTAAAGTCCAAGGTGAAGTCACGTCAGCAGCGTCAAAAGCGACCACATCTTACAAAGATAAAAAGAGATGAGTTATCAGCTATGACGCCGCCGTGTAAAATGCGAAAAAATACGACAGAGCCTAATATGAAGCGAGAACCGGAGCGTAAAGCTGATACCACTATGAAGAAGATGCGTGTAGACGATTCACCGCTTATGATACCCATTAATGAAGAAACATATATTAAATTGGTGAAATATCAACAGAAAGTGATGGTTAACATTCGTAAATATATTACGAATCATGCATCTGGGAGGTTATATCCTACCAAGAAGGGAATTTTGTTATCATTGAAAGACTGGCACATGTTGACGAAGCAAATGACGTCAGTTGATCTCATGCTTCAGAAAATGGATTTGTATAAATGCAGTGACTGTCAGAAGATGGTTGAGTAGAAAGTCATATGTAACTGTATACAGTTTTAACAGCATGACGAGCTTAATAAATGCTTTGATTTCATCACAGTGCAGAAGATTGGACCGAAGGTTTTGAAGCTTGACAAGAACTTAGCTTTGACTCATATGAACATGTACATTTGATATGTAGTTCAAATTAAATTGTCTTCATATGTAGACTATGAAATTAACATTATCTATGTTCATGTGAAATCAGTTGTTATAAAATTTTAAGTTAAGTTCTTCTGCACATGTATTAACATAATATGTATTTGAAATAGTTTTGTTTTTATCATAATTGTACATAGTTTTAATGTTCAATAAAAACACATATGATGCTTTTCAACTTTTTATTTTTCTCATACAATACTTGGATATAATACATAATAAAACAATACTTGGATATAATACATAATAAAACAATACTTGGATATAATACATAATAAAACAATACTTGAATATTATACATAATAATACAATTCTTGAAAATAATACATAATAATGCAAAATTAACTATAATACCCAATATATGATATATGGTTTAAGGGTCAATTAAAACCGTGTCAGGAACCTTACGACTTTATATGTTGCAAAGCAAGACATATATTACACAGCGCTTAAGTTAATTAAATATTACAACATTTATAAAGTCTTTATTATAAAGTTTAGTCAAATAAGTCTATTTTTCTGCATCTGTTTCACTCTGTTCACTGTCCATGCCACTTTCTTCGTCACTGCTACCATCCTCCTCCTCCTCCATATCTAGTAGCTCTTCAAAGAATGCGTTGTTTTTCCTTATAGCCGCCTTTAATGCCTTTGAATACTTATAATGTTTTTCATCAACAAAGTAATTAAAGTCCTCTAAAATCTTTTGATAATGTTTGCTTTGTTGTAGACGCTGGGTATAGGTGAACAGTCTCATAAACAGTTGTTTTAGTCCATGCTTATAAATGGGTCGAAGGTCATAACTTGCTATTTCACGCGCATCTTCAAGTCCTTGTTCTTCATATTCTGAAACCTTTTCTTGAAATATGTTATCATAGTCATCGTAGACGTCTTGAACCATATCATGCCAAACAGAGTCTATTTCTGACTCACTTTCAGAGTCTGTTTCTGACTCACTTTCAGAACTCCTGTCATCAGCATCCTCACCACACTGCTCCATATGTTTGAGCAAAGCTTTTTCGCTGTTGTACAATGCACCACATTCTGCACAAGCATGTGCATTCTTTTCAGCTATGTTGACGCTTTGACTTTCCATAGAAGACTCATCTAAAGTTTCCGTGAAAGGTAGTTTTACAGGGTTTTCCATATCCGATTCTTCATCCACTTCTGAAGCGTGAGCAACCTTTAAGTGTCTTTTAAGACTTTGCGGCCAATTGTAAGATTTCGAACAAATGTTGCATTTATACATCCTTTCGGTTCAACCTACACTATTCAAATGATGAGAAAGTCTTTAAACATAGCTTTAGGTACAACTTGTTGAACATGTTCAACAACATGCTGAACAACAACATGTTGAACATGTTGAACATGTTCAACAACATGTTGAACAACAACATGTTGAACAAGTTGAACATGTTGAACATGTTGAACAAGTTGAACATGTTGAACATGTTGAACATGTTGAACAAGTTGAACTTGTTGAACATGTTGAACATGTTGAACCTGTTGAACATGTTGAACATGTTGAACATGTTGAACCTGTTGAACATGTTGAACAATTTGTTGAACAATACCACGACGTAATATCTTTCAAAAATTATTCGAACACGTGTTTTGAATGGGCTTGCCATTCGAACACGTCTTTTAAATGGGCTTGCCATTCGAACACGTCTTTTGAATGGGCGCAGTTTTCCTACATAACTATCCACATTTTCACTTTTCATTTTCCAACAATCGACCAACCAACCAAGTGGTAGAATCGTCTGAAACGTGTAAAAAACTAAATTTGCTAAAGTTGGTTTAGAACCCTGATTTTTACCCTACTACACCATGGTAAAATGTTTAAACTTATTTTATACATCATATGTTGTCAAAAAACTAAATTTGTTAAAGTTGGTTTAGAACCACCATTTTCCTACTACTATAGCTTTAGAACATTCAAATAAGTAGCATGCTAAAATGTTCAAACTTATTTTATATATCATATGGTGTTAAAAACCAAATTTGTTAAAGTTGGTCTAGAACCACCATTTTTCAACTACTATAACTTTAGAACATTCAAATAAGTAGCTTGGTAAAATGCTAAAACCTATTTTATACATCATATGTTATCAAAAAACTAAATTTGTTAAAGTTGATCTAGAACCACCATTTTCGCACTACTTTATCTTTAGAACATTTGAATAAGTAGCATGGTAAATGCTAAAACTTATTTTATACATTATATGTTTTCCAAAAACTTCATTTGCTAAAGTTGGTCTAGAAGCACCATTTTCCAACTACTATAACATAAAACATAACATTGGACTTAACGTAGGGAAAATC
This sequence comes from Protula sp. h YS-2021, assembly GCA_949752745.1. Lineage (NCBI taxonomy): Eukaryota > Metazoa > Annelida > Polychaeta > Sabellida > Serpulidae > Protula > Protula sp. h YS-2021. The sequence continues at coordinate 73,249,343 of OX457030.1, read as the reverse complement.
CCATTCCTTCTCAAATTTATTGATCGTTCCCACGCTCTAAACTAGTGCACTCTGAAATTTATCGATCGGTTTCCCCCACACTCTGAACGAGTGCACTCTGAAATTTATGGGCAGCCTAACCCTAAACCATAGAGTGCATTATGAATGTGTATTATGAAGGTATGATAGACAGATGGTAGAAGGGACGTCTCCTAGGGGTCTGACGTCATTATGACGTCACAAGTGGCGTGGAACACCCATGGGGGTTCTGGACCAATAGAATGTTCTAGAAAAAAGTGGCGTGGAACTCTCGTTTCCTCATGATAGACAGATGGTAGAAGGGACGTCTCCTAGGGGTCTGACGCCATTATGACGTCAAAAAGTGGTCTGGAGCTCTTGTTAGGGTTAGGGTCACGTGACCGATAATTGACAGGTCACGTGACTGATGACGTCATGGTGATTGACAGGTGACTTAGGGTTATGCTGCTTAGGACTGTCTTAGTATGATGTCATGACGTCATACGGTAATTATGACGTCATTATAACGTCATGATGATGATGTCGTCATGACTTCATTATAACGTCATGATGACGTCATTGACACGGGCGCGCGCTCCATCCAAAAACTGAAGCAGATAGAAACAAACAGACACTATGACGTCACTTCCGGTCCAGACATGATGACGTCACTTCCAGACATGACGTCACTTCCGGTCCAGACAGTATGACGTCACAAAGTGCAGTAGAAACGGCGTTTTCACCCTACTGACAGAATGTTTTATTGCCAATATGTTTGTTAAAAATTTGCAGTGTTTTAGGCAGGCAACCACAGACTTTAGGCATTTATTTTATTTATTTAATAAACATCTATTTTGAGGAATGTGTATCTAAAAGCTTTATTTGATAGAAAAGCTTTTTACCATTTATCTGATTCACACGCAAATATCTTATGCAGTCTAATAGCAAGCTAATTTTGTTTTATATACCAGCCATCACGTGGCACGCGTGCAGTATCGGATAAGTGACAACAATTCATCACCACGACTACGTTCTAATTTCTGTCTTCAAAATAATATCACTGGAAATATTGATCATATATTTTTAAATATTGATTATACCTTCAGATATATTTGATAGTTTTCAAACCCTCATAGATTTAAATGTTTGTTTTCCTTAGAGTTCAGTTTTAGAATGTGTAAACACAGTTTTGAGTTTAATCACATGAGCATCACCTGGTTTCAAGTAAATATTCCTGAGATTTACGCTGTGTCCTTTATTACCAGTCTTACTTACGATGACCTGAATTTGTGTCACTGCTACGCTTCCAAAATACACACTATTGTTCTCCGTACATTCTTCATATCCTACCTGTAAGAGAATGACATAAATACTTCCATTCTTTGCAAGATCAAGATTTTGTTGCTTAAAAATGATATCTCACGACAAAGGTAAGCTGCTTCGCAGTAGAGGGTTCGTACTGATTCGGCAACGTCTTGCTGTGCCTTATCACACAGAAAAAACTACACTTTAAACTATATTTTACTTACTTTGGTTAATATATATTGGTCATATTATTTAAATAAACAACAAACAAGGGAATAGATTAAATTAATGAATAAATAAACTTATAAAAACATTAATTAAATTATGATGGCAGGACAACACTCCTCACACAGTCGTCCGCGGTTCAGAATCCACTCTTACAGAAGCGCATGGTTTTTTTTATAATTTTATTTTAAATAATTCCAATGATAATGTTAATATAGCTTCCGGAATATACAAATTACAACCAGTACTTCCAGAATGTGAGTCATATATATTTAGATTGCAATTGTGTGCGCCATCTCACACAATATGTAAATGTACATAAACAACTTATTTTTGATTGCAATTTATATATTTTTTATCTTTCAATGAAAGGGCAATCGATATGTCAAGTAATTGCACACTAACGTATTAGAATCGCATCATGAAAGGACAATTAGTACCTCAGCTGATTGTTTTTAAGAATTCTTTATAGCTCTACGATATTAAAGGGAAATGCGGGTATCTCACCTACAATTGACATTTCCTTCATACTTTCACAGTTTAATGCTTTGAGGGTATACATTTAAAAATTGAAAAGAAAAAGGGGGGTCACCGATGTTATAAGAGAAATAAAGAGGCTAAGAGGTCGCATAGTTTTACTATAGAAACCATTGGGAAAACCAAGAAATTTCAATCAAAACGTAAAATTCACACATAATCACAATTGACAATTGGCTCATTTTTTCCCTGTTTGAAGAACACGTCATACGAAATGTTTTAAGCAAATAAAAAAAATATATGTCACCGTATCAATAAGAGAATAATACAATCTTTTTGACCAAATCCCATTGACTCAATGGATGATTATGTGTGATATGATTTTAATGGACAATATATCAACACAGACCCTTCTAGGAACAAAATATCAATACAGACCATTTCTGGACACGACCATATTTGTCTTTGAAAATAATTTTTCGATCTAGACGGATTTAGTAGTTATTTATACTGTGTAAACATGGATTCAAACTCAGCGATATTCAAGTAATGCGCATTTCGGTCGCTAGATTGCGCAGAGATACCCGCATTTCCCTTTAAGTGCAGTTAAAATATTGTGTGGTCGTACAATGAAAGAGGATTAATATGTCAATTGATTGCATGAACAAAAATAAACAGAACCTAAGAGTTTAATTTAACAAAAATTAATAAAAGGCGCTTTTGAACCGCGGACTTCTGTCCCGCGGACTTCTTGACTACACTCTCAAGTTTTATAACCCCAATTTTGAGAGTCTTGTAATTGAAATGCACCGGTAGCCATGTTTGATTTGCCTCCGAGAAATCCGCATTCTTATCACTGCTCCACTTTAGCGGTACTTGGCTTGGGTATCTTACGTATCTAGTGTACTCCACCAGAAATTTCTGATTACAACAAAACACAGGCACTCAAAAAATAAGTCAAAGGTATTTTTCATGTGAAATTAATGTCATTTGTATTGTATGAAATATATACAGATGCAAATAAATATAGGGATAAAAGATTCAGAATTATTTATGCAGAGAAGGAGGTACGAAACGACTATCAAGAATTAACGTGTTTTTCAGAGGATAAGTGTACCCCTCCAAAACGAATTCCTCTTTGATCTAACACACTGTCTGGTGTGAGAGGAATAGCCAACAGTCCTATTTCTTCGCCGCAATACGTGGTTGGGGTATCAGGCAGCAGAAGGAGCATTGTGTTTAGAGCTATTTCGTATGTCTCGCAGATTCGTCTTGCACTGCGTCTTTTATCATGATTACCGTGCTTTATTAAGTATAGAAAGGTGCTGATTCGCGTTCTCCACAGCAAGATATATCATATTAAATTGATTAAATCAAAAACAGATTTTATGGATTTTTTTTCAAGATATTTGATGAGATTAATACCATGTGCTCACCATCATATGTAGTGTATGTGCTGTCATTTGATGTATGTGTGAAAAGTTCACTTATGCACTTTATTTGAATTGACTGTCTTTAGATTACGTATAGAAATCAAACACTGAGTATGAAACACTTGCTTGCAATGTTATTTACACTGCGTTTGTGTCACCACGTAATGTGTCGACATAAATACCGTGCTGAATGTCGTGCACGACGGTTATATCTACTGCATTATCAAGTGTTTTGCTGGGCTGGTAATCGTAATCGCAATCCACACATAATGCTAACGAGGTCAATGTCTACGTATTCCTGTTTAGCTCATCATGACCCAAGCAGAAACTACCACGGCATGAAACAAATACTTACATTTGTATACTTACATTTGTATACAAATACTTAATTGGTATATCGGATCCAGTATAATAGATCAAGATTTCCAAAGTGTTTAGGAATAAATTTCCAAAACTATTAACCTGCGAAATGTACTTCTGTTATTATTTTATGAGATAACACATCATATCTTCATATACTTTATACACACTTCAAATACTTCATGCGCTTCAAATATGCTTCAAATAACGTTTTAAATATGTGCTAATCGCACATTACACAACTCCAAGATCAGCGCTCATGCGCATTTCAAAATAAATGTTTTCTCTCATGTGGTACACTTTAAAATAATGTTAAGTAAAGCACACCCTTCATGGCCTTTTTCACATCTATTGTCCTATAATTTCAAATTAGGTTGATCTTTTTGAAACTGTTGAAATAAAACTGATTTCTTTTCTCATCTCACGTCCCGGCCACCACATCAACCTAACTGCAGTCAGAAAACACATTAAACCATGTTAGCAAAGCGCATCAAAACAAGCATAAAGTCCGGTCCTTCAATGAAATTTTGTTCCATAAGTGTAAAATGATAATGTAGTTCCTAAGGTCCAAAAGTTTTTGGAATACGCAAGTGGCTCGGGCCTGGAACTAAATCCAAGGGTAGCCGGGTAGCAAGGTGCTTACTAGCTAACAATTTACATCAGGTACATAACGTAATTCACTATACTTATGAATCACATGAAATTATCTCAGCCAGTTGTTGGAGAGAGATAGGGAACCATTGGTGTTTATCTGTCCGTCGTGCCATTAATTAATTATCACTCGTGTGGTTAGGTACAAACGCCATTAAAATGTGCATTTCTGATAAAATAATAACGATTGTCATTGATACTGGTTATTTGATATATTTTCATCTTAAGGGATGAGACATAAATCACTTCATAGTGAAAATGGGATGTATAAGACGATCCAGACTCACTTCTAATTTTAATTTGCTGTCCTAGAATATCAAAATTATCTAATGTGCCCAAAAAAGGGTTGATATCTTTGAAATCAACAATGATGTAACCAAAATCAGCACTTGGTGAAAATTAGATTGAATTCAGCCATATTGTATCAATAACCAGAGACTTTATATAATCCAACTGTAAAATAATCCCTAGACCAGTGCACAAGGCAAACATGTATGCCAATAATTTATAAGTCAATAAATCTTTTGATGTTTTAAAGAAAAAAGTGAGTACCATTGCACACTTGCAACATTTTGTCGAAGCATTTTTAAGATAGCAATGGTTCCATTAATGTTTGCATATATGCATCTTTAGTATGAATAAAATGCTCAATTAAAGTGCAATGAATTCTATTTTCGCTTGAAATAACACTGGTTTCATTTGTGCCATTTTTTGTAATTTTTTATATGTACCTGGGATTTTACAGTATATTAGATAGCATAAAGGTAATTACAAATAAGTAACGATTCCAGCAGATCTGCAAATCTGAGTGGTAAATTATGTTTATTTATCTGCTGATTATGTAGGCATCGCTCTTAAAAAATATTCATTAGTTTTGGAGACACGACTCTTTAAGGTTATAAAATGCTTAGATGCTTAGAGAAGAAAAGTCCAACCTCTTAACATATCCGATTCTACTTAAAGTAACAGTTATTGCTGAGAGTCGTGGATTGAATTAAATGAGTTCAACGATTTCACCGGTGTATATTCTCCGACAAAGATCTGCGTAATGATTGCCACTTATATTCAATTTTATGATCGTAAAATTACTGCGAAACCTTACCCTGAATATCTCCTATACCAACGCCTTCCGAATCCTTGAAGGGTTTTGGATAAATCTGATATATTATGGTCTTTTGCCGACAATCTACATTCTCGTTATTGCCGTTCCACAAATTAATTAATTCATTATTGACACGAATAAAAGCAGACTGACAGTAACATCTTTTGATGACAGTAGTATTAAATCGACCAGCAATAGTACTGTATATTCTGAAATTAACTTAAAATAATCCAAAAAATTATAAACATAGAACACGTTTGCACTATGTCACCTATTGTCGGCGTTGCACCTTTGAAGTTTGCTATTTTCTCTGGTTTGATTTAGATCATGATGTCAGAAGTGGCCGAGCAGAAATTTATCCACAAAGCAACAACTGTGGAAAATGTTGAAATATATAATAACCGTTTCATTTCCATTTGTAGTCGTGTTCGGTGTTCAATATGTAGCATATATGTAAATTATTATATTGAATAAAACAATTCTTTACTTTGCAATGCTTTATATGTTCTGTGTTTTATAACACTAATAAATTTTTAATAATACAGAGACCCATTACCCTATTTCAGTGGAGAGATAAAGCACAAGGAGACATAAATTCTCCATATTACAAATAAGCATTGCTCGAGGCACTTTACAAAAACATGGATTATTGGGCAATGTTGTTCAATCTGCGTCTGTTCTTGCCGTGCCTGTCAGGAAACGCAGTTCAATATACAAGCTTGGAATGATTAACAAGGATTTTTATGAGTGTAATGGGATATGGTAGACCAAATTCTTTGTTTTATGTTAAATCACTCTACACGATTATGTTAGTTACTATGCTATGAATTATGCATAAAAGATACAGGATTGATAAAAGGCGTTATTGTTTCAAGTGTTTCCTTTCTCTTGACATATACTGGTTCAATTGGTTGTCAGACTAGACAGACCAGATATTATGGTAATATGATTGTACTGTTTCCACTCGGGTTACAGAAGTGTGCCCTCTCTGCACTTATTTTTCTTCGCAAACCACTGTAGGGATATGCAAATGGGGGTTTTTATTAGGCTGATTTTGACAAGGGCTAGGGCCTAGTTTAGCTGAGTAGTTCGGCCGCGGAGATAGATTCATGATTCGAGATTCATGTCGAAGGACAAAAGAAAGTTCGCATATAAAAACTAAAATGTCTCCAAAACTAATGAATATTTTTTAAAAAATTAGCACCAGATTGTAATCCCAAGTTGCAACCATCGTTATTTTTTCATGCGGATTTGGTTATTTATTAGGGGTTTGTGGACATTCAAACATGGTACCATATTAATCCATATGAGTCAGTACCGGCTCAATGCTGTAGAATTATGAAATTCTACACGTGGTTATCCAATATAACCGCATATGTAAAGGTAGTAAATTGATGAAAACAACGGAGAGCTGAGATACCGCAAATACCGCAAAACTGTCGCAACCAGACTACTGGCATGCTTGAAGCTGGTGCATCTGCTCAATTCGTTGCCAGACATTTCGGGTAAAGTAAAAGAGCAGTAGCAAACCCCGAAGAAGATATCGGGACACTGGATCAACCAAAGACTGACCACGAGTGATCACACCTAACCAGGATCCTCGGATTCGCATGATCCACCTCTGGGAATGCTTCAAACCAGCCACAGTAACAGCAACGGAGATCATTAGACGGGTGAATAACCGCATAAGCTCGAGAACCGTTATTCGTCGACTACGCGAACATGGAATCCGCGCTCGTCGGGTCCACATCGGAGTGGTGCTAAATTGCGAGGGCCAACATCCACAGCCATGGAGCAAGGAGACATAACAATTGGCGGCAGGTGATGTTTTCAGATGAGTCACGATGCACACTTTTCCGCGAAGATGGACGTCAACGCGTATATAGTCCACCAGGCGAACACTCCGCGTCATGTTGCATAAAACAAGTTAACCGGCACGGTAGTGGCTCAGTCATGGTTTAGAGTGCAATACGCTTTAGATGGAAGTCACAACTGCTCATTATTTATGGAAATTTGACCCCGAATCGTTATACGGACACTGTTTTGAACAACCCAGTGCTCCCTTTTGTGCAGCAACGTCAAGACACCGTTTTTGTGCATGACAATGCCCGCCCACATGTTGCTCGGCTGTGTAGAGATTATTTAGCGGCTAATAATGTTGATGTACTCCCATAGCCGGCATATAGTTCGGAAATGAATCCCATAGAGCATCATATGGATTGCCAAGTTTAATCCGTATCCCACCGCCTCAAAATCTCGAGCAATTGAGACAAGCATTGATTGAGGAGTGACACGTATATTCCCAATAAAAAATTAACAGGTTGATAACTTCAGTGCATAGTCGAATCCAGGCCCTACTGCCTTCCAATGGATACCACACACGGTACAAGGGGCGGTTATAAACATTATAAATCGACGAAAACTGAAAACGGCATTTACACTGAATTTGACTCTTTGTAACATTTCACTAATTTTTTTCAGAAGTTCTATTTTTTATTACATTGTGGCACCATCTGTGAGGCATCTTTGGTACACATTGGAAGCAAATGGAGCAATTAAGTGAGTAACAATAATTTTTTTATTATATGCGAGCTTTCTTTCGCCCTTCAGTATATATCAACAGAAAGGAAACACTTGAAACAAAAGGTTTGTAATGTATCGGTCCAGATACCGCCATGTTTATGTGGCGTCTGACAACGCAAAATGTATTGATGATCCATTGAACAATAAATATGAATGTTAAATTAATATGAACTCTAGTGCTTAACCTATGACATATCTCTGGTTCTACGATTCAAATTATTTAATATGGAAAATTCAAAAGTAGCCTATTAGGATCCGGAATTTAGCATCTGTTTACTTGGTCAATTAGGTTTATTCCTCAGTGACAATTATTCCGATAATTCTAGCTTTCTGGATTGCTTTACCTGATAATTTTTAGATTTTGTTATCATCAAATGCTCTTTCCTAATTTATGCATGGTACTCTCATATAACGATCCTCGAATTCGAGTCTGTACTATGTGAAATATTAGATACAATATAATAATTAAGTTGACCAGATAACATGTCTTCACCTCCCCTCCTCCTTCCCCATCATTATATGGTTACACGGTATGGTTTCATGAATATTGGTCTCAGACAAACGGCATTAAAGATCAAAATTACCAAGGATAAGCACAATATACCGGCTCAGAGCGGCAATTTAAAGCTTCAGTATGGATGATTCTCGATTTGTGGTAAGGTTTGTGGTGTGGCCTTGAAAGTTTCTCAGACTCGGCACTGGCATGAAATCATATTTCACTAATTTCCATTATTTTTTTTTTGAAAACTCAGTTATTGGTGAATTTGTTCCATTTTTAATTATTGTGTTTTGTCAGAACGCTTAACCACAGTAGAAGGATTCAGAGGGGAGGGGGAGTCAAATGTCAGACATACCCACCCCCACCCCTACCCTCAACAGATGAATGCCCGCTTTGAATATTAAACAACCTTTGATAAAAATCACTTAACGTTAAATGTGTAAAAGTTTCATTTTAAACAAATTCCTTAATGAATAAACTAAATAAATGCCTAAGTTCAGACTACCTTTGCCTTTTTTGTCTGTTTGTTTGTTTGTTTTTTTTTTTCAAATTACAGACTTTTTGGACTGATTTGTTTTTTTGTAGTTCGTTCTATAGACCGAGTAAGAAGGGGATAGGGTGGGAGGAGGGGAGATGGGGGAAGAGGGTGAGGACGGGTTGCAGTATTCTTGACTCCGCTTCAGTAATTTCTACCGTTTCTCTTGCCTGTTCTTTTCAAACAGATCATGAACAGTGATGGAAATTAATTGATTTAGTCGCAGTATCACTGCGTAATAAGACTCTTAAACGAAGGTGAAGTTGGAATTAATCACTGGCATTGACATGTATCAAATGGTTCAACAAGGCGTACGTGGAGGAATATCTGTGATCACGCACAAGTATGCAAATAAACCCTACGTAGCAGATTACAATTCTGAGATGCCAAACAACTACATGATGTACCCCGACGCAAACAACCTGTAGGGCTGGGCCATGTCGCAAAACATGTCACAAAGTGGATTTGTGTGGGTGAGCGAGCCAGAATCCCCCGACGTCATGGATGTGGCTGAAGATGACGGCATTGCATACATTTTGGAAGTGGATTTAGAATACCCACATTCAATCCATGATCGTCATAATGACTACCCAGTGGCGCTAGAACGGAAATGTGTCAAAGTTGGAGAACTGTCAGAGTACAGTCAGAAGTTACGGAAAGATCTGAACATGAAAGGCAAACTTAGTCAAAAGCCCATTCCTAACTTTTGCAACAAGAAGAAATATGTGCTTCATTATAGGAATTTGCAACAGCACATGTCACTGGGGTTGAAAGTCACCAAAGTGCACCGCGCCATCATGTTGGAACAGAGTAAATGGTTGAAGAAATACATTACCTTGAACACAGAAAAGAGAAAATTGGCCAAGACCCGTTTGAGAAACATCTTCAAACTCATGAACAACTATGTGTTCGGCAAAACCATGGAAAATGTGAGAAAACGAATCAATGTTGAATTTGTTCACAACAAAAAGCGGTTCAAGAAACTTGTGGCCAAGCCTTCTTTCCATAAATTCAGAATTTTCAACGAAAACTTTACCGCTGTACTGAAAGGTTAACAATTTCGGAGAATGAAACAATTGCTGAGTATGCGTTAGCTTAGGTGCCTTATTAATTAATCTTTAGCTCTCTTTTGTAGAATGAAGATACACTTTGTGTTGGTATTGTAGGTGTTGCCCCAGACCTCTATGCAATACATCAAAGAAGGGAGAAACAATGTACAATAAAGCGTTCTTCTCACTTTTATATGTGTTCTTTCCACTAGAGCTTCTCGTCTATAATAACACCTGGGGATTTAGTGAAACTGGCACGCTTGCCAAGATATTTACATCAAGAATTTTATTTGAGTGTCCAAATACCATGAAATTTGTTTTAGATAAGTAGTATGAAAACGATGGCCCTAGAGGTGAGGACCCCCCTGGCCGGCAGTCGGGACAGACCCTATGGTAAAAGGTGTGGACCCCCCTGGCCGGCAGTTGGGACAGACCCTATGGTAAAAAGTGTGGAACCCCCCTAGCGGCAGTCGGTACCCCCCCCCCCCCCCCGCGCCTGTGCGGCAGTCTGGCCAGACCCTACGGTCATATAGTGGGGACCCCCCTAGGCGAGCAACATTTTGTCAAGTCAGCATGCCACATCAGCAAAAGTTACACACCACAATTTGCTCACATCAGAGGGGTATATAAGGCATGAGCACCCGACACTAAACCATGTGGGGACGGTAACAAGAGACATCATGGACAACACACCATCGCTACCTATCAACACAGACATGGATGAACTGCCGGAAACAGTTACGTTTGATGAAACATTGTTACCATGGGACGATATTGATGCGTTCCTGGCAAACGCTGAAAAAGCCTTGGAGGAAGCTTTAGACGCCACTGCAGTGGAGCAAGGAATACCTCAGGAGGAAGCGTCACCTACAGTGGAGCAAGGAATACCTCAGGAGGAACCGTTAAATGCTCCGTCAGATGTCGCTGGAGTGGAGCAAGGAATACCTCAGGAGGAAGCGTTAAATGTTCCGTCAGATGTCGCTGAAATGGAGCAAGGAATACCTCAGGAGGAAGCGTTGACTACAATGGAGCAAGGAATACCTCAGGATGAAGCGTCACCTGGAATGGAGGAAGCAATGCCAGATCCTGATGGACCTGATTACCCGTTTTGGGTTGTGAATAAACTTGTCAATGGTAACAACTCACAACTGAGCGCAAAGCTAAAAGCACATCTAAAGCATTATAAGGAATATGAAGTGAGTGATGATGAAGTGAGTGATGATGAAGTGGACATGTCAAGCGATGACGAAGACACGCATCTAAAATCTAAAATTGAATCGAGTAAGACCATACCTGTTACTGAGGAAGATGTTGTTGAAACGAAACTTTCAAGCAGTGCTTCCTCTCATCGATTGCAACATTTTATGGTGTTTATGTGAAGAAGTTTTTTTCAACCAACATACGTACATGTACCTAACGGAAGAAGTGAATACCGTTATTCAACTCATCTACATGTTAGAAGGAAACATAGAACATGTTCCAGCGTCAGAGCCAAAGCTCTCCGAAGCTATGACTCGACGCTTCGTTCAATTTATTAAAAGTCTTCATGAGGAACATTTTAAGACTTTATGTCTACCAGTGCCAAAGTGTGTTAATGAGAATCGTGATTTTAAATGTGCAAAGGTTATACTACAAGGTTTCAAATACCTCGAAGAACGTATTCAAGTGTATGATATGATGACTTACCTCTATGAAAAAGGACATTTCACCTTGCCAATGGTCTTCAAATGGATAGTCGGCAATCGCGAACGAAGACACTTTTTGGTGATTGTCATGACACAATCTCTAACAAACGGTTTACCAACAACCTTTCTCGATGGTTTCAATGAGATGACTCCGCGATTTTACAAACATCTCATGAAAACCTACATGTAAGGAGTACAGTCATTGGCTGCAAGCATATGTTAAAGGAATTTCATAAAGCGTTTGACCTGTACACGATGATTTCGTGAGACATGGATATAAAGCAGTGATACATTCTGTTGACTCAGCAAATATAACAAATTTTGAACAAGTTACACACCATTATTTGATTATATGGAAGTGATATAAATACATGTGTAACGAGAGAATACTTCACAATGTCGACATTACTTCTTGACAGATGTATGACTATGGATGACGTCTTCAAAGTGAACTATATTGACTATGTGTTTTCAAAGCTTCCTGCTTTTGAATTGGATTGGATGTTGCAAGTGAAGAATTTGCATCTACATTGGGAAGCTGTTGGAAAGGCTATTCCAAGAGATCGTTTCATCCGCTCGTTTCTACATGAATGTGAAGAACTGCATTTACTATCAACTTATGACATTGATTTAGCATTTATCAACGCGAATACAATTTCAGCAACTGACCTCATGTTAGCTGTAACTACTAGAATTATACTACATTATGATGATGACATTCCATTGACGACGAATGTATCAGAACTTGTTCGGTTCAACCATGGACGAGTTGAAGTGAATTCAAAAGTTTGCAAATTTTTTGAAAAGGGAGCTGACTCAGCAGACAGTTGGGTATAAAAAGGAGTGGAGTGAAGTCATTTCTCAGCAGACAGTTGGAGGGAGTGGACGTGAAGTCATCAGTACATTGTGCAGCCATGGAGAACAAGACAAGCAGCTTTAAAATTAGTGCCAACTTAACCATTACTGTGGAGCATGGAGAATATGGGCCATTTCTACGCATCACACGTGGAGAGAGATGGTGTGCTTATTCACCATCTTTGTGGAAGATTGTGTGCCAGAGCTTTAAAAATTTACGCGACATTGGCTTCAAACTATACTTAACGCAAAAAAAGTGGCTTGAAGTCATTTCATACTTGGATATGCGTTATGTCAGTTTTGTGCGCACGTCACGGTTTGAAGGGAAAGAATACACACATCACATCAACATGAATGATGATGAATGGGAGACACTGCTTCAGGAGATGGACAACATCAACTCAGTTCTATCACCATGGGAGGAATGTCATGAGAAGAAAACTATCATCAAGCTGCAAAAGGATGGTCGGATGAAGGTGTCAAAGCTATCCAAGAAAAGGCTGGCTGAAGTTCAGTTGGAGAATATGAACGTACAAAATCGACTTGGACTTACCTGCGACTATTGTGGTGCTTGTGGATATGTGGAGGATTATCATTGCCACTGCACAAGTATAATTGCAAGTTGTGTGAACCAAACAACTTCTGCGGCAAGTGTGGAGTACTTAAAGTCTGTGAAGCAAAGTAAAAGTGACACTGAAACAAGATGGACGCATGTTTTAAAAATGCTTATATTGACTTGATGATTGCTAAACTTGCTAGCTGTGGCACTCCAGACTATCAACTTTATCATTTGAACGCTTTTTGGGATGTTGTACATCATAGTCTTGATGTGATTAAACTGCATTCAAGATTTCTTGGAGAATGTCATAAAATTGGAATAGAAGAAGATCCTGACTTTGACTTTGATTCTGCGCTTTATTCTGCTCGTACTGATGTAGAAGTATATCTCACCGTAGTTGATCATTTGAGAGATTGTTGTGAACTACAAGAAGAAGAGGAAACCGAGCAGGTTTATCAGGTAACTTTAACCTTTTAATCATCTTTGTGATACTATAGTGAATCTTATGCGAGTTGGTAACAATGTTTTTCTGACTAACAAATTTAGTTTTATGTGAGTGGTTTCAACGTAAACAAAGAAAGAATGTGATAGAAGAGGCAGCAAATATATTAAAAGATATTTTATTACAGGAAGAAACCGACATGTCAGAATAAACAACAGAAACAAAGTCAACATGGAGAATCTTGTGCTATTCAGCGGTCACAAGGACGTTCTTTCAAATATGTTTCCAACAAGACTTGAAAAGTATGGACATGTGTATAACTCGAGTGAAGCTTTGTATCAATATGAGAAAGCAGTTTTTCATCACCACCAAGATATTGCTTCAGCCATTGCTTCATGTAGAAATGGATATGAAGCAAAACGTATTGCTAAAGTGATAAAGCCATGTCCTTTATGGCATACAGTGAAGAGAAGCAAAATGCAAGATGTTTTACTAGTCAAATTGAATCAGTGTGTATTGTTTCGCGAAAAGTTAAAAGAATGTAAAGACAAAACTTAAGTTGAAGCAACGTATGATCATTGGTGGGGAGCTGGTGTGAAACATTTGTCATCTCCTTCATATCCTGGTCAGAATATTATGGGAAAGTTGTTAGAAATGTTGTGTGAGACTTGAAGTGCAGACGTGTGAACATGTAAATTTGAAGTGTGATAAGTGAACAACAACTGGAAAAAACTTGCTGAACTTGACAGACTTGTGCTGCAAAAACTGAGTAATGGCAGACATGACATTGAGACAATATATTGTGCAAAAAGCTTATTGTGAAGAAATGTTATCAGCTGTAAAAAAGTTTGCATATTTAGTTGTCCTGCTTGTCAACATGAAGAGTGTCAAGAACATACTTGTCATGCTGCATGTGTTTATACATATTGGAATGAAGCTAAATATTACATTCATTTAGATAAAGTGTTAGAGAATGCAAATCAACGTTGTGAGAAATATGGTGTAGATGCTATTACATTGGATGAACTCAGTAATTGGTTAGTGTTCATTGAAGACCAATGGTCTCCAGTTATTCATACCATTGTATCTATACTTGATTTGTAAATATATGCTAGTTAAGTCATGTTAGTTAAGTTGTGTTGGTTTAGTTATAAATAAAAGTGTTCTGTTGAAAAAGTGTTTTTTCATTCATCATGTCAACGTGGAAAGACTACTTGACCAATATCTACTTCAAACCTGGACAGCCTGGAGCATTTGCTGGTCCTTACAAACTGTATCACATCTTAAGAAAACATAATCAACCAGTCACACATTCACAAGTGAAGAAATGGCTGCAGGATCAAGATGCTTTCAGTTTACTACAACCTGTAAAATACAGGTTCAAAAGACAACGTGTCATTACATGTGGTATTGATGATATGTGGGATATTGATTTGGCTGATATGGGAAACATAGCTCCCTATAATGATGACATACGCTTTTTACTCATTGACATTGATGTGTTTTCCAAATCTGTACGGGTACAGTCAATACCTAATAAATCACATACCAGCGTCATAGGAGCCTTTCAAAAGATTTTTCATGACACACGACGAAGACCACGAACTCTAAGGTCTGATAAAGGAACAGAATTTAAAAATAGATGGGTAACAGCATTTTTGAAGAAAGAGGGAATTCATGCTTATACCACAAAGAATGAAACCAAAGCCAACTTTGCTGAAAGAGTCATTCGCACCCTAAAGGAAATGATGTATCGGTATTTTCTACATAATCAAACTTACCGTTACTTAGACATTCTTCCAGACTTGGTGTACAATTACAACCATAGACCTCGTGGTTCTCTTCCTAATAAATATGCTCCTGCAGAGATTCGTAAAGACAACGAATCAAAAGTGTGGAAGTATATGTATGTCGACAAACTGAAATTGAAACCGAAGAAGAAGAAGTACAAATTTAACATTGGTGATCATGTTCGTATTTCCCACATCAAATGCGTGTTTCAACGAGATTATCACATCAAATGGACGCAAGAAGTCTTCATTGTCACACATCGTTGTAAGAAGCAAGGAATACATTTGTATTGTGTGAAAGACTTTTTAGATGAAGATATTGATGGACATTTCTATGAAGAAGAACTGCAGAAAGTGACCAAAGATATTGAATCTATTTATAGAATTGAAAAAGTCTTGAAAACACGTAAAAGACGAGGTGTGAAAGAATTATTTGTCAAGTGGTTAGGTTGGCCAAACAAGTTTAACAGTTGGGTGAAAGAAACAGACATTCAAAAATGAAGCATCCATTTACATGTTTAGTCTCTGGACCTACAGGCAGTGGCAAAACGTCTCTGGTGAAGGAAATTCTGGAACCTCTCCAAAAAGCATTTTATGGCTTAATGCAGCAGATCAGCCTTTGTACAAGGGAATGAAAGGCGTGGAATTTTACTAAGGCATTCCAGATGACATTGAAGAGCGTTTTAACCCGAAAAAACCAAACTTACTTATCATTGATGACTTAATGACCAAATGTCATTGTGATGAGCGTATGACACGTCTCTTTAGTGTTGGCAGCAGTCATCAAAATCTAAGCATTATCTTTATTGTGCATAATTTATTTATCATGGGAAAGAGATGCGAAATATTAGTTTGAATACACATTATATCATTCTACTTAAAAATCCTAGAGACAGTCAACAAATTAGTACATTGGCCCGGCAAATGTATCCTGGAAGATCTCAATTTCTCATAGAAGCCTATCAAGATGCTACCAGCAAACCCCATGGTTATTTATTCATTGATTTAAAACCAAAGACAAATGATCAACTACGTATTCGTACAGGCATTTTACCAAAAGATACACATTATGTATATATTGATAAAGCAGTGTATGAACAAGAACCAACTCATTTAATCATTCGCAGTCAAGATGTCTAAACGTATTCGAGCGAACCAACCGTACGTATCCGTACAGGCATTTTACCAAAAGATACACATTATGTATATATTGATAAAGCAGTGTATGAACAAGAACCAACTCATTTAAAGATTCGCAGTCAAGATGTCTATACGTATTCGAGCGAACCAACCGTTTCTTCAGTTGCTTGCACGCAGTGGGCCTAAACGACGTAAATCCTTGCTACAGCAAGCTACAAAGGAGGAATTAACGAGCTTGTTTGAAATTTGTTTGCATATATTGCGAGGACAGTTACCCTTAAGCTCAAAACGGTTTAAGGAATTTAAACGTGAACGTCATACGTTACGTACTCTAGCAGATAAGAAGATATCACTTCAACGAAAAAGGAAGTTGATTAATCAGAAAGGAGGATTCATTGGAGCTCTTGCTAAATTTGCATTGCCCTTGTTAGCCCAACTGCTGTTAAAATGAAACATACTATAAAAATGGTCCTCATTCCTGAATATGAATACAAACTGTTATTAGAAAAGAAAAATGATATAAAAACGAAAGTCAATACACTTTTACGTGGGAAACGAACGCGTGAAAAGGCTATAGAAATGTCTCAACTTCTTGGCCGTCATTTACGAACAAGTCAGTCTAGACAACAAAAGCCTGTTGCGTCATCATCACCAGAAAAGTTATTTTTAAGTCATTTTCTATCATGGAAAAGTAATACAACTTTTAGGAGAACTTTTAGGAGAACTGAAAAAACATGGTGTTAAATGGACAGACAAGAATGAACTTGTGTTGAAAACTGGCTATATTATCACAAATTCCAACATTGTTGATTTAATGAAAGAAGCATTGGTGGCGACAAGAAGAAAAGAACGAGCTATACCTCATGGTTGGCATCCGTTTATCCAGGAAATTGTAGATGCTTATATTCCAAAAACAATGTTTAGTAAAAAGACCACTCGTGAGGACATTACAACAGAAATGAAACAACGTCAACAAAGACAGTTTCCTGAAGGATGGGAAAATTTTTAACATGGCTGAAAGAGTTATGTTGTTGTCAAGAAACGACTATGAATTATACATCTGTGACATCTGCGAAGATCAGATGTACCAGTGCGTGTTGTGAAGAAGAAGTTATAGATCATGATGAGACACATCCTGTGAAACACCATTTGCATACATCTGCGAATGGCGCGCGCTATCGTGAAGTATATAAACAACGTCAACGAACCTATACCATTTAGTTCCCATCATGGAGTCGACAAGTTTTTACATTACTTTGCCCAGCAATGCTAGTATGAACTATTATCCCAACAACAAGGCTTCGAATTATCAAATTCGTATGCCTCTAACCATTTATATAAACGGAAAATATGAAGTGGCTTTAGCTGAAATACAATATCCACATTCATGGACAACTATGAGACATGGCATGGACTATTCTATTCAGTTTCGACAACAACCACTGACAGATCTTGTCCTTGACACTATCAATATTCCCTATGGCTACTATAGATCCATACAAGAAATGTGTAATGCAGTGAATGAAGAAGCGACTAATTCTATGAAAGATGATCTTAAAGAAGCTATTCGGATAAAGTATGATAAAATTAGACGACGCGTTTTTCTATTTCTAAATTATGGCTTTGAAGTGTCATTTTCCGCTGGATTAGCTGAGATTTTAGGATTTATCCCAGATCAATGGTATACTGAAACATGCACAGCTGAACATAAAGCTGATGTGAAACAGGGATTTTATACACTTTATGTGAATTGTGGCATTTGTGAACCACAAGTTGTTGGTGATTATTATGTTCCCTTACTACGTTCTGTTGGAATACAAAGCCATGATGGCGAGATTATCATGAAAACTTACGGCGAACCGCATTATGTTCCTGTAAACACATCCAAATTTGACGGGATAGAAATGAATATTAAGAACGACACAGGCCATAATGTTCCATTTCAAACAGGAAAGGTGATTTGTAAACTTCATTTTCGACCAAAAGCATTATGAAAGCTTATATACACGATCCGTCTGCATATCGCAACCATTTTCCTCGTCAAGTGGGCGGGAAATTACCAGGATTCAAAGGAGCGCGAATACCAATATGGCGATGGTATTAGTTCAATACTGGGATCATTGGCTCGCAAAGCTATTCCACTACTTAAGGCTGGGGTTAAGATCGTTGCGCCACATCTTAAGAAGGCTGCAAAGAATGTCGCGAAAGATGTTACGGGCCGAGTAGCAGAACGTGTGTTTGGTGAACAAAAGCGCGTGCAACCGATGAAACGTGCCAGAAGACGAAAAACAGCTAGACGGATAACACCAAAACACATTAAAAAAGATATCTTTTAAATCATGTCTCTCATTCATAATCATTCGTGTGAATGTAGTCTTTCTCCATTGGAATGGTTTCACGTACCACCGACGCAAACTGCTGTAGAGAAAAGTTATAATGTCGACTATCAACCACTCACTACCATTAGAGAAGGCGCTCTAATAGAATTCTACATTCCTGCGAGTACAGAAGAATATCTAGATTTAAAGAACAGCAAACTTCATATTATATGTCGCATTCTAAAGGCCGATGGAACAGCTTGTGGCGCAGATGATAATGTCTTTTGCATCAATGATGTGTTTAATGGGTTATGGTCTAATATTGAATTGTTTCTGAATGATCGTTTGGTTTCTCATAGCAACAATACTCATGGTTATACCATTATCTCTCATCGGAAGAAAGTCTGCATTCTGAGCGCTCTATGCGTCTCATGTACAAGGATACTGCTGGGTCGATGAATAGTTATGAGGTGAAAAGACCTAATCATGAACAATATGTATCAGGGTTTTATGTCAATGCTGACGGTGGTGACTTGGCTGAGCAAGGAAACAATGGCTTACATAATCGTTATTTGCATACACGTCTTAGCCGTGATTTTATGCTCACAGGTGGTTTAAGGAAAGTTTATTTGAGCAAGATCGTTATCTTCCTAATGGCATCAGTTTGAAATTGCGTTTCCATAGACAAAAAGATGACTATGTATTGATGGCTGCAGATAATACCTATAAGGTAGAAGTGAAAGAGACATTTTTAACCATTCGCAAAGTGAGGGTGAGTCCAGGTATTCAGTTAGGACATACAGATGCATTGATGAAAAGTCCTGCATCTTCACTAGAAAAGAATGTAAAGTGTTGGCTATTCCAGCAGGATTTCAGTCTTTTGTGAAAGATAACATCTTTTTGGGTCAATTACCAAATCGCATTGCCATTGGTCTGGTTCATAATGAAGCCTTTGGTGGATCAGTATTGAGGAATCCATATGATTTCAAACATTTTGATCTGGACTATATGCAACTGTACACGGATGGTGAACCAGTTCTATCCAAACCTCTCAAGCTTGACATTACACAGAACAAATACCTGGACGCTTTTGAAACGCTCTACAAATCGTTTGATCGATTGAATGGTGAGAAAAGTTCCATTATAAAACGGGAAGATTGGCCTAGAGGCTATGCTTTATTTTCGTTTGACTTAACACCTGATTATGATGGCGATGATCATTTTCCCCTGATCAAGCATGGGAATTTGCGGCTAGAAATGAATTTCGCTAGGGCTTTACAACATACAATCAATGTCATTGTCTATGCTGAATTTGACAACATTATTGAAATAAGTGCAAATCGCAGCATCCAATTCGACTACCAGTCATGAACACGAAGCAAATTGATGCCATACTGAGTCATGATGTCATGAACAAAGACTTGTTTCAAGGTGTGTTTGCCATGGACCAGTTACCATCCTTACAATGCGGCGCCTATGTCATCAACACAGACGATCAAGATGAACCAGGAGAACATTGGGTGGCAGTGTAATTGATAAAGACCCTGTAGAATACTTTGACTCTTATGGATTGTTACCTCTCGATGATCGTTTAGAAACGTTTTTAAGAAATGACTATATGTATAATTCCATATCATTACAAACGCCAATATCACCATCATGTTGTTTTTATTGTGTATATTATATATTGCATAGAGCTCGAGGTCAGAGTATGTTTGATATTGTGAATAATTTAAAAAGAAAGGATGGTGATTTTATTGTAAAGGATTTTGTATATAGACATTATAAACCATTGTTTTATTAATGTTGTAGTTAAGTTGTTGTTATATTAGTTAAGTTGTTGTTATATTAGTTAAGTTGTTGTTAATTGTTAAGTTGTTGTTAATTGTTAAATAAAACAACCCAAGTTTTAAAGTCTTGTTTATTGTGTTGTACATACGTTTATTTACAAACTCTATATACATTATTTACAAATTCTTAACTACAAACTCTATTTATACTATTTACAAATTCTTAACTACAAACGCTATTTACACTATTTACAAATTCTATTTACACTATTTACAAATTCTATTTACACTATTTACAAATTCTTAACTACAAACACTATTTACAAACTCTTAATTAACAAAGTCTATTTACACTATTTACAAACTTCTATTTACACTATTTACAAACACTATTTACACTATTTACAAATTCTTAACTACAAACACTATTTACAAAGTTTACAAACACTATTTACAAACTCTTAATTAACAAAGTCTATTTACACTATTTACAAACTTCTATTTACACTATTTACAAATACATTCATTTTTCAATACATTCATCAATGAATGCCATTCATTGGAATCTTAATTGATATAGGTATCATAGACATTATACCCGTATTTGTAAATGCTATGAAAGCTTACATAACGCACATCACCAAACTTTATCACTTTAACAGTGACATGTTCATACAGTTTCAGTTCATATCCTTCTTCTAAGTCCATCAGCCGCATAGGCTGTGTCAGCTCAATGAATTTGGTACCCCGCATAAGTTGTATTCCATGCTCTTTGAATTCAATCATAAGGGTCTTCCCAATCCAATGCTTGCAACAGCGCGTTCCATTCCACTGTGCTGAGTGTGATGATGTCGTAGTGTTCTGTAAGCTCGTCATGTTGGCGAAATTGTACAAACACGTCTAGACAGTTCTGAATCACACGCACTTCTATATCATTTGAAAGGTGAAGCAGAAAGCTGGGTATTCTCAACTTGTCTAGATGATCCTTCAACACGGATTGTTCGTCAAGCGATAGTATGATAAACTTTCCAAAATGTCGTAGCACAATATCATCACATAAGTTTCTCATATATGAGAATCCGTATGTCACAGGTTCATAATCCAACAAATAGTCTTCCATCTCGTCTGTGTAAAATATTTATACTCGGATGATGTTGAACAGTGGATGTTGTATAGCTTCTAGCAATCGTAAGACTGCGCGCCAGTTCTTGATATCAAAGTGGATCAAATCTGTATATGGAGTATCTGGCACAACTCTGGACTCTGGATAATCCTGTAAAAGATTTCTACAGATTTCTACACGTATGTTAGAATCATATTCAGCCACCGTCACTTCCACCTTATTTTCAAGTCTGCGTTTAAATCCATGTTCAAGCGGTATGTTTTGAAAGTCTTTCCACACTTCAGGTTTAAACCGATGATAACTATTCCGAGAACCTAGTATGACTTCATTCCTATCATTTAAAGTAAGGTAAGCACCACCGTTCAACATGAGTGCATTCATGATTTTACCTTGTTCTATGCTGTCTTCTTGTCTGCGAAGCCATTTATCCACTTCTTTCACCTGCTTCTTCAGCATTTTCCATTCAGGTATTGTCAGTAAGATACCCTTTTTCGTAGGACGGTTTTTTCCAGTCCCCTCATCTCTGAGGTATTTGCGAATGTTTACCACGCCTTCATTGCTTTGTTTCATAATCTTGATATACTTTCCATTTCCTAGAGAAAGCATTCCATCCCACGACTGTGGTGTTGGTGCTGTCTCTACTTTCAATTTTTTGATGGTATTGTCAGGATGTTTCACATTCATGTCTTTCACTGTATCAACAAGAGTATCCATATCCGTTGCAGATCTTTTCCGATTTATGTTTACGCTTCAGTGTTCACACCTCAACTAACTCTAAAGTTGAAGTGTCTCCCCCTTATATACTGTAATGCCCATGCGCCAAAGTGGAATAGCCATCACTCATCACATATCGCTTGTCATCAAAGGGAGAGAGAGTCACTTTCCTAAACTTCGAGAAAATCTGGTGGTCATGACTTCGAATGATGTGTCCTGTTGTCATCGTTTGCGTTTGGTTGAACAAACTGTCTCTATACTGCTGATGTTTCATACGTCTTTGACACGCTCGAGTGATGCCTTTAGCCGTACGTTTTTCTTTCCCACCATACATCATACTATACATTTTCGGTCGAAGTCCAACAAACCCTTCTATGGGAATGCCCGCCGTCTCATCTTTCATTTTCCCAAGCACTTTCTTGTTCACGTTGGAATGCAGGAAATGATCTTGGGGATAGTCACTTGTATCAAACAGGTCCACATCTTCCTGCATATCTTTGTAGATATCTTCCGTTTCTATGTCATAGCATAGACTGTCGGTGTCGCTGAACAAGAGTTTAGCGTTGGGATACTTGGTCATGATGTAGTTGTAATGAAAGTGGAACATGAGCACCTTGCTGAGGTCAAGAATGGTGAAACCAACTTGAATGGGCTTATCCAGAAGCAGATCCACTATGCGTAAATGTACCGCGGTCAAATCTTCGTTGAAAATTCTAAATTTGTGGAAGGAAGGTTTGGCCACAAGTTTCTTGAACCGCTTTTCCTGGTGAACAAGTTCCACATTGATGCGCTTTCTCACATTTTCCATGGTTTTGCCAAACACAGAGTTGTTCATCAATTTGAAAAAGTCTTTCTCAAACGGGTTCTTGGCCAACTTTCTCTTTTCCGTGTTCAAGGATTTTGCCAACCATTTGCTCTGTGCAAACATGATGGCACGATGCACCTTCGTGACTTTCAATCCCAGTGAGACATACTGCTGTAAATTTCTATAATGAAGCACATATTTTTTCTTGTCACACAAGTTGAGAATGAGCTTTTCACTAGGTTTACCTTTCATGTTCAGATCTTTCCGTAGCTTCTGACTATGTTTTGACAATTCTCCCACCTTAACACATTTCCGTTCTGGAGCCACTGGATAGTGATAATGACGATCATGGATTGAATATGGGTATTCCAAATCCACCTCTAAATTGTATCCAATCTCGTCATCTTCATCCACATCCATAAAGTCAATAGATTCTGGCTCGCTCACCCACATAAATCCTCTTTGTGGCATGCTTTGCGACATGGCCCAGCGATGCAAGTTGTTTACATCCACGTACGTCAAGTAGTTGGTTGGTTTCGTGGGATCGTAATCTGCTACGTAGGGTTTATTTGCCTTCGCATACTTGTGTGTGATGACAGATGTTCCTCCACGTAGACCTTGTTCATCCATTTGGTTCATGTCAATGTCGTTGATTAATTCCAATTTCACCTTTGTCGCTTTCAACATGGCATCCCACGACAGTCCTGGCGCTGTATAGTAGTGAGCAGGATCTAATTCATACGTGTTGAGACATACTTGACGAAAGTTTTCAAACACGTCAGCTAGCAGCAACACATCTGATTTCAGGTATAGGTCATGGTATTCGCCAAATGTAGTAGAGTGGAATGTCTCCCATACCTTCTGCGCATGCGCATAATCCTCATCGTTAATGTCTTCTTCACTGAGCAGACTGTACAACTTATCCTTGGACGGTAGTTGTGTTTCAGCAAACTTGGATGGTTCATCCACGTAATCATAAAGGTACACTCCCTTTCTCAACAGTAAATCTTCTTGGTCGCTATTGTGAATGTGTGACGTCATGTTATAAAAGTTGTCTTTCCCTTCTGCTGCCAGGTTGGATACCAACTTCTGTAGAGAAGTACTCATGAACTGATAACTGTCTGTAAATTTCAGATTGGTCATGGTGAATGCAATATATTTCTCAACGGTGTTGGGAATGATTGTAATGGTTTCGTTTTTGAACTTTCCAATTTCTTCCATGATCAAATGGCTGTCATAACCTCGTAAATTGTGGAAAAACACAGAAATGATAAAAGAATCTTTAATATCCTGCTTATCCTTTCGAAATCGGAATTGTAAATTGCATTCACTCCGTGGTATTTGTCATTGATATGGTCATGATCTCTCACATGATCTGCTCCTAGAGGCTCATGACAAATGTAGCAATCGACAGCGTTCTTATAATGCTCTTCATCTTCATGAGTCATGACCATTTTTTTCTGTTGTAAACAATGCACAATACGATCACGCTCAACCACCATATGGTCTAAAAAGACTTTCACAGCATTATCTCCTCGATACACGACTGGTGCACGTGTGTCATACTGGCTGACAACCACATAGGCAAAGCTGTTTGGACGATGATGCTGATACTTGTCTCCTTCATGCTTTTTCGTGAAACATTCAAAGTCTGCATAAATGACAAACGGCGCTCGCTGTTGTTTGGCTACATTCTTGAACTTGATAAACGGTTCGTTGGGGAATGATAAACGTTGTGCTCCATGCTTGCCACACACTTCACGATGCTTGTCTAAAAGATCTTGCCGCATAAACCCGTGAAGACAGTTGAAACAATAAAAGCTGAATTCTGATGTTTTGATCGATAAGCCATAAGCCTGCTGAAATTCTTAATAAGGCAATAATGCCTTCTCTTGTCATTGCTAATCAAAAGCAAGTTGATTTCTCTCGCGCTGGTGTTTCGACTCAGTTGTATCGGAACAACTACATCATGTTCATATCCAAACACGTTGATAGGCACATCATTCTCCTTTTCAAATTTTGGAATGTTCGTAATCGGTGTGGGAAATGTCATGCCTTCCACCTTTAATTCTTTCTCAAATGTCTTGTATTGATTCACACGGTATGGGTTGTTTGTTGAAGGATGAAGATGAGCCAATACAGACCATAAGAAGCACTTGTTGTCTTTATTCTGAATGTTTAATACACCTAATGTATTCTTCACTTTCTTCGGTAGTGGGATAAAACTGCTTGCTTCCAGAGGCGCTGACGTAGCTGTATGTACTTCATTGTATAGTATGTTATCCAACACCCATCCAGAACCTTGTCGCTCATGTTCATCAAACCTGGTAAACAATTCTTTATAGGCTTCTGGCAAGTCCTGCTCAATATCTGCTGGATTGTATGCTGCATATGTTGGACTGCTGATAAAGGCATTATCCACTTGTTCTACCATAACACGTTCAGCATTCGCCGTCAGTTTCTTGAAGCGTGCATGTACGACAATATACCATTTCATGCCATCTTTTAACGTTTCTAACAAATGTCTCTTAATACGGTTCTCTTGTTTTCGCATTTCAAGTAGTAAATCCGATCCATCTTCAGGCTCAAACCGTCTTTCCTGTGCGTTTCCACCAAGACTCACCCTTCTGCCTACTTGTCCTGTCTCTTTCTTTCTTTGTTCTTCATGAGACATATTTTCCATCTCAACACATGTATGTGTCTCAAACGCATCAAAAGATGGAAATATTTTGATGCATTTACAGCAGAGGACTGGATCAGGTCTGATAATGCCATCTCGCACCGTCTTTCGTCTCTTGGCTTCAATCTGCTCAACAAGCTCTTCACGAGCACGTTTCAACCTAGCTGGTTTACATCTATGTGTCACGAACATTTCCAGAGATGGAATGCTATATCGCAATCATGACAGTAGACTGTTGCCATCGTTGTTGCTGTTGCTGTTGTTAGAACTGAAATGGGTAAAAATACACGTTTCACTCTTCCTTTTATACCACTAGGATGGTGTGTTAACTCAGCAGAATTTATACCACTTTGATGTAATCAAAATATGGTGTGTAAAAATTGTTAAAATTGCTGACTCAGCAAAATTTATCACTGGTTGACATGTTTCATTCAGGCTTTTATGCTACTTACATGTAATCAAAATATGGTGTGTAACTTTTCAAACGTGTTTAAAATTGTTGACTCAGCAGATAGTTGCTTGAATGTCTCACTTGCAGTTGCACTGCTGCACTGCTACACAGCAGAGACATCTAGCGGTGAAGTCAAATGCTATTCATCCGCGAAGAACCACTGTAATCTAATGGTGAAATTTTCATGTAAATCGGTCAAGTATAATGAAAGTTATCACAATTTTAAGTTAAAATGGGGGTAAATATGCATACAACACGCTGCGCAAATAGCCTGTGATCATGTTAAAACTAGATAGAAAACTGAATCAAGCAGCGAAATTTTCATACAAATCGATCAAGTATAACGAAAGTTATTGTTTACAAAGTTTCAATTAAGCAAATAACGAAAGTTATTGTTTACAAAGTTTCAATTAAGCAAATAACCAAAGTTTGTTTACAAAGTTTGTTTACAAAGTTTGTTTACAAAGTTTGTTTACAAATCTTGTTTACAAATCTTGTTTACAAAGTTTGTTTACAAAGTTTGTTTACAAAGTTTGTTTACAAATCTTGTTTATAAAGTTTGTTTACAAAGTTTGTTTACAAAGTTTATTTACAAAATTCACTTTTGTTGACAAGGTTTCAATAAACACTTACCGAAATGGTTGTTACTGTTGCCACTGTTGCCACTGTTGCTCTGATGTGAGCAAATTGTGGTGTGTAACTTTTGCTGATGTGGCATGCTGACTTGACAAAATGTTGCTCGCCTTTGGCGGGGTGGGGTCCACACTTTTTACCATAGGGTCTGTCCCGACTGCCGGCTGGGGGGGGGTCCACACTTTTTACAATAGGGTCTCTCCCGACTGCCGGCTAGGGGGGGCACACTTTTTACCATAGGGTCTGTCCCGACTGCCGGCTAGGGGGTCCACACTTTTTACCATAGGGTCTGTCCCGACTGTCGGCTAGAGGGGGGGGTACTCACTTTCTAGGTTATCATGTCTAGGCTACCATGGCTAGGCTTGGCTAGGCTTCGTTTCCATGACTACACCACTGCGTTGCCATCACAACACTTTGTTGCCATGACAACACCTATGACGTCACTTCCGGTCCAGACAGTATGACGTCACAAAGTGAGCTGATTCCATCGTTTTCATACTACTTAGATACATCAAGTGATATTTTCGATTTGGACACTTTTTGCGTGTTGCATTTGCTGTAATGTGTAAAGTTACAGAATTATGCAGATTATATGTATCTCCATGTCATACTTTCCCTGTACTTGAAGAAAATTTGTTCACATGCCTTATTTGGACAAAAGAATGGTAAGGATAAGCACGACCGTATAGTTACAACTAAATAAAATCAGCATGTAACTTAAATTAAGTTGAATCATTTTAATATATACAAAATAAAATATCAGTCAAATATAATTAAACAATGAGCAACATTTCTGGTTAATATTAGATTTATCATGTTATCAAAGCTAATTTTTGTTTATATTTGGTCCATTTGTTTTGTATTTTTTTTTTGTTTTTTTATGTTTTTGCTTTTGTTTTTTTGTTTTTGTTTTTTTTTTTGTTTTTTTTTTTTTGGTTTTTGTTCTATATTTGTTCAATAAAATATCTTTAAAATATATCAGAAATTACAGGGTGTCCAGCAAAAGCATTTCGATACACTAATCCCTGTCCACTTACACCAGAAACCGCACACTTAAAGAGTTTTTAGGCGCTGCGCATTTCACTCTTGCTCTTCGATCGAATCTTGTATTTGCATTTAACTATTTTCTGATTTAGGTGTCTTTGATTTAGATAACGTGAAATTACTAGTTGGATGGATATTAATTTTGGCTTTTGTGGTGAATTTGAAGATGGAGAATGCAGTCCTGTCACAGCGATTGATATTGACTTGGGGCTTGAACTTAACAAGCATTAACCAAAGGTTAAAATCGTACGTCAATGTGCAAAACAGGTTGAGTCATCTTGGACATATTCTCCTGTATATGTGTTATTCATTGTAAAAGGCATTAGAGAACCAATAAGTCATCAAAAAGAATAGAAAACTACCGAAAGCACCTATATGTGTTATTCATTGTAAAAGGCATTAGAGAACCAATAAGTCATCAAAAAGAATAGAAAACTACCGAAAGCACCTATTGGAAACACTTATCTTACATGTACGGTAGATATTGATCGGCTGAAAAAATATTAAAAGATTCAGGTGCAGGCAGACGAATGAAAAAATTAACCTAACCTACAGTATACATACAATAGGCGGGAAAATTTCATCACGTGGCAGGACCATAACTTTTTGCAGCGTTTATAATCAAGCTCTACTAACCGGTTTTGAAAAGACATTCTTAAACTAAAAAAAAAAACAATTTCAAGAGTTTCATTTCTGACCAAAAAAATCTATCTTAACGGATCAAAAGATTCCAAAAGGGAGTCCAATAAAGTATTTTTTTGTAAAGCGTGACCTTGATCGCAGGTGCAAGGTCACCAAATCCTTATCAAGTCACGAATCTTTAAAATAAATGAACATACTATTTTTGGTGAGTTGCGTTTAACAGAATTAGAAATGTTATTGAAAACTCCAATTTTTATAATTTCAAGTTACAAGGAGGCATTGGCCTCGGGGTTAAAATATTTAAAACCTGCACAATTCGACAACTTTTTATATACAAGCAACAATCATATTTTGTTGATATCACATAACTGGAGATATGTGCTCAAGACCCTTAACCCCTGATAATACAAACCTAAACATGTCGCCATCCTTTTAAGTACAAACTACATACTAATTAAGTACTTGGGACTTGTCCCAAGTATTTGGCTGAACTACTACGAATTATGGAAGTCTCTCTTTTTCTTACTTCTTATCTAACTGTTTTGTCACGCCGTGTCAGTAAATCTTCCAACGCGGCATAGCTAGGGAAATAAAACATATGACGTCTTCTGCGTCTTGTGACGTCATGCATATTTTAGAGCTTAACATCTTCAACACGACTGGAGCTAGAGATTTGGCGTCAAGTACGTTATGAGACTACATTTCACAAAGAACATCTTGGTATCCTTATTTTTAACATATGACGTCATCACGACGTGATTTTCGCTTTCTATTCCTGGTCGGTTTTAAACGGGATTTTATATAAAACACTAAGAAAGCTTAGTTGTATACGAATTGATTGTTAAAATCAACTTTATATCACCCACTGCCCTGTAAAACGCTTTACCCCTTCCCAAAAACGTAAACTAAATGTCGGCTATAAAGGCGAATGTACACTCTAGCATGATAGCTGCCACCCAACAAGAAAGACTTCAGTACTGTGCATAAGGTTTTTGCTGCACTTGAGCTATATATGTAAATATAGCTACTGCTGTTCTTTTTATGTGCTTTTCTACAAATGCTTTGCCCGAGAGAGGATTTACTATTGTGGTAAATCGATGTTTTAGTGTATATTTTGCAGCTTTTGACACAAATAATAACATTAGAAATGTAAATGACAAGTAATATTATGAATTAATGTTCCAATTTACAAATATTACACAAAGAAAAGACTTTTAAATTCGACAAATTTCTGAATTCACGAGGCCTTTTCATTCAGTGTCATTGCTGAACTATTCTTATGGAAAGTTTCACAAATAAGACCACCTCCAAATTGGGACCACTGTTGGCTGATCATGGAGTGGACTCATTTAATTAAGAAGAATGGTCTCCTTCTTAGACCGACATTTGCAGCTCAGTGTGCTATTTTGAAGGCTTCGACAACAATTTTTGTACTCTCTCTCTCTCTCTCTTTCTCTCTCTCTCTCTCTCTCTCTTTCTCTCTCTCTCTCTCTCTCTCTCTCTCAGAGAGAGAGAGAGATATATATGACTGGTTGCAGATCTATATATAGATCTGCAACCAGTCATAGGGGACCATGCCTTATATATAGCACTTAGGGAGACCATTTGCAAAAAAATAATATATGTTTTTTAGCTTTTCATCGAGTGGTAAGACACAAATTTAATTTTAAAACAGAATATATTATATTCACTATGTTATAGAATCATTGGTTTTTTGTTTACTATGTAGTTTCATAACGTTTAAACACGCTAAGAATTATATATATATTCTCGTCTGTGTTGCTTATCTGAATGCATCTTCTGCCTTTGTGGCCCCTCTCGATACATTTTGCCGGTGATGTGTAGCTCTACTCGCGTCACACTTGGTTGTGTGTAGCTCTTATCGTCACACATGGTTGTGTGTAGCTCTTATCGTCACACATGGTTGTGTGTAGCTCTTATCGTCACACATGGTTGTGTGTAACTCTTCTCGTCACACATGGTTGTGTGTAACTCTTCTCGTCACACATGGTTGTGTGTAACTCTTCTCGTCACACATGGTTGTGTGTAACTCTTCTCGTCACACATGGTTGTGTGTAGCTCTTCTCGTCACACATGGTTGTGTGTAGCGCTTCTCGTCACACAAGGCTTTGTGTAGCTCTACTCATGGCTTTGTTTATGCTTGATTCTCTTCATACATCTCGCACAGAGTTGTGTTGCCATGATGCGCCGTTAATTAGTTTTAAGGCGTTTAAGTCTAATTAAAAGTAATTGCAATTCATTTTAAAGCCTGCTTTTTGCAGATGATGTGTCATCACTGTGCTGGGGAAATAACTAAAGCGATAAGCCACACCTTTGAGGCTTTGTGTTGTTTTATTTGTGCTGTAGGGCGGTGATCTAATGGACTTGATCTGCACCAAGAAGCGGCAGGAAGGGGCCACGGAGAGGCGGTACACGCGTCAGATCAGCTCTGCGATATACTACCTGCATAAATCGACCACACACCCCACGCACCCACACACGCACACCCACGCGCACACACGCACACACACACGCACGAACTCGTGTTTAGACAACCTAGTAGTAG
Source organism: Protula sp. h YS-2021 (assembly GCA_949752745.1). Lineage (NCBI taxonomy): Eukaryota > Metazoa > Annelida > Polychaeta > Sabellida > Serpulidae > Protula > Protula sp. h YS-2021. The sequence continues at coordinate 73,217,890 of OX457030.1, read as the reverse complement.
GTAAATAAGGGTTCTGCGTCAATCAATCATCAGTCACGTGACTAATGAAAGTCCAATGAAGACAATGAAGACAATGAAACCCCGCCCACTTTCTGTCTATCACCTGTCAATTATCGTGACGTCACACCCCTCATATCTATTTTTAGACTGGGGAAATTTTACAACATTTATGTTAAGTAACTTTTTAAAAAGTGTGATAACTTCCGTTATAGTTGGCCGATTTGCATAAAAATTTCACTGTTTGATTCAGTTTTATGTAAAGTTTTGTCATAGTCATAAGCTATTTGCGTAGGTGGCTGTATGGATAATTTTGACATGCCGCCATTTTAACTTTTAGAAAAGTGAAAAAGTGAGATAACTTTCGGTATTGTTGACCGATTTGAATACAAATTTTACCGTTTGATTCAGTTTTATATCTAGTTTTGACATAAAGTGGTCATAGGCTATTTGCGCAGGTGACTGTACGCATAATTTTGACATGTCGTCACTTTCACTTTTAAAAAAGTGAAAAAGTGAGGTAACTTTCGCTATTGTTGAAAGATTTCAATGAAAATTTCACCATTTGATTCAGATTTTTGTCTAGCTTACAATAGTCATAGGGCTATTTGCACAGGTGGCTGTATGCATAATTGATTCACCTTAAAATTTTAACTTAAAAGTGAGATAATTTCAGTCATGGTTAACCGATTTGAATGAAAATTTCACCGTTTGATTTAGTGTTATGTCTAGTTTACAGTGATTATAGAGACTATTTGCATAAGTGACTGTAAACACTTTGTGGGAGCACACCCCCCCCCCCCCCATTCAAAGATGGTATTCGAATGGCAAGCACCCCTCCCACTCCCATTCAAACATGTGTTCGAATGACAAGTCTCCCATTCAAAGACGGTGTTCGAATAGCAAGCGGCCCCATTCAAACATGTGTTCGAATTATTTATTTATTTTTTTTTAACATATTACGTCAGAGTATTGTTCAACAAGTTTTTTTTTCAACAAGTTGCTTAACAACTGTGCAACAAGTTGTTATACAACAATTGTTCAGCAAACTGTTGTTCAACAAGTTCAACATGTTCAACAACATGTTGAACATGTTCAACATGTTCAACATGTTGTTGAACAATTTGAACATGTTCAACATGTTCAACATGTTGTTGACTAAGTTGAACATGTTCAAATTGTTCAACAACATGTTCAACATGTTGAACATGTTGTTTACCATTTTGTTCAATAAGTTGTTGTTCAGCATATTGTACTTCAAGCAATTGATGCAACAATAGCAGCCAGTTCAGAAAAAAAGACATATGTTGAATAGTTTTATTGATACACTTAAATTTGACATTCACGCTTTATGGAATTTCCTCCGCACTCGCCAGAATTAAATGTGAGGCGTTTCACAGCAACAAAGGGAATGGAGCTTCATTTAATTAGCAGCAATGTGTGAAAAGGCTCAATCATGCATATCAAGTTTGGCAGCGATTTGATCGCAAACATTGGTCAATATGTGCGTGCTACACAAGATTGACCTATTGAGCCCAGAGAGATTACACCACTGCCTACACACTTATCCCCTCCCCCATGCGTCTCACAACCCTTACATCCCCTCTCATCTCGCAAGCCTCACCCCTTCCCCCTCGCAACCCTCACCCTCTCTCTCTCTCCCTGAGGCATTAAATAGAAACATCCCAACGGAATTCGGCCGGTAAAAATGTTTAAAGTTGCTATGACGATTTCCCGTGAATGTAAATCACGGGTGACATTATATCATGTCGCTAATTTTCACCGAGAAAAACATGCTTTGTTATTTACAATTAATTAATAACTTTATTAATTTATTTATTTATTTATTTTTTATTCCAACCCATGCAAACTCGGGCAAAATTAAAAGTCCAAACATAATTATAAAATTAATAATGAAATATTACAAGGGCTCTCAATCCTCATAAAATATATGGAAACTATCGAAATGAACAATATTTTGAAAATAAACATTCATGTATTAAAGATGGTATGACGACCGTTCCCCTCTCCCCCACAATCTCCCCCCCCCCCCCCATCTTAGGGTGGGTTTCAAATAGTACCATCTTTTGAATCGTCCACTTTGAGTTGGTTAAGGTTAGTGTTAGGGTTATTTAGGGTTAGTGTTAGGGTTAGTTAGGGTTAGTGTTAGTAGGGCACAGAGACGGCTTTGTCATTTAAGTATGAATTAGTTGGTACCAACCCTAACCCACATTTCAAGTGCTGAGAGTAGGGGTATAGACTTGAGGGTGTTCATGGCTCTGAGAACATATGGCTCTGTGACCATCTAAATGAGAGAAAAAAACTTTTTGTTTGGATGACCTACTTCTGACGCCATGACCTTTGACCTCACTAATTAGGTCAGTGACCCAAGGTAACCAAAGGTTACCCCAGGTATCCAACCCAGCAAATGCAAGAAAATGCAATCCGCCATAAACCTTGACCCAACCCAACCTTGACCCAGCCAAACCAAACCCTAACTCAACCCAACCTACCCGTGACACAACCCAACTCAACCTTGACCCAATCCGTATAAAAAAAGTCCAGCATAAGACAACCTTGACCCAACCCAAAGCAACACTGACCCAATCCAATCCAACCCAACCTACCCGTGACCCAATCCTAACCCAACCTTGACCCAACCATTATAAAAATATTCCAGTCCAGCATAAGAAAATATTAAACCAAACCAATGCAACCCTGACCCAACCCAACCCTAACTCAACCCAACCTAACTTTGACGCAACCCAACCCGATCTTTAGTCAACCCTAACCCAGCCCATCCCTATTCCCGGGACAGGTATTAAACTACCACCATTACGGTGATGGTGGATTACTTGCTTTGAAATTTTGCAGGAAGTACCCGCGTAAATTTGGCGAGTCTCTCCACTCTGCGATGCTTCTCCTGATGAGTTGTCGGCGTGTCAGGAACGAAACACATATCGAGCGAGTCTTCCCATTCTACTCCCTCAGCTCGTATATATCAAACCATCCCCAAACCTTACATATTAAGGCCCGGGGCATGGGTTCCCACAGACCACCTTAGTCCCATAAACTCCCACTCTCCAAATGAGACACCACAACATTCTTTCAATTATCTAAGGCCCCTCATACCCAACAGTTCACTCTCGCACCAGTACTTGACCGATCTCCGATACACATTCTAAGAACCTTTACAACTTTACCCAACAGCTACAGCACAGTATCACCACCTTATTACTATTCATCTCTCCCCCTACAACGCCACATTCTCCACCCTCCCCATGGTACTTCGGAGCGAGACTCAGCGATGCAGTCTACCCAAGGTTAAAAACCTGACACAGGATAACACCCTCCCAACCCCACTTGGAGCCGAACCCATTTTGGGTTCCTAACGGCGACTACTGTCCCATGAAAGGACCAGTGGGGTACGGTGGCTGCCTTGTGGATCGGGTGGAAAATACACGATCAAGGCGCCAGGTATTATCTCAGGTGGCCCATGCCGTCAGGGCTTTTGCAGCTGTGATCACGGGGCGTGGCGTGAACAGCATCCTCTGCTCCGTATACACTGATGAACCTTTTGCCACCTCACCCTAACCCTAACCCTAGCACATGGATGCTTGGATACTCTCAGTAATAAAGCAAAGCAACTTTTAAGCATCTTTGAAATATGTAACTGTGACAGTTTCAGTGCAGATGCAAAGGTTAAAACACTACAAACCTGTGAAAACACAAAATTCAATAAAATTTCATTGGTGTTTCCAAAAATGTCAAATACATCATGTGCAAATATGTAACGCATTAAAATATATTACAAGAATAAATAATTTTAATAAATTTAAAACATGATTACGAGTCAAAGCATTAGAAAAGTCACAATAATAAGCAAATATTGACTGGTTTTGAGTCAAAACTAAGTAATATTGACAGGTTAAAATGTTGATCTAGGGTCAACATTTTCTAACCGGTCAATATTATATTTGAATTGACTTAAAGCTCAATATATGCTACTTTTGAAGAATAACAAGGTATGAAAAGGATCCTTGGAACGAAAATACTGAGAGAGAGTATATTACCTCGGTGGAAACGACAAAGACGTGAGGATTTGAACTGGGATAGTATAGAAAAGCATCCGAGAACACACCCCACAAATAAACGTCATTAAAGCGCACTTATTTATCATGAGCAACAAAAGCAAGAGGAAAGCTCTAGCTCTAAATCGATTACCGCCATGAATGACGATTTTTTTCTGAATGACTTAGGCGAATAAATGAAGCCATTCATGGGGCTTGTTACAAGCGCTATGAATATTAACTAGGCTTACTAACTGGCCAACAACTGCAAATTGTTGTTTGTGAGTTTTCATGAAACATTTAAATTGTTCACTGCCAATGAAAGTTCGTAATGCAGTCAGTTCATATAAAGAAAGGAATGTAATGAATAGAAGTAAAGAAAACGTAAAACATTAAATAAAGGTCACATTAAAAATTAATGAAGGAAGATAATTATGGAAATGATAAAATTTTTCAAGATCTTTAAACAGTAGATTAAAGAACTTGCATCATTGCTATTAGTTCGAATTATTTAATACATCATCTTTTTATCAGAGCAGAATCATAGAATTTAGTTTGTTTTTACTATCTTAAACTTAAACGGACAATTAATTACATGAGTTAATTTTAGTTTCCTATTGCATGCACAACTACCTTATATACTTTACATATACTTTTGTGACACATATACCACTGCGTTCTGATATTTAAGTGCAATCACAGCATTGTGAATTGTAATGAAAACTTTTGTTTCGGAATTTTCGTATTACTAGTTTTATCGCTATTAACATCGCATAAAACATATAATTAAAATCAATTTTCAGCGGAGTTCTTGCATTTTTAAATAGTTCTTTTAAGGACTGGACTTGGCGGTAGCTTTGATTTTCACATAATACGATTAATTACTTTTTACGAAGTAAACACGTTTGTTACATCCCATTGACAGACAAAATTTCGACTGGTACTTTAATTGTCAGAGGAAAACTACAGAGAAAACTTACACAGTTAAAGAGACATGTGCCGTTTAAACCTCGCAAAGATATCGGCAAACAGTGAGATGTCAGCAATCAAAATTTAACTTCAAAGTTAATGATTTCCTTGGCTTCATGATATCGTAAACCTGCACCATAATATTTTTCAGCTAACTGAAGTGGTTAAAATGTCATTCTTAATAGTATAGAAACATCTAAAAATACAACAACTATCAATAGTGTCTAAGCGAGGACACAATTAAAGATCAGGCAACATAATGTTCTCTTGTTTAAACGGTTCCTAGACTGCCAACACTTTGCGCATTGTGACTTTGGCGTGCTGTTATGACTAAAAGTATAGGCGTCTCCTCAAAATGTTCCAAAGTGCCTTATGTCAGATGCATTATCATATTTGAGGTCCTGGTAAACCATTAGACTGTTTAAGTGTTTCATATACTAGAAAACAGCCGGTTCATCCTAATTTACTCATCTGGGTGAACATGAAAAACATGAACTTAACGTTGTCGACTTCCTGCGGCGTCATTAGGTGGAATGGTTGAGACGGGTCATGACGTATAAGTATGCCTTTGATGGTAAGCTGTACAAATGGATGAAGAACATCGGCAAATTGATTGGCTTTAATAGCCGCATCCCGTTGTGGTAACAAACGCAGAATAGCTGATTCAAACTCACTCTCTGTTGGAACATACTTTTCAATTTCCGTGATAATTTTGTTGATTTTATCGATTAAAGGTGGCTGTAGATCTCGGTTGACATAGCGCAGAAGAGAATGCTCTTGGATGAAGAAATGAGGGATATTCCATTCCTTGATCATTGCTAGGAGTTCTTGAAAGAACTTCCTTGCACTATTTACCAAACTTTCTGTGTGCCATATGTGGTGTTTCGGCGGATATTGCTCACACATCCAGAACATCACTGTTTTTGCCCAGTAGGAGTGAATAACATCACTCTGTATTGGCTTGACATCTTTGTAGAAAATAATTTTTGCGAGGTTATAGGTCATCTTTTGTGAATCCGACATGAGGTTCATGACAGTGGTTTCCAAACGGGCGAAGGACCACCTATATTCAACCGTGTCGTCACCATCTGGTGACGATTTTGGAACAATATCACATCCATCGCCAACAATGCGTTGTCTCTCGTCGACAGTAGGCCATTGCGGCTTGCCATCAGTACAACCTCGTGGAGGTCTTGTGAGAAAACTCATCGCTGGTGTAGGCCAGAACTGGCAAACAATAGAAGGAACATTGTCATAGCTGAACTGGACAATCGTGCGTCCAGTTTTATCCCTGGCTATCAGCGTCATCGTAGAAGCAGTGCTCTGTAGATTTTCTTTTACCTCGGTTTCAATTTCGTGGTGTGGGATGCCATATAGGATTGATACAATGGTCTTCACTGTATCGTTGGAATCGATAAATTCACCACGTTCTTTCATAGCGAGACGGGCTACCCGGGGGTCGGCATATTCGCCGTCTTTGCGCCCTTTGTAGAAATCCGAGACATCAGTCCATGTTGCTCTTTTGTCAATAATTGCTTTATTCACCTTGATTTTAATATTGTCGGGTTTGCCAGGAATCGGTTCGATCAGGTGCTGATCTTCCGCCAGTAATCGAAAGGCATATTGTTGGAAATCTACCTCCAACTCATGTTTGGAAGGGTCAGGGTGAAACCATTTTGCAAGTGAACCACCCTGTGCTGTACTACCAGAAATAGGTTCCAGTCCAGGAATTTGTATAATTGATTCTTTGAACAGTTTACTTAAAATGTTACCAAAGCTATTGCTTATTGTCTCTTCAATCTCGAAAAGTACCCGCATCTTTTCTGGCAGGTAATCCGAAACAGAGGCCATTTTGTAAGTTCAGTTAAGCCCAATTAAATTAACTCTTAATTAATTAATTAAATTATCTAAAGTAACATCTATAACTGATTGTTTTATCGAGACAAAGTAATTATCACGACAAAAGCAAGCAATTTTTTTCATTGACAAATCTGAGATAAAGTCATACCGTTTTTAAAATATGTTTAACTAAACTGCTTTGAAGCACTGAAACGTATCCAGGCTTTCAAACAAGTAAAATAAAAGATATGTCCAGCGTTGCCATGTATTAACAGTCACTTTAAAACATCAAATATTACTACCAGAAGTAAGACATTTTTACCTGTATGACGTGTTTCGTTAGTCATATGCAGTTTATTAATAATTCGCCTGAGTGGCAGTGCTTAGTAATCCATAAATACTGCTAGATACTTTAGACCACAGTGGGCTTTCTGGTTTCGCGTTTACAGCTTCACATTCAAGCGGCCTTCGCACTAAATCAACAATCAATGTTTCACCAGGATCCCATTCAGTTCTCACTGAGTAATTTAATATTACTGTAAATACAGCACATACATATACTAACACTAAATGTGGTCTGCCATTCGTATCTGGTATACTACCAAAACAAACATTTTTAGATTAACTTTTATCTGTACTCTCAACCATCAACTAATTTTGCACACTCCCAAAACTTTATTGAGAAGTTGTGTGTTTCTTTTACAAGTTTTTCTTCAAAGGTATGATTCTTTCTCGCACCTCTCTATTTGAATATTTTATATTGTACCAACTATATACAAGCCATGGAATCACTGTATAGCCAGAGCGATTGCTTCATATTCTAATTTACATGACAAGTACACAGAACACAACAAACATAATCAATATCGTTTCTCGTACATAAAATTTTTAAACAGATTTATATCCATATGTAACTCATATGTATGATGCATCCTCTTTTTTGTTCAATTAACGTTATTATTTATAATAAATGTCGGTTTTATTAAATTAATGGTCAGAAGATTCATTTGTGTTTATTTTCAATTTCATTGTGGTGTAGTGCTCTTGTGCGGTACTTTAGCTTAGGTAGTTTGAGCGAAAGTCAATCACCCACTGTCCTCGCTTGGCCGTTTTATCCATGGCCTTTAGCATTGCGAAGACAATGTTCTGCTGACTGACCTAACAGCCACCTCAGTCACCAAACGCTAGGGAGTTTTAGGTAACTATTTGCTAAAGTAGTTATTTAAATAGGAAGAGTTATTGTCAAAGAATAACTCGGCCTTAAATGTTTGAAAACATTCCAGGCTGCTCTAATTTTAAACAAACACTGCCACTGGAATTTATCGTTCAACACGCATGAAAAGCTAAAGGGACTGATCGTCTTAAGCACACCTTTAAAGCCTGATACGCAGACTGAAAAGCTCATTTATTTCCCTTCGTTATATAATATTGTGTGTGGTGCATGTGGTGTTTCTGAACATAAAGTAGGGTGCATGTTACATAAATTAGAGCTTTGTGATTGAAAGAAGGTTTTCAAATATTTTCATGAGTTCTGCCAATTTTTTTTTTTTTTGCCTTTTGTATTTTTCGTGAAATACTTGAACTGTGCGAATATAACCGTCTTTTATTTTTAGAGAAATTAAGCTCTGCAAAGAATATCGTTTCATTTTGGGCGAAAAGTTAATATGTACATAAAGTAATACTAAACAGTTCAATATGGCTGCCTAGTAATCTGCCGTTATCAGTGAGATGTACCCAAATGCTTAAACATCGACTAAATAATAATTTAAGCAGATGGAATGGTCGTCGTTAAACGTAAGACAAAGTTTGTTTCTGGCATCATCATATTTATAGCAATCTATAGGAAAATTTTAAAGTCTCCAATGTGTTTTGCATTATTTTAGTCGCTAATGTCTCCTGCATTAGTCAAGTGTCAATTGCCTCTTGCATTTTTGAGGTATGGTGAAGTTGATGAATCAGTAATGTCGCTTGGAGTAGTTGAGTGTGAAATGTATTTTGAAGTATTGGTTTTAATTTCTTTCCGTTTCAGACCAAATTGAAGCTACGCAGAGACTCCAAAACGTACTTCGAGGAAATAAAGCAATATTCAAAGCTATATGTTCCCGCATGGGCAGTAAGGCTTGAACCCGTGACAGTTCACCATGACTTAGCAGTATAAACCATCAGCCCAAGAGACATGTTTGTTGAATACAACATACATCAGCTGCTGTTGCAGTAAGTTTTTCCTTTGTGACAATATGTAAATTATTTTGATTTCATAATGGGGTTTTGCAGTAACGTTTCAAGGTATCAAGTGGGGATTTGAAACGGGTTTTCAAAACCGGGTTTCGAAAAGGGGGTTTTGAAAATGGGGTTTTAAAAACGGGATTTAAAACAGTATTTTGGAAACGGGGGTTTGTAACGGGGTTTACTACATTGGGATTTAATATTGTTCAACTCCACAGATAACTGTTGCTAATAACTTCATTCTATTATTGTTTTAGGCGTCCCGTGTTTCATGCAAGGAATTCCATGGCAATGATTCCCAAAATTGACCTCTTCCTCACAGAAATACTAGAGAAGTACTTGCGCAATAACCAGTACGGCTTTCAGTCAGCCTGGAAGTGTTTCCAAGCAGAGCTCAACCTAGAAAATCTGTATTATGGAAGGCCCAACAATACCTTCTAGAGCCCGGAGATCAGTTCCAAATATCCATCTGGTACAAAACCGATTTCTTGAATTTCTTAGCACTTGAACATTTTTCTTACACAGTGTCTCATAAGTACGACATGCCTCCGCTGAAACATGACCTTTTCTCAGAATAATGCCTTGTTTGTTTGTTTTTTTTTTTTGGGACTTGGGTCAGGGATAAGTTCTACTACCTCTTTGATAATTATAAAAAATGAGAATCCGCGAAAAAAAATGGCATGAGATTAAATCGAAAAGTAACATTATTTGAAAAGCAAATTCATTCCATGGCAGCGCCAACACATCATACTATATCACGCAGTCATCAGAAATATCAATACTGCAATGAAATATTATGATTTTTATGTTATAGTTGCTACAAATTCCACATCAAATAACAGAAGATCTTATCGTGAGTAAAGAATAAATATTCTTGGTAATGCTTATATGAAGCTGAATGCAACATTTACCAGTACACTGTACTGTGCAGCATGCCATTAAAGTATCAAAGCTCTTTTAAGTACTAATCTTTAATACATCATTAATATTTTTAAAGGAGGGTGGAAAGGGTTAAATAGTTTTAATGCAGGGATAAGAAGAGCTACCCCACTATAGATCAATTTTTAAGATGTAAAATAAAAATGGTTTCATTATCACAAAGCCTTTGAAAGTGTCACAGTGCAAAATAAATTTATTGCTTTATGAAAAAGTCTATAAAGTTATTGTGGCTTTCCTTGCCTGCTGGAGTCCTAACTCTTTTACATTTACCCCTGTTTACTATGATCCAGCTTCCTTTATAGTTTTTTCTCTGCATGCTAGTATTGACACTGCCTTTATGTTTTTTCGCTGCGTTCTAGCATCCTCACTATCTTTATATATTTCACTGTGCTAGCTAGGCTCTTTATTTTTTCGCTCCATGCTAGTGTCCTCGTTATCTTTATATGTTTTACTTTGCTGGCTATGCCCAAGCCCTTTTTATTTTTTCTCTGCATGTTAGTATCCTCACTATTTTTCTTATGATTTATTGCTTTGGTAAAATCTTCCAAGCCGCATAAAACCCAAGGGCCGAGATCCTTCAGCGAATTGCATAAGAACAGCTCCGTACCTTATCAAAATCCATTTGTATTAAAGACGAATTCTTTGTCAAGCTCTGCAAGCATCCAAACATTTTCGAACATCAGCTGATTAAAAGCATTCATAGCACAAATGCACGCCTACACTGCACCTTTCACAATTTTCTTCTGCTTGAAGAACCTGACTATCTCTGTGGCCTTCATGGAGAAAATTTCTATGTTTCTTTGTCGATTAACCACATTTGCAATCATTTAGATTTATGGTTTGAAAATCTCTGATCTTTCTTCTTTGAGCTTCAAAGTCTGTGTGATTTATGCTTTTTACTTGTTCACTTTCTGAACACTAAATTAAATTAAAAATTCTCTGCCTGTCTCGGATCCGAACAAGTTCAAATCTAGAATTCTCTTTAAAATTTATAGTCACTTTATTTCTATGAAGTCCGTTTTGGGAGGTTACGTTATATTTACGTTATGCCTAAACCTACTTAGCATGATATATTACAATTGTTGCTTAAAACGTACAAATTCTAACGTGGCAACAGTTAGATTGAAAATTCATAGAATGTGACCGTTCATTAATCTGAGCTGCATTTTGAGCCAGTACATTCTGAAACAATTTAAATAAACAGACTTAACAATAACAACAGACAAAAATAACACATTGTGCATTCTTATATGCAATAAACAAATTAATAACAATATCTTTGCTAATTTTTGTGTTGCGTGATGGGTAGATAACACAAACTCTTCTAAGTTCTTACAAGACTTATCTACTTGTGCACTTTATCACATCATAACAATGTAACTACTCAACCGTAGATCTCTAAGAAAGGTTGAAAAGGTGCATAATTTATACGAAATTATGATTTTCTATAAAGAAGCCAGCAGACAAAGCAAACTTTTTTGCAGTGAGTTTGTCAAATACGGATACTCTGTGGGAAATTAAACATTTTCAGGTACAATTTTTAAATAGTAATTATTATCAGAAACAACAATGGCGGTCCTCAACATTTAAGTAACCTATGCTATTTATTCATAAGTAACTTATGTCATTTAGTCATTTGTGAGCCATTAAATATGCTTTTATTACAAGAAAGCATCGAATTACTTATAACATGTTGCTGATAAAAATATTAAAATAAGTAAAGTTAACGTCAAAATCACGAGAATGTATCAAACAAAGTCAAAATCATAAGGTTTTATGAAACAGCGTCATAATATTTTAAAATTGTTTAGATGTAAGATAGCATCAATATAGAATTTCGTAAAACACGCTGTCCTCTGCAACTGCAATAGCTCAATTGTGTCAATAAATCACATCTGCTATCCATTCAAGTGATTACTGTGCTTACTGCTATTCAAAGTCAAATGCATAACGCATCGATTGTCGAGCGATTTGTTATTTTAACAGACCCTACAGCATTTTAGATACCGTTATTTTCTAACCAGTGTAAGGATGTTAAATTAACAGCGAAAATTCTGTTCATTACTGACACCAGGAAGCAGTTATTCTTTGTCTAATATTGCTACAATTATGATTGTAAAGAATATCAAAGTTAGTGTAATAATTCCAACGACTAAGAAAAACCAACGCCATAGTTTCTTCACTTTACACTTCAATCTACCAAGCTCTATTTTTTCTTCCTCTAGACAGCAACAAGCTTCATCATCTTCTTCAGACGAACTGTCGTCTCCTTCATTGTCAGTGGCATCAATTGTGACGTCACCAGCCATTTTGACGTCTACTTCCGATATTGTAGCTTGGCGATCGATTTGTGACGAAATGGTTTCAATGTCACCATCATCACTTGGATGCCGGTTATCTGTTTTTGTCGGTGTATGAAAACCTGAATTTTCTCGATTCATTTTATTTGAATAATTTAGTTAAGTTATTGTTCCTTGTTTTTCTGTCTTGTTTCATCAGAATTTATCAATTATTCTTTTGTTTCACTGAGTTCTGCGCTTTATAAATAAATAACATCAAACATTTTACATTTATAATAAATATTTTATCCAGTGGTAACTCGCGATGAACTACTACAATATCCATATTTGACACATAAATCATTGATTTTAACGAAATATACTTATTATGTTTTGCCACAATGTACTGTTTAATATTTGTTGTTTTCTCTTTGAACACACACACGCATACACACACAGCTGAATCATTAAATAAAATACTCAAACAAATAGTTGTTTATAAAATCATATATAAATTTAACAGACAAAATACTTGCACAATTTATAAACAAGTACCAAAACGTGTTAGTTCTAGTATCGTACAGACGCATTCAATAAATAGCTTCATGAATTAACAATAGGTAGTTCCAGCAATGCTTGTTATGTTTGATTCGTATTGATCATGAGTTTATTCGCAACAAAGCATACATAGCACTGCCAAGGCCACATAGAATATTCCAGATTCATGACGTCGTGCTCACACTGATCTTCCGATTGAAGACCTTGTAAGTAATATATATCATTTCCATATTGAGATATAGATATAGATATCTTGCGTTACTTTGACATGCCTCTAAATAGGACCAGTTTTATTACAATGCTTACATTTAATTTATTTAGATATTTGATCCCAAATTTTTTCTTTCATATTAAAAGTAGTGTAGAAATAAGAGTTCTGGACCACTTGATGACGTCATACTGTCTGGAAGTGACGTCATAGCGTCTGGACCGGAAGTGTTGTCTGGACCGGAAGTGTTGTCTGGACCGGAAGTGCTGTCTGGACCGGAAGTGACGTCATGATAAGCGTTAGGATAGGCGCGGCCATCCATGACGTCATAATGAGGTCATAATGAGGTCATTATGAGGTCATAATGAGGTCATAATGACGTCATGCTGTGTGATGGCTTCCTAGGATTTGCATGAGAGTTCTGGCGCACTTTGTGACGTCATACTGTCTGGACCGGAAGTAACGTCATGTCTGGAAGTGACGTCATCATGTCTGGACCGGAAGTGACGTCATAGTGTCTGTTTGTTTCTATCTGCTTCAGTTTTTGGATGGAGCGCGCGCGCGTGTTGGGATGACGTCATGATGAAGGGTAAACGTCACAGCAGAGTGTGCGTAAACGAAACGTCATTTTGTTTTCGTAATTTGAAATAACGGACTTCCGTTGAAGTGTGGAACTTATATTTGTAACATGTCGCCATTTTAACTGTGTAAAAGTGAAAAAGAGGGGTAACTTTCGTTATAGTTGACCGATTTACATGAAAATTTCACTGTTTGATTCAGTTTTATATCTAGTTTTGTTATAAAGTGGTCACAGGCTATTTACACCGGTGGCTGTATGCATATTTGTAACATGCCGCCATTTTAACTTTGTAAAAAGTGAAAAATTGGGATAACTTCCGTTATACTTGGTCGATTTACATGAAAATTTCACTATTTGATTCAGTTTTATATCTAGTTTTACCATTAAGTGGTTATAGGCTATTTGCGCAGCTGACTGTATGCATTTTTGTAACATGCCGCCATTTTAACTTTGTAAAAAGTGAAAATTTGGGATAACTTTCGCTATACTTGGTCGATTTACATGAAAAATTCACTGTTTGATTCAGTTTTATATCTAGTTTCGTTATAAAGTGGTCACAGGCTATTTACGCAGCTGGTTGTATGCATTTTTGTAACATGCCGCCATTTTAACTTTGTAAAAAGTGAAAAATTGAGATAACTTTCGTTATACTTGGTCGATTTACATGAAAATTTCACTGTTTGATTCAGTTTTATGTAACATTTTAACATTAAGTGGTTATAGGCTATTTACACCGATGGCTGTATGCATAATGTGACATGCCGCCATTTTAACTTTGTGAAAAGTGAAAAAATGAGATAACTTTCGCTATAGTTGGTCGATTTGCATGAAACTTTCACTGTTTGGTTCAGTTTTATATCTCGTTTTTGTTATTATGTAGTCATGGGCTATTTGCGCAGCTGGCTGTATGCATAATTTGACATTCGCCATTTTAACTTTTTAAAAAGTGGAAAAGTGTAATAACTTTCGTTATAGTTAACCGATTTGAATGAAAATTTCACCATTGAATTCAGTTTGATGTCTTCGTTTACAGTAGTTTGCATCGGTGGGTTGTTGGAATGGCACGCGCCCACCATTCAAACATGTGTTTGAATTATTTTTTTACGTCAAACTATGGTTCAACAAGTTGTTTAGCAATTGTACAACAATTGTTCAACAAGCTGTTGTTCAACATGTTCAACAACATGTTCAACAAGTTGAACATGTTCAACATGTTCAACAACATGTTCAACAAGTTGAACATGATCAACATGTTCAACAACATGTTCAACAAGTTGAACATGTTCAACATGTTCAACATGTTGTTCAACAAGTTGAACATATTCAACATGTTCAACATGTTCAACATGTTGTTGCACATGTTCAACATGTTCAACATGTTGAACAATGTTGAACATGTTCAACATGTTGAACATGTTGAACATGTGCAACAACATGTTGAACATGTTGTGTTGAACATGTTCAACATGTTGAACATGTTCAAGAACATGTTCAACATGTTCAACAACATGTTCAACATGTTCAACATGTTCAACAACATGTTCAACATGTTCAACATGTTCAACAACATGTTCAACATGTTCAGCATGTTGTTGCACAAGTTGAACATGTTCAACATGTTCAACATGTTGAATATGTTCAACTTGTTCAACAACATGCTGTTTAACAAGTTGTTCAACAAGTTGTAGTTCAAGCAAAGAAAAAACAAGACATATGTTGAATAGATTTATTAATACACTTAAATACACTTAAATACACTTAAATACACTTAAATACACTTAAATATATACAGCTTAAATCTATAACAATATTATAACATTTATTGTAACTTGCTCAAATATGCCATACTTGGTAAAATTGCTGAGTCAGCAATTTTACCAAGTATGGCATATTTGAGCAAGTTACAATAAATGTTATAATATTGTTATAGATTTAAGCTGTATATATTTAAGTGTATTTAAGTGTATTTAAGTGTATTTAAGTGTATTAATAAATCTATTCAACATATGTCTTGTTTTTTCTTTGCTTGAACTACAACTTGTTGAACAACTTGTTAAACAGCATGTTGTTGAACAAGTTGAACATATTCAACATGTTGAACATGTTGAACATGTTCAACTTGTGCAACAACATGCTGAACATGTTGAACATGTTGTTGAACATGTTGAACATGTTGTTGAATATGTTGAACATGTTCAACACAACATGTTCAACATGTTGTTGCACATGTTCAACATGTTCAACTTGTTGAACATGTTCAACATTGTTCAACATGTTGAACATGTTGAACATGTGCAACAACATGTTGAACATGTTGAACATGTTGAATATGTTCAACTTGTTGAACAACATGTTGAACATGTTGAACATGTTCAACTTGTTGAACATGTTGTTGAACATGTTGAACATGTTCAACTTGTTGAACATGTTGTTGAACATGTTGAACATGTTCAACTTGTTGAACATGTTGTTGAACATGTTGAACATGTTCAACTTGTTGAACATGTTGTTGAACATGTTGAACAACAGCTTGTTGAACAATTGTTGTACAATTGCTAAACAACTTGTTGAACCATAGTTTGACGTAAAAAAATAATTCAAACACATGTTTGAATGGTGGGCGCGCGCCATTCCAACAACCCACCTATGCAAACTACTGTAAACGAAGACATCAAACTGAATTCAATGGTGAAATTTTCATTCAAATCGGTTAACTATAACGAAAGTTATTACACTTTTCCACTTTTTAAAAAGTTAAAATGGCGAATGTCAAATTATATGCATGCAACCAGCTGCGCAAATAGCCCATGACTACATAATAACAAAAACTAGATATAAAACTGAACCAAACAGTGAAAGTTTCATGCAAATCGACCAACTATAGCGAAAGTTATCTCATTTTTTCACTTTTCACAAAGTTAAAATGGCGGCATGTCACATTATGCATACAGCCATCGGTGTAAATAGCCTATAACCACTTAATGTTAAAACGTTGCATAAAACTGAATCAAACAGTGAAATTTTCATGTAAATCGACCAAGTATAACGAAAGTTATCTCAATTTTTCACTTTTTACAAAGTTAAAATGGCGGCATGTTACAAAAATGCATAGAACCAGCTGCGTAAATAGCCTGTGACCACTTTATAACAAAACTAGATATAAAACTGAATCAAACAGTGAAATTTTCATGTAAATCGACCAAGTATAGCGAAAGTTATCCCAAATTTTCACTTTTTACAAAGTTAAAATGGCGGCATGTTACAAAAATGCATACAGTCAGGTGCACAAATAGCCTATAGCCACTTAATGGTAAAACTAGATATAAAACTGAATCAAATAGTGAAATTTTCATGTAAATCGACCAAGTATAACGGAAGTTATCCCAATTTTTCACTTTTTACAAAGTTAAAATGGCGGCATGTTACAAAAATGCATACAGCCACCGGTGTAAATAGCCTGTGACCACTTTATAACAAAACTAGATATAAAACTGAATCAAACAGTGAAATTTTCATGTAAATCGGTCAACTATAACGAAAGTTACCCCTCTTTTTCACTTTTACACAGTTAAAATGGCGACATGTTACAAATATAAGTTCCACACTTCAACGGAAGTCCGTTATTTCAAATTACGAAAACAAAATGACGTTTCGTTTACGCACACTCTGCTGTGACGTTTACCCTTCATCATGACGTCATCCCAACACGCGCGCGCGCTCCATCCAAAAACTGAAGCAGATAGAAACAAACAGACACCATGACGTCACTTCCGGTCCAGACATGATGACGTCACTTCCAGACATGACGTTACTTCCGGTCCAGACAGTATGACGTCACAAAGTGCGCCAGAACTCTCATGCAAATCCTAGGAAGCCATCACACAGCATGACGTCATTATGACCTCATTATGACCTCATTATGACCTCATTATGACGTCATGGATGGCCGCGCCTATCCTAATGCTTATCATGACGTCACTTCCGGTCCAGACAGCACTTCCGGTCCAGACAACACTTCCGGTCCAGACAACACTTCCGGTCCAGACGCTATGACGTCACTTCCAGACAGTATGACGTCATCAAGTGGTCCAGAACTCTTATTTCTACACTACTTATTAAATGAAACGCCCACTTAATTTCTGCTCATTTTCGTTCGTCTTCTGTTTAAATATGTAATTTTTGTACCAAAGGTACTGTCTAAGAATTTCTTCTAAGTGTGAAAACCGGCTCTTATAGAAAAACAGTGGCATAAAATTTCCCGATAAAATGTTGGAATTGCGATCTGAATCTAAGTTCCAATGAGAGACAAATTTAAATTTTTAAATGTTTCACGTTTTGTTGATTGTTTTAAAGCTGATATTAAAAGAGTTATTATTCTGCTTTATCCCATAGCCTACAAAAATTTTAAGCATACCAAAAGGGGTTGCAATTCATGCAGTCTGTACTAATATTTCTTTTTTATCTACAATTTTAAGATCATTTTCATTTACTTTTGATTTTTTATTATTAGTATTAGTATTAGTATTATTATTATTTTGTCATAATTTTATTAGTTTCTTCATAAGTTTAGATGTCTGCTTTCCTTCTCATAAAATGCTCCCACTGCTCCAACCTTTGTGATTCTAAACTTTTCTTTATTACTTTTTATGTTAGTTTTGTCGTTCAGCTCTGTCAATTGTTGCTCAGGTTATTAAAAATGCTTATATGTTTTCTTATATGGTTGTTTAAAATATTCCGACCCAGTGTTTGGATTTATGTAAGGGGAAACTTCGTTAAATAGGTCAATCGATGCTTTGATATGATATATATAAGTTAAAATGGCGGCATGTTACAAAAATGCATACAGCCACCGGTGTAAATAGCCTGTGACCACTTTATAACAAAACTAGATATAAAACTGAATCAAACAGTGAAATTTTCATGTAAATCGGTCAACTATAACGAAAGTTACCCCTCTTTTTCACTTTTACACAGTTAAAATGGCGACATGTTACAAATATAAGTTCCACACTTCAACGGAAGTCCGTTATTTCAAATTACGAAAACAAAATGACGTTTCGTTTACGCACACTCTGCTGTGACGTTTACCCTTCATCATGACGTCATCCCAACACGCGCGCGCGCTCCATCCAAAAACTGAAGCAGATAGAAACAAACAGACACCATGACGTCACTTCCGGTCCAGACATGATGACGTCACTTCCAGACATGACGTTACTTCCGGTCCAGACAGTATGACGTCACAAAGTGCGCCAGAACTCTCATGCAAATCCTAGGAAGCCATCACACAGCATGACGTCATTATGACCTCATTATGACCTCATTATGACCTCATTATGACGTCATGGATGGCCGCGCCTATCCTAATGCTTATCATGACGTCACTTCCGGTCCAGACAGCACTTCCGGTCCAGACAACACTTCCGGTCCAGACAACACTTCCGGTCCAGACGCTATGACGTCACTTCCAGACAGTATGACGTCATCAAGTGGTCCAGAACTCTTATTTCTACACTACTTATTAAATGAAACGCCCACTTAATTTCTGCTCATTTTCGTTCGTCTTCTGTTTAAATATGTAATTTTTGTACCAAAGGTACTGTCTAAGAATTTCTTCTAAGTGTGAAAACCGGCTCTTATAGAAAAACAGTGGCATAAAATTTCCCGATAAAATGTTGGAATTGCGATCTGAATCTAAGTTCCAATGAGAGACAAATTTAAATTTTTAAATGTTTCACGTTTTGTTGATTGTTTTAAAGCTGATATTAAAAGAGTTATTATTCTGCTTTATCCCATAGCCTACAAAAATTTTAAGCATACCAAAAGGGGTTGCAATTCATGCAGTCTGTACTAATATTTCTTTTTTATCTACAATTTTAAGATCATTTTCATTTACTTTTGATTTTTTATTATTAGTATTAGTATTAGTATTATTATTATTTTGTCATAATTTTATTAGTTTCTTCATAAGTTTAGATGTCTGCTTTCCTTCTCATAAAATGCTCCCACTGCTCCAACCTTTGTGATTCTAAACTTTTCTTTATTACTTTTTATGTTAGTTTTGTCGTTCAGCTCTGTCAATTGTTGCTCAGGTTATTAAAAATGCTTATATGTTTTCTTATATGGTTGTTTAAAATATTCCGACCCAGTGTTTGGATTTATGTAAGGGGAAACTTCGTTAAATAGGTCAATCGATGCTTTGATATGATATATATAATCCAATCTGTAAACAAATTGCATTAAATTATTCACAATAAGTATGTTTTAAACTTCCACCAACCAGGGACTCGTTTCTGTCGATGGATTTTATGGATATCATTGCACTATGATCTACTCCCTGATATTTTATTTATATTTGTGACATCAGAAACTAATTCACACGATGAAATCTGGTAATTTCATCGTTACTTCATCAATAAAGATCGATTAGTTTCAACGCTAGTAGAAATGTCAATTTCACAGTTTTATCCTCCATAGACATATTAAGCCATAATTCTCCACGATTTGTTTTAATTTTAATCCCCCGCTTTGTTATATTTGAAACTAGGAACAAGCGATCCCGCAAATTAATCTTCAGGTCTAAACCTTTTATTTTTAGTTTAAATTTCTTGTATTTTGCATATCATTTCGTAAAATCTTCTAGTTCTATATTTTATGCCAATTATATTTAAAATTGCAAATTTTTTAACGTAGCTATTAATGTTTCATTGACAGTGCTGTCACGTGCAGAACTCGTGCAAAATCATTTCAGGTTTCTCCATTCATTTTCCCATCTTTCAAAATGTAGTAATAAATTTTCTCTAACATTATAATGTCAAAATCACATTTTTTTCTTATTTACTATGATTCTGTAGGATATGCTGTTTTGCTAGACACGTTTTGCATTCATTCATTATTACAGGAAATTATTACAGGAAAAAATAACATTCTATTTCCTTACAGCGCTTACGGACTATTTCCATTGCAAATAGCAAATAAACATGCAAACTCATACATATACAATGAGAGTATTGTTTAATTCAATTGTTGTTACCAAAGAGTAAAAGCATACAAGTAATAGACATTTATTTATTTCTTTACATATTTAAAAATAGCTGTCAGTTTCATTCCTTTATTGGATAAGGTCATGAGGCCGCGTCGTTAACCACGACGCAACAATGAACTCTGCAGAAACAATGCTAATTGCTGGCTGTTAACACAAATGAGCACATCATAACGTATTCAAAATTTTCTATTTCTACAGTGCGACACCAAACGTCTGGGCAGGCAGCATTATAAAGGCGCTCAGATATAATTTTAACACAATACAAACAAATATTT
The DNA here is from genome assembly GCA_949752745.1 of Protula sp. h YS-2021. NCBI lineage: Eukaryota > Metazoa > Annelida > Polychaeta > Sabellida > Serpulidae > Protula > Protula sp. h YS-2021. The sequence goes on along the minus strand of OX457030.1, from coordinate 73,196,905 downwards.
TTCACAAACACATACTAATAAAATTTATCTCGTTTATTTTTAAATGCGTCGTTACTAAATGCAATTATAATAACAAAATGCATGAGAAAAAGAAAAATTATTGTGATGTAAAATCATCAACAGTATGAACTGATATGCCTTTAAATTAGATCTCCAGTCTCTTAAAATGCTTATATAAAACGTTGTTTATATAAAACAATGTTTATATAAAATGTTGTTGTCATAAGTGTTATTATTACTGTCTGTATTCCGAGCAAATGAATCAGTCTATGACGTGTATAGACGATCTTCAATTCTTTCTTGATATTCACGGTAAGTCTGCACCGTCAAGATTTGTGGTGATTTTAATACCCAACTTCCAAAGAATAATAATCTTAATCTCAGATGGTATAACGAAGAAACTTTTACATATCAATCAAGTATTTTGTATGACTTTTTAAACCATAATGACTTCATACTAACTGACTTTATTAAGAAACAAAATGTCGATTATACTTATTTTTTCTTTATAGCTTTGCCATTATTCTTGGATTGATCATATTTTAATTAACCGTCATGTCAATGTTGAAAATTGTACAAATGTTTCTGAGTGTCAAAACTTATCAAGTGACCAATTTCCGTTCTCGTTGTTTTGTCTTTTGTCAACTGAAGACAAAACATATAAAACATGTATCAACATGAACAAGTTGAATTACAACTGACTGATCATCAGATGATTTAAAATGTGAATATTGTGAAATTCTGTCTGAAGAATTGAAACAAATTGATCTTATAAATTTGGGTAAAATTCAATATTGTAAAAGGCAGAGCATGGTTGACAGTAAATTCATAAATTATCAAGTGCTATGCACTCGGCTGCAAAACAGACTTCAGGTAAAACTACGCACAGTCTCAAGGCGTATTGGTGTCCTGATTTGTGTCTGCTAAGAGGCAAAAACGCTTTTGGTGATACATTCGGGACAGCTGTAATACTTTTTGAAGTTTATAAAAACTGTAGAAAGCTATTTAGGAAATTCAACGATTTTACATGAATACATCTCAATGTCTCAAATTGGAAATTAGCGAATTTTTGCAGGTCAAGTAAAAATCAGACATTTTGGAATAGACATAAAAGCACGTAATAAATGTAAGGTACGTTCTGGAATTTCATAATGAAACAATGAATGATGACGATGTACTTAATGATGAGAAAAGACATTTGTTCCATCAGAATATCTTAATAAATGCATATTTTCATTGAAGAAAAATTGTTCACCGGTGGATGATATAATTTCTGCTGAACATTTTCCAGTAGGAAACAATGATATGATACATAATTTCATGTAAAATTGGTAAACATATATATATTGGTTTGATATTGTTCCAAGTGTTTTCGTCTCGGTATAATTTTAAAAGCTACTCGCAATCCTAACATTGTCAACAATTATAGACCAATAACATTAACATCAATTTTTGCTAAATATTGGTAATAAAGATGATTCCATGGCGTATTCTTAGCAAGTACGGATTTAGTAAAGGTAAAGGAACTGCGAGGGTCTGCAGATATTTCGAGACATTGTAAATATAGTAACACTAGCCTTTATGCTTGTATCCTAGACGCTGAGAAATGTTTCGTTGGAATATGGCACGCTGGAATATTTTATAAATTAAATGGAAAAATACCTACTTGTCATTGGAAATTTCTGTTTAACTGGTATTCTAATTCATATGCAAAAGTTAAATGGAAAAGTTCAAAATTAATCGTGGTATAAAACAAGGTAGCATTTTGTCTCCACATCTGTTAAAAATTCTTATGAATTCTTATGAATGAGTTACTTGTCGTCAGTTAATACGGGCATTAATATGGGTGAAACATAGCATAACAATTTTGCGTATGCAGATGATATAACGTTATTCAGTGCAACAACACCTGGTCTTCAGAGTTTGATTGATACGTGCCACTTGCATTCTTTAAAATGGAGATTTTACTTTGGTGTACAAAAATCAAAATGCATCCTGTTTAATAACAATCAACTGTTAAAAACTCCAGAATAGGAATTAGTTGAATACGTTTGAATAAAAATGAGAACTTGAATATACTATGTGCTACGTTTTACGCAGAGTTGTTGTTCTAAGCATATTGAAAAACGTATTTCATGCTGTAGAAGATCATATTTTAGACTAACTCATGTTGATTATGTTATTCTGGTCTAGATTCTGATGTCAAAATTCATTTTTCGAAAACGATTTGCGTTACTACCTTACTTTATAGTGTCTGTGTCAAGGCACTGGGACTCCAGGTACATACTGTCAAGAGTGCTACACATAGGAAGGTCACCTTTAGCTACAGTCCTTAGTATGGGTAAGCCAAACAAAGTCTAACACACTAAATTTGGTGAATGTGGACCTGTGCATACCATTAGAAATCTTGTTTTTAGTAATAATTATAATTTGCCAAACAATACTGAACATCGTCTTCTACAATTGTTATTGTGGTGTTTTTACGGTTTTATCGTTAACTTCTTTTTGAATGTTGTATTGCAATGCTGCAATACATTTTATGTGTAACAAAAGCTCTGATTTTTTATTAGCTCATTTTATGCACAAATGTATTTAACCGATTTTTACATTGTTTTATTGTTTCACCTACTAATGGTTTTAATAAATAAAAAAACGAACAAATATCGTTTAAAGTGGCCAAAAATATGCTATAAAACACATATATTTCAACCACAGCTGACATCAAGTTTTCAGATGACAAGACGTGAAGGGAAGCCATACGTGTATATTCATTCATATTACGTAAAAGAGCCTTTAATGTTCAATTATCCTGAAGCCTTTTGCCCACGTTTTTTTTTTGTACTTCCATGTTTTCGGGGATCGACTATGTCTCTATGATACATGATGCATGATTATACACACCTGTTAAGTAACTTATACAACTGTAAATATTTGATATTCCTACTGAATATACAGAAAAAACATCACGAAATTAGAAAATATTTCACATTGTTAATCCGTTATGTACTATTGGTACCCCGACCAACCTTCACCAACCCACGTAAATATACAGAACTCGTCAGGATAGTCACCCCTTCTCCGTAAATATTAGGCAACAACAATAAAACCCCGGATGTGGACACGTGTACAGACTGTAAATAAACACATATTACCTATTCAACAAGACATGACATCATATCATAAACAAAAATAAGGCATAACATCATAAACATAGGAAAGCCATGTGTCCTAAGTTGATTTATTGTTATTTGAAATAACAGTCTCCATTTCAACTGGTATCGAACAAATAGAAGTAAACTGCCTCACCTTGTCAAAGATGGAGCAATATCTCGGACTGTTTGCATAAACGTGATTAGTTTTGTTGCCAACAATTAATTACTAAAGATAGAGTTAATCCGTGCCTTTTTTTCTTTTATTTGAAAAGATATCTGGTCATATTCGGGTTATATTCGGGTTACATTCAGATTGCTTTGAGATTGTTATAAATGCTAAACACTATTCTCAAAAACCCACACAATTTATAAACTCATAAAAATCGGAAAGAGTGGCACTAGTTTTAAATTCATCAAGCGTAAGGTTTTTATTTCAAATTTTCATTTATATGAAAATATAACTACCCATGGGCTGTCAAGCCCAGCCAAAAGTATCATTAGCCCTGTCAGAAGTCCCATTGGCCTTCTAGCGGAGCAAAAACACACATGGACTTTCTAGAAGGTAAAAAATGGTAGTACATTTTTTTCATAACCGACACATCACCAGTCATACATCATCAGCTATACAAACAACAACAGAATTTTGCTTATTTCATACGACTCAGTTGTCCTGATAAAGGACCGAGATTTTTAGTGCTTACCACCTCCATTATAATGATAGTTAATAGTACGGACGCGTTGTTTGAAGCGTCTTGCCAGAGGCAGTTTACTTGAATCACGTGCTTCCACTCTAGTCGCCCTTTTGTAGCATTGTGTTTCTAGCCAGACTTTACAAAATGGACATTGCCAGTCAGATAAGTAGGTTCTTCTGCAACTGTCACTGTGGCTGTCGCGTCTGAGTTAAGTGATACTTCTTGCAAAAAATTATCACTAAGAAATATGTTTATCGTCGCGTCCATCGTTGCGAACTGTATGTGGAGAGTGGGACCGTAGCGCTGCACTTATTTATGGATAACAGTTCTATAGCTCTGTCAGTTCCACAAGTGAACACGTTGCATCTGTTGAGAGAACGTATGAAGTTAAACGCCCACAGTACCGCAACTGAACAAACATGTTGCAGCTGTTGAGTAGTTATGCGAAGCAAATTCTAAAACTATGTTTTCAACCCTCACCCCATCCCCGGTGTTAATTTGCGATTTTGGTATATTTTTACGTTTCAGTCAATTCTGTGCATTTTTCATTTAAGCACCCTCCCCCACCGACTGGATTTGTGATTTTGGTATTTTTTTACGTTTTCAAACATTTCTGAGCATTTTTCATTTTTGGAACCCCCCTCTCCAAGCGTGAATTTCTGATTTTGGTACATTTTTTCGTTTTAGACAATTTTACGATTCAGATGATTGCGAACATTTTTCCTTTTTTACGCCCCTCCCTCCAATTCAAGTCTATATAACATGTAAGACAGAAACGATGACTTCAACAGTGCATAACTTCAAAACCATCGCACCAGTTTTAATCATGTATTCACCACATTGTGCAGCAAAACTTTTTCTTTAATGGAGGGTAGACTGAACGTTGTGATTTTATATGTAAAGAAAGTTGCAACTGCATTTATGAGGTTTGGCCAGAACTTGAAATTTTGCTTTGAAGTAAATAACCAATTCATGTGAAAGAGAACTGGCATTATTCTATCTCCTAAAGATCAAGCTGTGGTGAAAAATCATTTTGAATACCAGGATTTTATCTATTAGTGTCAGAAGAGCTTAGTACAAAAGTCATTGAACTTGATGGTGAATGCTGTATAAAGTTTCAACAGTATGATAAGCTTACTGAAGATTACAACTTCATCACGCTCGGTGCAAGACACTGGATGTACTATAACATGATGACATTGGATGTACTATAACATCGATGTACTATAAGAAATTATGTCAAGACGAAGAAACTGAAAGTTCATCAAGATAGCAGTTTTGGTTCAAAGATAAGAATTAAAACCTTTTAACACTGTTTAAATACTTGAACGTCATTTGAACGTTGAATACATAGCGACCATGGTTTTCTTTCTAGCCAATATATCTTACGTGAGTTGTTTCAAAATCAACAAAGAAAGGAAATAATAAAAGAGGTGGCAAAAATTTTAAAAGAAGCCACGTATGAATATGCTTTAAAAATTCAAATGATACCGCTATTATATTACAGGAAGAAAAAGTGAAACATGTCAGCAAAGAAGCAAAGCATTTCGCATGCAGTGCAAGTCGGTAGAGGCAGAAGAATATGCCTTGGTAGACATGCACAACAGGAAATTTTGGAGCGTCAAAATGGATATGACTTGCTACGAGAAATGCGACCAGACAACATAGAGAATGTTACATTTTTGGTGGTTAAAAGGATATATTTTCAAACATGTTTCCAGCAAAAAGTATGGGCACACATTCATCTTGGGTGAAGCTTTACATCAATATGAGACAGCATTTTTTCATAATCGTCAAGGTGTTGTTTTAGCTATTGCTTAGGGTAGAAATGGATATGAAGCGAAACGTACAGCTTAAGTAACAAAGCCATATTCCTTGTGGCACACAGTTAAGATAAGCAAAATGCGAGGCATTTAATGTGCAAAATTAAATCAGTGTGTGTTATTTCGTAAAAAGTTAAAAGAATGTAAAGGTAAGACATTAGTTGAAACAACTTATGACAAATGGTGGGATGGTGATGTCAAACAATTAGCATCTTTATATTCTGGAAAGAATATAATGGGAAAATTGTTAAAAAGCTGGCTATGTGGGAATTTAATACCCAGTGCATAAGAACTGGTTGACACGCTGTCTACAAGACATTATGTCGAGAAAAGGCAGAAATAAAAGAGATCGAATTCGATTTATCTTTAAATTTCAGTACGGTCTCACCGCGTACTGCCCATTCCATAACAGTTACTACATTAAGTGGGGTTTCACCACGTAGTGCCCATTTTTAACAATATAAAGCACGAACACACATACAAATATCGTCATATGAGCCAATGCTCCCCTTCCCCCTGTTTTTCAAAAGAGAGGAATTACAAGGTCCGAGAACTGTGCCTCGACTCAGAGTCTATTTAGCAACCTTTTTCTTCTTGTGAGGATTTTTTCCACCAGACTGTTGGGCAGTCCTACAACAAAGAGGACTATTATAAATCACTGATTTATTACCAACAAACGGGCAAAGGCTATGGAAAGTGTTCAACACATCAGTTGTATACTCTTATAAATTGTGCTTAATAAACGTGTTTGGCGAGGCTCAACAGCCAGCCCGTAATAAATCGCACATTGACACAGCATTGGAATTAAGTAAGTAGTACGCTACGTGTCTAACTTGATGATCTTTAATTAACATTCGCTTTTGAATTACATCTTCAGATACCTTAATTATATCATCACATGCTAACAATATTATTTTCTTGATATAATTAGAAATAGACGCTTTGGAAAGAACTAGCGTAATCCCACACATGAAAGGTATAAATAGACGATACAGCAACGCGCTACGATAAGTGCACGGTCGTTTACTATATGCGCGTAGTAAGGAGACGGAGGCATACCGACACTGTGTCGATACTGCGAGGTGACCTCACACCCGATAAGGCTGGAATTACAATTTGTTTAAGAATGTTGTGCATCTAGCCTAAAAAAGACGGTAGTGGTTTTGGAACAGCGCCTCTCATGATGGTGTATTTCATGTGCCCGAGGCCAACGGCACGAGAAATACACACTTTAAGGTAAGTAACTTGTCTGAGATGATAGAATTATGGAAATGTGGAAGTGAGATATTTCAAAATTAGTGACAAATCCCAAGGCACCACTGTCTTGTCAGAAATAGGCCGTTTTAACTGAAATGACGTAATCAAATTCGACAAGACCTCACACGAGGATAAACGATACCCCAAATGCTCGCTTCAAAATAAACGTGAGAGCCGAGCGGTACGTCATAATCGATCTAGCCGACATGTTTCTGATCTCGAACAAATAAAGAAAAAATTCGGCCAATGTGACTGCGGCCGCTGCATCAGGATCAATACCGTACCAAGACACCATGACAAAGACAGTTCTAAAAAATCTGGGGCTACTGGCCAGGGACGACGGGGCCTCTTGAGAACCTTCATCATGAACTACGACAGTGGAAACGCAAACAACACCTGTATCACAAATGACACAGCAACGCATTGATCGCTAATACTTCCGAATCCGGACACGGAGAAATGTACACTAGAAGACAATGGTTGATACAATTGGCAAAGAGATCAACCTGAGGTGGACCCCATAGAGGCTGGGAAGCAATCCAATGAAACTTGTAACCCACTGTGAGCAACCTTGTCCATCCAAGAAGGTAATTTTGCGAGAACATTCAGGCTGCCTGGAATGCATGATGGTTGAATGAAAAACCGCAATCGCCAGCAGTCAACAGAACCGGTTGGTGAGACGGGACAAAACCAGTGAACTCGTGTCGCCTGGCTTGGACAAATAGGACACCACCGTTTGATTATCTATGAGTAACTGAACTACGTGACCCTAGAGAAATTTGGCTAGAGTCTCACAAGCTATCAAAACCGCCATCATTACCAATACATAGTATATGCAACCGTCGTTTGTGACGCCTCCACGTTCGACCCTGGAAAAAGAAACCCCAACCGTTGCAAGTGGCGTCTGTCTGCACTTGTTTTGACGAAGCTGGGGGAGAGAAGGGGGCGTACCGATCACAAGACTGGGCTGAAACGACCACCATTCTAAATCCCTGGTGCCAACAAGGACATCCAATGATCCGATAACCTGCCTCAACGCAGTGCCTACAAGACAAACCGTTGAAACCCCGGGAAATGACACCTGCCCGTCTTTTACGTTGCCACCATTAGGCAAAGAAATGACTTTAGTTGGGAAACAAGAGGTTTGGGATTAGACACGATACGGGCAACCTGCTGCGATTGGACAAAAGACCCCGAACATTGCACTGCCCAAGCGGAATGTGCAACTGAGTTAAAAGGAGCTGCCTGATCGCGACCACCAACAACCAATCGTCGAGATATTAGAATAGGAGCCAACCTACGTGACGACTCCAGCGTTTGACTCCCTTCATCACCTGGGTAAAAACAAACGGTGCCGTCGACAAACCGAATGGTAGGGCAAGAAACCAATAATTGTGATCCGCTACCCTGAAGGCGACGGGACGCGTGCATCGGAATATGTAGGTATGCATCAGACAGGTCCACTGACACAGCCAATATGCCATGATTTAGGGTGGTTTTGATGTACAGTATGGTGAAAAGTTTGATGGGTAGGAACTGATTGAGATGCGGCTATTCCATGACAAAATGCCAATTTTCCGACTTTTTTGGAACAAGAAAAAACCGACTGAGAAACCCGTGAGTGCATGTAGGCATCTTTTCTATGGCTTTCTTTTCTATTGATTTTGAACCATTGTTTGTAACGCTAGCTGCTTCTGTGGCTTGTCGTGAATAAAGAAGGGTTGGGCAGTTTGACAAGTGGCGGAAGGATATAATGACCTGACCTGTCTCTTACAAAGGGTAAATGATATTCCCAACGCAACCATCGGACTATGTTTTTGGGAATTCCTAACGCTTGCCAAGCTTGCCAAACATTCTTTAGCCTTTACCCTACCGGCACATTTACTCCCTGTTTGGGAATGGATACACCAATTCTTCGCAGGAACCTAAAGTATCTGGCAGAGATTGTTGTTCATCTGTGCCCAATACTTTGATTGGTTGCTACCTCTGCTTCGGAGTGGTGCCTGCTTTTTCGTGTCCATCCTTTGTTTCTTCGATTGTGGTGTCGCCACAGGCACTGGATCCGGCCTCTTCCTCGTCGTTGCTGTGTTAGGAATGGTCGAGTGTTGCTGCTTCGGGTGGGTGGCGCGTTCTGGTAAAGCAATGCGCCTTTGTGATTTGACACGCGCCGCCTCAGTCATGGTTTTCAGCCATTCTGGGTGAAATAACTCCGATTGCCCGTAAGTATTAGCAAACCCGAAGTTTTCTTGCATGTTCTGTACTGACGTTTGAATGTATTTAACTTAAGCAAATTCGAGGATGCCGCCACAACAGAATCACACACACGATCGAGTAAAGCGTTGGCGCCGAGATCGAAGAACTTCCTCAAGGCCTGAAATGCGGTGTCTTGGAAGGAAAGTGTGAGCAGGCTTTTCCTGGATACCTCCTCCAAATATCTATAGTCACGCTCAGCTAATGGTATACTGCATTCCTGATTAACAGTAGGAAGCCATGATTCCATGTCTCTAGGATACACCAGTGACTGAATTGGTAAAACCCCGTCATTGAACTGGTTAGCCGCTATTGTAACATGCAACACCTTTGATGGGAGTAAACGCGAGTAGTGACGTGGACGAGCATCCTGTAACATTTGCAGTTCGCCCATTCGAGCTTGTAAAACATTGGCCTCATAGGGTCGATAAGCCGATGAAATCCTCTCGCGACTTTGGTTGCGATTGAGTCGCAAAGAAAAAGGACAGTCGACTAACCTGTGGTTTCGATGTGGTTATCGAGGCAAATGACTTATCCGCAATGAATTTTGCAATGTCTTTAAAAGGAAAATCCGGTGCCGAAAAGTCGTTAGTCAACGCTTCCTCCCATTCATCCTGCAAAACGTCAACTGGAGACGTTGGGTTCGGCACCGGCCACAGGAACTTGTAATCCTCCTGCCTCGTTACCCTCGTAGAGACGTGGTGTGCGAGATCTTTGATGATGTAGTATGGGTAAACACAAGAGGAGCGGAGCGCAAAGCCGTAGTTTTTACGAGCGACAACGGTTCTTTACTCCCTTTCATGTGTGCTAGAGTCTATTCATTATCACTGACAATTACTGGATCCTCCTCCCCGGACGACGAATTGTCTGCTGAAGAAGAAGAGAAAGAAGCATAAATAGAATGTACTCGCTAACGATGTTCACTGCCCGTCAATTGATGTATAGGGACAATGAGGGGAATGGATGGCGGTTGTGTATCCCTCAGTCACAACGGTTTGGTTATAACAGTGGCAGATGGGACCGCGTTGAGATGTAAAGCTGCTGAAGCCACCGGCCTTGACTTGGACCAGAGATGGCGTAACATGGCATGTCTTGTGGTGTCAAGATGCAAATTCAGGCTTACAGAGAACAAAGGTAACAGTTCTTGTCCCTGAGAAAAAGATACCGAAAAAACGTGCTTCCCGCCGTAGAAATATTTAAATCCAACTCCGACATAATAGGTAAACGTTGGACAGACACTGCGTAGGAGTTGCCAAGACCCGGGCAGTCTCCTGCTGTTGTAATAGAAGGCAAAAATGGACACTTGTCGCAACGGTTGTCTAATATGCATGGCTGTACCTTCGCAACGTAAGCAGCCGGTACATCGTTAATGCGGATGACCGGTACGCTTAATTTGAGCGCAGGAGTCCGAGATTGTCAGTCAATATACAACGAAACAAACAACATAAGTATATGGTTATTACTGACAATATAATCCATAGAATATGTTATATTAATGATAAAAGATAAAAACAGTTCATATAATATCATTAAAGCTGTTTTAGAAGTAACGCATAAGGTGTAATACACGACCTAATGTCGATATCCGTCCCCGCAGCAATGATCAAGTCGTCCCATACGCGATCCAACGCCGCGGTAACCCGCCGCGATCACGTTTCGTGGCACTCACGACCATCCCACAATCACAATCACGAGTCGTGACATACACGACCCGGCCTCGTGAAAACCCGTGAGTCATGTGTCGCGACAGACCAGACCAGTAACACGGGCCAGTCGCTGCAACAGTGACCCTCCACAAACACGACCCGTGACAGTACCATCCTGGTGGGATGATCGACCTGTCTAGAAATCGAATGACCATAGAAGCAGCAATATCAACCAGAACACAACCATACTTCATGCCATAGTTAATCAAAGAATTACCTTGCTGCAATCCACTTTCTATTTCTCAGTGACTCGACACATGTTCGACCAGTCACGAACAAGAGTCGCTGCAGCAACAAGTGGCTGCAAACACGACTCATGACAACAGCGAGTCGCCAGTTGACCTGGTTGTCACTGTTACGGTAACTGGTGCCTGCACAACCCGTATTATTTCTAAGCCGACCTTTGTTGTACCCGTCACTGCAACGGGTCGTATTAACACAGCATAACAGACTGCAAGAGGAAAGTACTCCTGCTAACCTCGTACCCATAACACAAGATCGATGCTTGCACCATTCTGATGTTGCAACGACCCGTAAAAGTGTTGGGTTGTCGTACTCGCCACTGGTACTACGCCGCTGTGAACGACCACATGATCGATTCCACAATGATTCATAAGTGGACAGTAGTTGGCGTGTCTATCACCAGAAAGAGACAGCATATGCAACTCACCAAAGAGAGTTGCTGCAGAATCAAGTCAGTGGAAGGCCTTTCTCCTAGCAATGATGGCTACGTGTCCAACGACCGTATAAAACTCCATGAGTATTAGAGAAGTAGGACGGTGGAAATTTGAAACTTTTCTGTTTGCAGAGCCGACTCAATGCAAACTGTTTGCTGACCATGAAGGAAACCCTCGCAATGGATATTCTCAGAAAATCGCCCAGAAACCATCTCACTGTCTATTACCAATAGCCTACACTACACTCTTAATGGCAGGGAAGCATTTGCCAAACAAAAGCCGTTCTGACAAAGCCCCGAACCACCATGTGTAGGGATTAGCAAAGCAGCAAACTGGAGAAAAGGTACATCCAATAAGATAAAACAGTATAGGTAAATATAATATCCAAGATAAATAATATCAAAAAGTATGCATTTCCCTTGGTTTTGATCCGTCGTGTTTACTAAAAACTAAGTGGAGAAAAAACTCTTGTTAATCAGATCGCGATAACTTGGGAATGATACGATCACATGACAGGAATTGCACTGACGCTGATTGGTCGGATTGTTGACAAGCAGGATAAACATAAGAATAGGGCAGCTGTTAGGGGTACCCATGTATGGAGGTTTATCCCATAAAATTCCCTTTAATGGATCGCGATAACCAATGTTAATACATTGGAAAACCCATAGTGATGGCTTCGTGGTCTACAAGCCCATATTTGTGAAATTAAAAAATTGAAATCAACAAAAAAGCCAAAACCCTTCAAGTTTAACATTTGTCAACATGCTCGCACTTGAGATATGTATTTCAAAGGGATTACCCTGTAAAATGGACACAAGAAGTACTCATTGTCACACATCGTTGTACGAAGAAAGGAATACACTTGTAACGCGTTAAAGACTTTTTAGACGAAAATATTGATGATAATTTCTATGAATAAGAATTACAAGCTGTTACAAAAGACTTTCAATCCGTATGCAAAATTGAAAAAGTATTGAAGACACGAAAAAGACGAGATGTGAAAGGATTATTTGTCAAGTAGTCAGGCTAGCCAAAGAAAGCTAATAGTGGGGTAAAGGACTCTGATATTGAAGCGCTATGAAGCATGTGTTTGCATGTCTGTTTTCTGGACCAACAGGTAGTGGGAAAACGTCTCTTGTGGAAGGGCTCATTGAACAAAGCAAAACGTCATTCAATCATTGCCTTAAATAATTTATGGCTCTATGCTGTGGATCAGCCTTTGTACGAAAATATGAAAGGAGTGACATTTCATCAAGGCATTGAAAATATTGAAAAGCGTGTTAATTCAAAACAGAGCAACTTAGTCATTTGTGATGATCTCATGACCAAATGTCACAGTGATGAACGAATGACTAGATTATTTAGTGTTGAAAGTACGCATAAAAATCTAAGCGTCACTTAGATCCCACACAGTCTGTTTCAGGAAATGAGTAATAATAGTTTGAACACACATTACAATATTCTCTTTAAAAATCCAAGGGTAGTCAACAGATCAGTCAGTATACTGGCACGGCAAAAGTATCCAGAGAAATCTCACTTTCTCACTGAAGCATAAAAGATGCTACAAGCAAACCTCGTGGTTAATTATTCATTGATTATAAATCAAAGACAGAAGATAAGTTACTAGCCGCACAGAAATTCTACGTTTATGTGAATGATAGTGTATGAAGAGTTACAACAGTTTGGTACTGACCGTCAAGATTTCCTAATGAATTCAAGCGAATCAACCATTTCTTCATTTATTAGCACGTAATTCCTTATTGAAGCAAGCTACAAAAGTGAATTTCTCATTTTGTTTGAAATATGCTTGAATGTATTGCATGGACACTTACCATAAAGCCACATATGTATAAAATAATTAAAGCGTGTAAAGAATGAATTCTATGTCATTTTTTGTTTTTGTTTGACGTATTATTTGATTTGTGACAAATTTTGTGAAACACGCAGTTCGTCGTTGTTTGAAAATTTCTTGGGTGCCTTGATAAAATCCCGCGATTTTAAAGTGCTAAGGTTGACTGATTTTCCCCCTTTACGCTTTCAGCTACTATAAAAGAACTGAACAGCGCTCTTTGCATTAGTTAAAGTCTAGCCGCGGTCGATGGTGGAAGAATTCCGGGTTGTTTTGGATTTAAATTTAAAATCTTTCACAGAGCACAATGGGTAAGGAATTACTTTAATAAATTTGTCTTTGTTTGTCTTAATAATAATATGATATAAAATTAAATTTTTATTCAAAAAAGGAATTACAAGGGGAAACTGAAAATATGCGTGGTTGTGCATTTTACACACCATTTTCCTGTATTTGTAACGCGGTACTTAAGATATCGGCTCTGCTTATGCAAAATCTTAAAAGTATCGATTGAAAACACGATTCTAATATTGTTCTTTTTTTTATTTATTATTGTAGTTTCACGGAATCAAAGAGGGAAATAAAAATGTAATTAAAGAAATTCTTTCCGTTAAAACCCCCTGTGGATTTTGTCAATAAATCCGTAATATCTGCCGCCACAGTGAAACCATTTCCGGCAAGTACTGATCTTACGTAGTTTTACTGTCACTGATGCGTTGTCGTTATGATGGTCAGATTCGTTCTCATAGTGCATTTTAGCTCTGCTGTCCTGCTGCCATATGTTTTCGATGATGTTCAGCAATGATGTTTAACCTATTTCAAACAGATTAACTTTGCCTTTTCTGCAAGCGTGCCGCAAAAAAATAACGCCTTAAATTTTACTCTGTGATGTTCAGACTGCCAGTCAAGAAGAAATTGTTTTCTCAATAATAGTCGCTCAGGCGCCGCTTCAACGAAATTCTACACAAACAGCTGTTCAGCTGTTCAGAGAAGTCATAGCGTGTTTGTCAACATGTGCGTCGGCGTGTAAATCAAGATGTGTGTTAGCGTGTAAATCGGGATGTGTGTCGGCGTGTATACCAACATGTGTGTCGTCGTGTATATCAGGCTATCAGCAATGCGCTCTCTACCGCGAGATCAGCTGTTTTTTGCAGATTTCAACAGGTGACATTTGACTATTTCAATTGTGTTTCGCGCATTGGAACTTCAGTACAGAATTCTACTCCTGAAATAAGGTACTGTGTTTGACCTGCCATCCAACCAAGAGACACCTATTTTGACTGAGCATTTATTTTGGGTTATTGTACTTTTTTATCTCAGGGTTATTAAATATGTCAAACCAAGCTAAGTAAAGCGAGTCAAGCTAAGTACAACGAGTATTTGGGGTTTATTTGGTTTAGTAATTGCGGGTGTGTGATATAGAATTTCGAGTATTGATTTGGAACATTATGTAACGGGTGACCTGAAGGCTAGACTTTAACCCAGTACGTAGTGCATAGCACCCCAGCACGCACAACGTTGTCAACCCCCAAAATGGAACCTAAGAGTGACAAGGTTATTATTTTTAATCCTGAATGCGAGGGAACGATTGATCAAACAGGTGAAGGTTCTGTTTCTGTCATAAATGCCGAACGCGCAAAAACTGACGGATAAAGGTTTAGAGTACGAAATTGGTATTGCAAACAAACCTTTAAAATCTCAATTTAGCAAACTTGCTAAACTAATCATGTCAATTGATATTTTTCTTGGTGCAGAAGAACTATCTGAAGTCGATTTAAAATCGGCAAGAAATGATTTAAATTAATCGTTTAAGGTTTTAGATAGTGCTTATCAAAGGCTAGAAACTATTGAAGGCTACGAGCCAGAAGATGAAACGAGATTCAAATATGAATACATGCAAATGGAAGCGTTGAGGTTAAATAAAAGGCTTAGTGAAGAAATAGCTCAGTTTGTGTTAGAGCGTAAGTCTTCCACCTCAAATGTGTCTAATGTTTCTAAGCGATCTAGGGATCTAGAAGCTAAAGCAGCCTCATTTAAAGCCAAAGTAAAATTCATGGACCTTGAAAGGCAAAAACGGCTTGAGGTTGAGGAAAAGAGAGCTGAACTAGAACGGTTACAGGTGAGTTAACAGATTGAAATGCTGAATGCGCTGAAAATAGATGAAGAGGTAGAATCTGTGTGAGGAGAATTCAAAGAACCTCTCAAAATGGAACAGGTAAATGATTATGTTTCCAGTTTGCCGACGCTGCCACTCCTGAGAAGGGACGACGTGCATTATGTTCAGAACAATTTATTGCAGACTCTATGTGAACAGACAGCAGCAAGCAGGTTGCCCATACCCGAAACAGGTGTTTTTGATAGCGATTTTCTGAAATTTACAGGTTGGAAGCAGACGTTTTCCGTGCTTTTTGAAAGAAGAGGTATTTTGCCGACAGATAAGATTCATTATCTCAAGAAGTATTTCTCTGCCTCTGCTCTAGAATAAGTAGAAGGGTACTTTTTGATACCATGTGATGATGCTTACAACCAAGCAATGGCTCTGTTGGAGCAACGTTTTGGTAATCCCTTTTGCATAGGTACAGCATTCAAAGAGAAATTAGAGAGTTGGCCAAAGATCTCGAAGACAGAGTCACTTGCGTTGCGTAGATTTTCAGATTTCTTACGACAGGTTTTAGCAGCCATGTCCTTAGCAAAAATTCTGAAATGCAATCGCAACGTCTACTGACCAAGTTACCAGGGTGGCTCGTGACCAGATGGGCAAGATTTTCAGCTGAATACAGGAAAAAGGAAAATGTATATTATAACTTTCAAAAATTTGTCGCCTTTATTGCAGATGAAGCAGACATATCTTGTGATTCTATAACTTCATTTCAGAACTTGAAACCAAAAATCAAAGATTCTAGCCAGGGCAAGGAGAAAGTGAGTCAGTCTGTTAGATCTTTTCAGGCCAAAGCAAACAATACAAAGCCTAAGCAAGGTAAACTCGACACACAGACAAGGAAATCTGAGGAAGCACTACCTTTCCCAAAGTGCCTCTGTTGTGACAAAGTCCATCAGTTGATAAAATGCCCAGCTTTTGAAAGTAAATCACCAGAAGAATAGCAAACTTTTGTTAAAAGTAAGGGCTTTTGAACGACTGTAAGGCCAAGGCTATTTGTGACATCTGTCAAAAGAAGCACCCAACTGTACTGCACTTAGATGCTAATCCAGCGAGTTCAAGCGGGGTTAATGTGAATGCAAAGCCATATCAGCCGATAAACAGTTCAATTCACAGTTCACAATCACATAAAAGCTCCATGATCGTGCCAGTATGTCACACTGCAGCAAACCGGATCAGGAAACCTTGGTATATGCACTACTAGATACACAATCTGACACGACGTTTTTGCTACAGAAGACAGCGGAAGATCTGCGTCTCCCGAAAACCGATGTGAACTTGATTTTATCTACAATGACTTCTGAGAATGAGGTTATCAAGAGCAATAAAATTGCAGGTTTAAGGGTAAGACATTTCAGCTCAGACTCTCACGTTGATTTACCTGCAACGTACACGAGAGACATTATGCCAGCAAACCGACGCCACATCCCAACAAGAGAAATGGCTGGAAAATGGCCTTATTTAAGGCCGCTAGCAGATAAAATTCCTCCTTTGCAAACCTGTGACATCGCTTTGTTGATAGGCAGCAACTGCGTCAAGGCTTTGTTGCCCGTCGATGTTATTGCACAAGCGAATGGAGGTCCCTATGGTCAAGAGACAGCATTAGGTTGGGGCATAATCGGAATTGTTGACTCTCAAGTTGAGGAAGATGAAATTGAACTCAGTCACAGAATTCTGACTCAGGTAGTCCCTAAAGAATTATTGATTCCCGATACTAATGACCAAGTTCATTTTTCAGCAAAGTTGAAGGTGTCTGAAGTTATCACATCTAGGGATGTTACAAAAATGCTGGAGCTTGGTTTTAATGATCACTTTGACTCAAAACAGGTTAAGCAGTCACGGGAAGACAAACAGTTCTTGTTAATTATGCAGCAGGGTATTCACCGCACAGGAAATCACTATGAAATGCCCTTGCCTTTCAGGACAGTTGTACCTAAACTAACAAACAACAGACAGCTGGCGCTGAAAAGATTATTTGAAAGCGCTTGATTAGATATGGCAAGTTTAGGTCAGATTACAATGACTTCATGGAAGAGTTGCTTTCTAAGGGTTTTGCAGAACAAGTGCCAGAGTCACAGATTGCATCCGAATCAGCAAATTACATTCCGCACCATGGAGTATACAATCCCAACAAACAAAAGATCAGAGTTGTCTTCGATTGCAGTGCAAAATTCGATGGTGTCTGTATTAACGATGTTCTCTTGCAGGGACCAGACTTGACGAATTCTCTGATGGGAGTGTTGTGCCGATTCAGACTGGAACCCATATGCTTCATATGCGATGTGGAGAAAATGTTTTATATGTTCCATGTCAATCCAGAGCATCGCGATTACTTACGTTTTCTGTGGTTCAAAGGTGGTGATGTTAATGGAGAAATAGTGGAGAACAGAATGACTGTGCATCCCCCGCGGAGCTGTGAGCTCCCCAAGTTGTTCAAATTTTGGCCTCAAATATATAGCATCTGAGTTTTCAGAAAGATACGGTCAAGCGACGACGTTTTATTACATCAGACTTCTATGTCGATGACGGATTGAAATCAGTTTCGGACGAGAAATCAGGTGTCGAATTGATTCTCAGTAGCATAAACATGTGCAAAGAAGGAGGTCTAAAGTTATACAAGTTTCTGTCGAATTCTGCTGCAGTAATGAACCAAATTCCGATCGAATATCGAGCCAAAGGCACTGACATATTAGATTTGCTACAGAAAGAGTTGCCAACTGGATGCGAGCTGGGAATTCGTTGGTGCTTGAAGAGTGACACCTTTCAGAATCATGTCACGACACAAGACAAACCAACCATCAGACGAGGTATCTTGTCAACAGTCAGTTCCAAATATGGTCAATTAGGATTTGCAGTTCCTTTCACACTTCTAGGGAAACAACTATTGCAAGAACTTTGCAGGAAACTTTTAGGTAGCCAGAGTCGCGCCCCTAAAGTTTATGACAATCCCGCGTCTCGAACTGAGAGCAGCTTTGATTGCGGTGAAACTTAGTAAGTTCTTCAACGCCGAACTGAAACTGACTGATGTGAAGAATTATACTGGTCCGATAGCACTGTGACGTTGCCTTACATAGCTAATGACACTCGAAGGTTTCAAATTTTTGTAGCAAACAGGGTGGATCAGATCAGAGATTTTATAGATGTTGACCAGTGGTTCTATGTCCCCACCGACAAGAATCCTGCTGATCTTGCATCCCGAGGCATAGGTCCCGAATTTCAGTTACCCTGTTCCAGCGGTCGTGATTACGCATGCGATCTGAAGACATGCGATCCTGAAGTGAAGAAAGCTCAAACCTTTGCAACCATCTCAAGCCAACCAAAAGTCATTGATAGAGGTTTTGTCGCCAAATTTTCTAGTTTCAGGAAACTGATACGGGTGGCTGGAAAGAATGTTGCCAAAAGCTTTGTACTTCAAAATCTCGATTGTTTTTAGATGAAGAAGAGGTTCTTAGAGTTGGAGGTTGACTAAAAAACAGTGACTTGCCTTTTAGTGAAAAGCACCCGATTTTACTGTCCAAAGACAGCTATGTATCAAAGCTTATTATAGGCCATTTTCATGAAGCTGTTGCCCATCAGGGAAAAGGTATGACCATAAATAGAATAAGGTCACACGGTTATTGGATAGTGAACATTACCTCTATGGTAGCACATCAAATTACCCAATGCGTTATTTGCAGGAAAGTAAGAAGTATTTTTTAGAGTGAAAAGATGGCCAATTTACCAATTGACAGAGTACTGGAATAAGCTCCGTTTGAGTTTTCTGTAGTTGATTATTTTGGGCCATTCATAGTTGTAGATAGACGTAAAGAACTTAAGCGTTATGGCGTTCTCTTTACTTGCTTACAGTCCAGAGCAGTTCACATTGAAGTTGCAAATTCATTAACCACCGACCCTTTCATAAACGCACTCAGAAGATTTTTGAGTATTAGGGGCCCACTTCGACTTCTTAGGTGTGACCAAGGAACCAATTTCAACGGTGCAAAACGAGAGCTAAGAAACTGAATTTCGTGTATTGATGAGAGTAGTGTTAGAGAATTTTTGAAGAAGCATGATTGTGATTTCGAATTTTGATCCAACACGAGAACAGCAAGTCACATGGCAGGGGTGTAGAAACGACTCATACGACGTACTCGAAGTGTTTTCAATGTGCTACTCTGTCAGCATAGCAAACAGTTAGACGATGAGTCTCTTCCTACCTTTTTATGTGAAGTGATGTCAGTGTTGAATAGTCACCCCTTGACAGTTCAAAACATAAATGATCCGAATTCTCTCACAAAATTATCCCCAAACAATCTTATTATGATGAAATCAATTGTTGTTTTACCCACACCAGGAGAATTTCAACACAACGATGTTTATTCTGTAAAGCGTTGGCGAAGAGTGCAATATTTAGTAAAGCAGTTGTAGGGTAGGTGGAGAAAAGAGTATCTCCAAAACCTACAGGTAAGATCCAAATGGTAGAGAGAAAGGCGCAATTTAAAGACAGGTGATATTGTCTTAATTAGAGACGAAAATGTCCCGCGTAATATGTGGAATTTAGCACGGGTGATTAAAACGTTCGTTTCCAATGACAAGCTTATTAGAAGTGTTGAATTGCAAGTGGGTGATCGATGCTTAGATGATAAAGGCAGACGGTCCCATACAAGTATTCTTGTTAGGCCTGTCCATAAATTAGTTTAACTTGTTGAATCTTAATGTATGTGTGGCTAGGTTCCCGGGTATTCCCCACCAAGGAGACGTTCACAATATTTGTTTGTACACATTTTGTTACAAGTCACGTTTGTGGGTTGCTTGATTTTTATGATTTCATGACATAGTGTGACTTCTGTGATTACATAAATATTTTGTGATTTTTGTGATTTCATGAAATGTTTTGTGACGTTTCTCAAATTAAAATTGTTTTCATGAGGTGAAATGATATCTATTAGTTAATTGTGAGATAATATAAACACTAAGATAAAATCTAAATAATACTGGAATTAATGTAATACCTGAAGGACTGTAATTTTACTTTCGGACAAAGGACCATTGGGCAGCGTGAAAGCTCATTTTTGTCAATCCCAAACAAAAAAGGAAAAAAGACAGCTATTTTATGGGTCAGAATGCGCCATTTCTGCCAACAGCGGAGGAAGGTGACCACCAGACCACCATTCGACAACCCCCACCGCGGTCCCGCCCTTAACCCCTCTCGGTATTGGGACCGTGGCTTTGGTTGGGAGTTGCCCCTGCTGGAAAGCGCAGCCCAAAAAGTAGCTCACCGGAATCTCGCGAAGTCGAAACATATATAGTGATATAGATGTCGTGAATTGTGGTGTGTAAGTCATTACTGTGTTAAAACTTCAGTGCTGTAATTCATGATCAATCAAATGTTTTTAGTTGTGAAATTAATTTCATTAATTTTGGGAGCGATGTAAAGAATGAATTCCATCATTCTTTGTTTTTATTTGACGTATTATTTGATTTGTGACAAATTTTGTGAAACACGCGGTTCGTCGTTGTTTGGCAATTTTTGGGTGCCTTGATAAGAGCCCGCCAAGGGCTGAGGTTGACTGATTTTCCCCCTTTTTTCCCCCGCTTTCAGCTACTATAAAAGGACTGAACAGAGCTTTTTGCACTAGTTAAAGTCTAGCCGCGGGCGATGGGGGCCGAATTCCGGGTTGTTTTGGATTTAAATTTAAAATCTTACACAGAGCACAATGGGTAAGAAATTACTTTAATAAATTTGTCTTTGCTTGTCTTAATTATAATATGATATAAAATTAAATTTTTATTCAAAGAGTGAATTACAAGGGAGAACTGAAAATATGCGTGGTTGTGCATTTTACACACCATTTTCCTGTATTTGTAACGCGGTACTTAAGATATCGGCTCTGCTTATGCAGAATCTTATAAGTATCGATTGAAAACACGATTCTAATATTGTTCTTTTTTATTTTATTATTGTACTTTCACGGAATCAAACAGGAAATAAAGATGTAATTAAAGAAATTCTTTCCGTTAAAACCCCCTGTGGTTTTAGTCAATAAACCCGAAGTTGCCACATCACAACGGAAATGACTCAACTTCTTGGCCGTCATATAGTAACAATTCAATCACAACAACTAAGGTTGCTGCTGCAGCTGCTGCAGAAAAGTAAATAAATCACAACAATTAACTCTTCTAAATCATTTTCAACCTAAATATTATGTGAAAGTAACAGAACTTCTGGCAAAACTTAAGAAATGTGGTATGAGAAGGACGGATAAGAATGAACTTGATATAAATGAAAATTCCAGCAGTATTGATTTACTGAAAGAAGCATTGGTTGCTACAAAAAGAAAAGAACGACGAGGTTGAAGCACTTTATTCAGGAAATTGACACTACCAAATTTTTGGAAATATTCCAAAAACTAGACACTACCAATAAAATGAAATGAAAGAGCGTCAACAGTTTCCAGAAAAATGGGAAAAATTTCAACACTGCCTAGACAGTTATGTTGTTGTCAAGTAAATGAAACTACAACTCATATTCCTGTACAAAAAGGTATGTAAGTGCTTGTTGTCAAGGAGAAGTAATACACAGCAAAATATGAACCATGCACGCAATGTATGCAATGCATACAATTTACGCAATGCATGCAGTGTGAATGGCGCGCGCCATCCGCGAAGTAATGTATGTACTCATCCTGTCTGTCAACACGCATATATGATTTAGTGATGTGGAAATAATAAGTTTTTACATTACTTTGCTGGAAATTCTAGCATGAACTAGTATCCTACTAATAAAGCCTCTAATTATCAAATTTGTTTGTCTCGTACATTATATTTGAAAAGAAAATATTAAGTGGCCTTAGTTGAAATTTAATACCCACACACATGTACTGCAATAAGACAAGGAATAGACTATTACATTCTTTATCGGTTTCATGAAGTTTTCATTCCATATGGTTACTATAGATCTATACCTGAAATATGTACTGCAATAAATAACGAATTAGGACGATCTATTGATGCACACTCTATTCGGTTAAAGTATGAATAAATTAAACAGTATCTCTTACTTTCACAAAAGATTATGATATTGTCTTTTCTACTGGATTAACTGAGATTTTAAGATTTATAGGATTTATATCAGACCAATTGTATAACCAATCTGGTCCTGCTGAACATCAAGCGGATGTGAAACATGGATTTTATACTGTGTACTGCAGTATTAGCGAGCCACATGCAGTTTATAGATTATTATGTACCTGTACTACGTTCTGTTCCCATTCAAGGTCATGATGGTGATATTAATACAAAAAGTTATGAAGATCATCATTACACACCTGTTAAAACATCAAAATTTGACATGATAGAAATTAATATAAAGATGACACGGGTTATAATGTTTCAGTTCAGAAAAGTGATCTGTAAGCTTTATTTTCGCCACAATGTATTGTGAAAGCATTATGAAAGCATACAGACACGATCCATCTGCATATGAAAACCATTTCCTTCATCAAGTGGGTGGGGATTTGCCAGAATTTAAAGGCGCGCGCATACAATGTGGCAATGGCCTTGGTTCGATCACGGGAGCATTGGCTCGCAAAGCTATTCCATTCATCCAGACAGAGTTAAAATTGTTGCACCACATCTTAAGAAGGCTGCAAAGAATGTGGTTAAAGATGTGACTGGTCGTGTAGCCCAAGAAGTTGTTGATGCTATTGATACATGAAGTACATCCAAGAAAGTTGTTAGAATGCGAAAGTGAAAGGAGCAAGATATATTTCGGAAATAGACGGTGCAGACTATTAACCACTCACTGCTATTAGACATGGTGTTCCAATAGAATTTTATATTCCTGCTAGTACAGAAGAATATTTAGATTTAAAGAATACTAGACTTTATGTTGCATGTGGCATTGTAAGGCGTGATGAGACAGTTTGTGGTGTAGATGATAGTGTAACATCCATCATTGATTTGTTTAATGGTTTATGGTTCAATATTGAATTATTTCTGGATGATTGATTGATTTCGCACAGTAACAATTCCCATGGTTATGCTAGCAACATTTTCACCTCGGTCATGATTCGAAAGAAAGTCTCAATTCTGAGCGCTCCATGCGTCTCATTTACAAGAATCAATGAATTCTCATGCAGTGAAAGCAGCAAATCATGGAAAGTATATAACAGGCTTTCATGTAAATACTGAAGTTGGTGAAACTTAATGCAGATTTCACGACCGCTGTACCATAATCACATTTCTGAGCCAAATGGTCATCGGCGTTACACTGGAACAGCGTGGAGTACGCTTTACCGAAGTCGCGTCAAACGTCGTAACAAAAAGCATGTGGTCTTATTTTCCGAAGGACAAACTTTTGGAAGAAGCCAACTAGTTCTGAATTTTCGGTCGAAAGTATTTACTGCGGACCATTTATACTTTTCAGACTGTTCAATAAAAAAATTGCGATACTGAGCACAAGTATACTTTAGTAAATATTCCATGCTTTGACCTACGTAATCAAATTGTTAACTTTCTTCTTTAAAAACCAACTGCTCATCTTCAACACATGGCGAATATTTATACCATTTATACTTTTCAGACTGTTCAATAAAAAAATTGCGATACTGAGCACAAGTATACTTTAGTAAATATTCCATGCTTTGACCTACGTAATCAAATTGTTAACTTTCTTCTTTAAAAACCAACTGCTCATCTTCAACACATGGCGAATATTTATTTACGTCAAATGTAAAATGAGCAAAAGGTTCAAATCAACGGACAAACCTTCTATACTTTTCTCCTCGATGTTTTAGGAATATGTGTCTCCTTTACGAATTCCGGAAGTTCAGATTCCGGTAGCGTAAACCTTGGACAGGTTTCCGGTGTGTTGGTCGGGGTGCTTATCTTGGACCTGGGCTTCGGTCGGAGATGTTCCACTGGTCGATGACTTCCCATCAAGTCGTCAACTCCTGACATAGCTTGCAAATTATAGCAGTTTCGGCCTGTCGGACCCAAGTGTCCGTTACGTTTCATTTTGCACTTAGAACATTTAAGGGGCTTTGCATCGTTCGTTTCAGCCATATTCAGCTGATATTCAGCCGTATTCTGCTGCCCTTCAAATAAGTGAATATACCAACCGACACAGAAAACCACTGAAGTTGTGCTCGCCTAAGAACTATGGATTCTACTTGTTACCAAGCACTACAATACACTTTCTGTAAACGAGTGATCTGGAAATTTTTAAATGCATTTTAGAGCGCTTTTTATTTGGATGTGACTCGTTGTGAAACTTGACGTCAACTGAAAAAGGCGCCTTGAAACATATTAAACCCACCCAGGACCCAGATGTTAATTGAACTAATGAGCAAGGTGTTAAACACAGAACCCGCACTTTCCTAAACAATTAAACCATGTTTAAACAAACACTTTAGCAATACATTAATGGCTGCAGATGATACCTGAATTGAGAAATGCGTTTCTCACCATTCGGAAAGTGAGGGCTGGTGAAGACATTCAACTGGGACATACAGATGCAATGATGAAAAATCCTGCCAAGTTTCACATTACCAGAAAAAAATGTAAACTTTTAGCCATTCCCGCATCTTTTTGGGTTGATTAACAAAACGTATTGTCATTGGAATGATTCATAATGAAGCCTTTGCTGTAACCGTGGCCAGAAATCTATACGATTTTGGACATTTTAATCTTAACAACATGCAACTGATGGTATACCAGTCCGCTGATTGTGAACCAATCCTACCCAAACCTCTAAAGCTTAACATTGATCAGGGAAAATATCTTGACACTTTTGAAACTCTTTCAAAATATTTCGATAAATTGAATAGTGAGAAAAGCTCCATCATAAAACGGGAAGATTGAACCAGAGGTTATGCTTCATCTTCTTCCGACTTAAAACCTGATAATGATGGTGATGACCATTACACCCTTATGCAGCATGGAAACCTGCGGCTAGAGATGAATTTTGCCAATGCCTTGCAAAATACGGTCAATGTCATAGTCTATACTGAATTTGAGAACATCATTGAAATAAGAGCGAATCGCAGTATTCAATTCAATTATCAATCATGAGCAAGAAGCAGATAGATGCCATATTGATGCATGATGCCACGACGAAAGACATTCCACTGTATTATAGCAAGGGGCCTATGTCATCAACACAGACAACCATGATGAATCTGGTGAACATTGGGTTGTACATTGACAAAGTTGTGGAATATTTTGACTCTGGACTTGCACCTATAGATGAATGCTTAAAAAAGTTTTTAAATAATGAGAATGTGTTTATTTCAATGCCACTGCAGCAGCTCATTTCCAAAAGTTGTGGTTGTTACAGTGTGTATTATATGTTGCATAATGCTAGAGATCATGGCACGTTTGACAATATAGATGCATTAAAAAGAAATGATGGAGATTTTGTAGTCAAGGATATTTTCTATATATATTATAAACCCTTGTTCTATTAAGCTTGTTTATTATTTTAAATTTGTAATTACGTTTTAGTGTCTGTTTGTTTGATGTTTAACGTCCCGTTCCCGTTTCATGTTTCTAAACTGTGGCCGCCTTGAAGGCTCTTGCTTTAGTTGCTGCAATGGCTTCAACTCAGGCTGTGTCACAGACTCAGACTTTGTCATGGGCAGTGTCTCAGAATGCTGTAGGTATTGTCTCGGACTTTGCCGTAGGTATTGTCTCAGACTGCTGTAGGTAATCTCCATGAGCTAACGTGGTGTAACCGTAATTCAACACATAGCGCTTTACATCAAATGGTGATAGACCAATTTTCACAATTTGTTCTGAAAACATGATGTTCACACATTGAATGATGTTTCCCACGACATTTGACTGCTCTTCCTTAAATAAACTGTCCCTGTATTGAGCATGTGTTATTCGCCTCTGACAGGCTCGCATTATGCCCTTAATAGTACGCTTTACTTTTCCACCATACATCAAACTGTACATCATAGGTCGAAATCCTAGAAACTCCTCAATAGGTACTCCTTCAATTCCATCTTTCATTTTGACCAACACTTTCTTGATAACAGTGGAATGCAGGAAATGGTCCTTTGGATAATCACTTGCATAAAAAAGATGACTATCCTGTCCTATATCTTTGTACATGTCTCTGGCTGGTATGCCATAGCACAAACTGTCTGTGTCTCTAAACAGCAGCTTTGCCTTTGGATACTTCTTCATATAATTGTAGTGAAAATCATAGATGAGGGTTTGGCCGAAATCCAGAAAAGTAAACTCAATCTGAATGTGTTTGTTCAGCAACAGATCTGAGACAGTGTACTGCTGTCAGATAGTCACTGAAAATGTGCAAGCTTAGACACCAACTTAGACACCAACTTTTTTTAAACGTTTCTCTTTGTAAATCAATTCTTCATTGGTTCGGTTCTTAACATTCTCAATGGCTAAGTCAAAAATGGCATTGCTCATCAATTTGTAAAAGTCTTTTTTGCAACTTCTCTCTTCTCTGTTTTGACATCTATGTATTCAGTTAACCATTTGCTCTGCTGAAACATGCTGTTCGATGCACCTTTATCACTTTCAATCCAAGAAATACGAATTGCAATAAATTTCGGTAATGCACTGCATACTTTTCCTTGTCACTGAGATAGGGAATCAACATTTCTGGTTTCTACATTTCAGTCCTAACTGCTTGCTCAAGTTCTGACTGTATTCAGACAATTCACTGATTCGAACAGTTTTCTTCTCAGCAGCTACTGGCTAGTCATTATGCTGATCATGGACTTCACTCGTGTATGCGAGATCTTCCCCTAAATATATCCTGTCTCAGCATCTTCACCCATCTTTATGTAGTCCAGTGATTCTGGATTTTCCACCCATTCAAATCCACATTCTAGCAAACTCTGTCACATACTGCACCCAAACAGTTTGCTTGCGTTAAATTACATGATGTAGCTTGTGGACTTGGTTACGTCATAGTCTGGAAAGTAAGGGTTGTTGGCTTTTGCATACTGCTCCACCATTTGATACATACCAGTATCATCTACCAATTCCACAAGACTCAATTCATACACGTTCAGACAAATAATTCTAAAATTTTCAAACACATCTGACAACAGTAATACGTCTGTTTTCAGGTAGAGATCATTATACTCACCAAAGTTGTTGCAGTGGAATACATTCCAGACTCTTAGTGCATTAGCATAGTCCTCAACACTTATTCTTTCTTTGTTCAATTGATTGCAAAAGTTTGTGGACAGCATTGTCTCAACGGTAAAGCACAGGATCGCGCTTCTCATATTCATTGACGACAGCATAGGCAAACATGTTGGCCTTATGGTGCTGATACTTCTCCTGTGCGTCATAGTTCTGTACAGCATTCAAAGTCAGCATAAATGACAAAGGGTACCTTCCGTTGTTTTGGAATATCTTTGAATCGAATGGTTGTATCGTCTGAAAATGGCAATCGCCGTGTTTCATGCTTCCCACGAACTTCACGATGTTTGTTCAAAGGTTTTAGTTGCATAAATTGATGCAAACAATTAAAGCAGTAAAACGTTTTGCCATGATGTTTTGTATTATACTTCATGAGTCGACTAAAGTTCTTAATCAGAAAATAATGTCTCTTCTCATTGTCACTGATGAGCATCAAGTTTATTTCAGTGTCACTCTCATTTTGACTCATGCGACTTATGTGAATGAGAACCACTACATTTTCCCAACCAAAAACATTGATGCAATGATTTACATCTCGTAAAATTTAAGAATTTGATGAATTGGTGTTGGAAATGTTATATATTTTATAGTCAGCTCATGTTCAAACGGTTGATACTTGTATTGGTCATGTACATGGTCATGCATTGGTCATGCAAACATCATGTTCTTGATGTTGGTAATACATTCGATATGCTTTATCTTCTTTGGCAACTCAATGCAGCTGGAGGCCTGCAAAGATTCTAATGTAGCTGTATGGACTTCATTCTAAAGAATCTTATCCAGCACTCATCCAGATCCGCTCATGCTCACCAGACTAGTTGAACAAACTCTTGAATGCATTTGGCAAATCGTTATCAACATCCATTTCAATGAATCTGAAAGTCTGAGTGCTCAGATGAGTATTATCCACACGTTCTACCAACACTCCCTCTTCATTTGTTGCTATTTTCTTGAATCGAGCTAAAATGGTTGTCTAACCTTTCTTTCAAATGTCGTGTGATGTTATTTTCTTGCTGAGGCATTTCCAGTAACAAGTCATATTCACTTTTAGGTTCAAACACTACTTGATGTGCAAGTGCACGACGGATGATTCCTCTACCTTTGCTCACTTGTATTACATCATTCTTTGTGTGTGTGTTTCTTCGTTTATGTCTCAGTTTGTACCTTCTTTTGTTTCTTTACAGGAGGCTAATCTGACTCATCATCTCATCTGTTTATACATCTGTTTCGCATTGGTGCTCCATGAGTATATGTATCGTCACTATGATCTGCATACTATTCAGTATTGTTAAAGGCATGGAAGCAAACGCAACAAATAACATGTCCATTTTCTTCTTCTTCTTCTTCTTCTTCTTCTTCTTATTGTTACTATTATTATTTTTTTTTATTGTTATTATTGCTATTATTCATATCATTATTACTATTATTGCTAT
Source organism: Protula sp. h YS-2021 (assembly GCA_949752745.1). Classification (NCBI taxonomy): domain Eukaryota; kingdom Metazoa; phylum Annelida; class Polychaeta; order Sabellida; family Serpulidae; genus Protula; species Protula sp. h YS-2021. The sequence goes on along the minus strand of OX457030.1, from coordinate 73,167,737 downwards.
TGCTATTATTGTTATAATTATCATTATTACCCTATCTTTTTATTATTATATTATTTAAGGTGTTTTTAAAGCGCTTTACGAAAAGTAATCAGTTTTTCACATAAATGTCTCTCAAACATTTAGTTAGTAGGAACGGCATGACCCCATCTACGTTTCATTTTTCTTATTTTATTTTATTTGTTTTACTTTTTATGATGTTATCATTTCACTCTCTTGATGGTAAATGACGGAAATCACAGTAGTTTTATTCATTTGAAATTTTGGTAAATCACGTCATCAATGATATCATCACTGACGCCATGAATGTGGAAGGAGTTTGGTCGGCGGTTCTGAGGCGGAGGGGGACTTCTGAACCGGCTAGAAAGCCCATGGGTCCCCTGGATGGACCGGCCAGAAAGCCCATTGGAGTCCGTCGTTCAGTCGCCAAGAGGAAGGGAGAGGAGTTTAAAAATCGATCGGCTAGAAGTGTCGTTTCTAAAAACAGACTAGTCAAAAATGGTCAGGCCTTAAAACAGACCGATCAGAAGTCTCCTTATAGTCCTTACTCATGAAGACATTCACTAAAACCAATAAAATAGAAAAATACACAACTCCCATTTTAGCAAAGTAAAAAATTTTATTTAAACTTTTAGAAGATGCAGATACAGAGAAACAGAGAGAAGGTGGAGATACAGAGACAAAGAAAGGGAGAGGTGAGAGAAAGAGAGAGGATGAATCAATAAATTATACCATTCTTCTATTTGCACACTTGCACTTTGCGTACAGTATACTATAAGAAGCCAACTAGTGTTTGTCAGTTTTCACGATGTATTGATTTAATGAAAGCATACTGTTATGGTACCTATGGCCTTGACAAAAATATTATAAGATTCATTTGCGGGTAGCATGACATGGCATACACAAATACACATCTTTTGGTCTGATAAACAGTTTATGCATCAATCAAAGATAATATGCAAGCTTTTGTACTGAAAAGTGATAACATCGGAGTCAAATAAAATAGCAGCATATTAAAAAGAGACATTTATAAAGCAATAATGTTGATGAAAACGACGTGTTTGGTGGAAATTAGTGGTATCCTTTAAGAACTTTATTTATACTTGATCAATTTGATCTCCTTGTGTAATATTTTGATTTGAACCCGTATTAAATATTAGGATAAATGCGGTTTTTGTACTGGGATGATTTTAGGAATAAGGTTTTAATTAACTCGATCTGTCATAGATAAAGTTGACCATGCTAGCACTGCATCCGCAACAAAGACATTTCAGCTGTTGTTTTCCTCAAGCTGTTATTATCCTCAAGAGTACTGTAGTTGTCAAGAGTAGTGTGGTCATCAAGAGCACTGTGATCGTCAAGAGTGCTCTAAAACTAAAAAGCGAAATAAGCCAATGTGTAAAACGAATCCTCTGTGAACGGAAAAAATCCAGATTATAAAATAAGTGTTTACAATGATACTCCGCAAAAGAAAGCTGTCAACTGCTGCTTCGGATGATGAAAAGGTCGATGATTGTACAAGAAAAAAGCCTTACAATAAGCCATTGCCTCATGTTAGTCTGGCAAATGTTGCATTGGAAAATTACAACGTAAATGATTCGGATCAATCCGTTTCGACCACAAGCGACATAAAATCTCTTCTTAATGCAGTTGTAAATGATAAATTTACAGTTGCTGAAGACATGCTACTTAACTTTTCAGATGAACTGAATGTAAATGAACGCGACAGTTATGGCAGGACAGCACTTATGGTATGCATTAAAAACATTACACAACGTAACACTGATGATTTGACACATTTTGTTAGAGTAATGGGCTTGATACTGAAGCATCCAATGTGTGAACTTTATCCATTTGCTTTGCACGACGTGTGTTTAAATGCCCGTTCCGTTGAAGCCGCGCTGTTAATACTTGAGCATAAGCGGTGTGATCTAACAGTAAGAGATGGGAAAGGCCGGACTGCATTTCACAATCTCATGCAAGCTCGTAACCAAAGCAATGTGTGTCCTATTTTATGTGAAATGAAGAAACATCCGCAGTTCTATCAATCCTGTTGTTATATAGATAACTCAAACTATAGCGCATAAGATATGTTTTTATTAAATGATTTATACCATGCTTACTGCGTTGAAATATCAAGAACAGGCGCAAACATTTTAGATGCATTGCTTAGAGTAACGGGATTAGCAACAGCTTCAACATTCACGCTAGCACTTGCAGCCACTTTTTGTTCCCCAAATGTATTTCGCAAACTTGTGAGGAAGGGTGCAAATGTGAATGATTCCTTGCAAAACAACGAGACTACTATACATTGTATAGTGCAGCGCAATTCAGTGACTAAGTTCCGCCTTGCTATAGTCAAAAAGCCAAATCTGAGTATTACTTGGCAAGGTCGGACAGCTTTGGAACTGGCAATTGCCAATAGCTGTGACTTAGAAATTCTAGAAGGGCTTGCAAAAAGACTCCAACTGTCAGCTGTTAGATCTTCAATTAAAAATTGTCTGCCACAAAGACAAAACTTTGAAGATTTTGTTTACGAATTGGGTTTAAAATCATGCCGTAATGGGTTTCGAAAGAGGCCAGGAAAAGAAAAAGGAAAAAAAAAGAATGTAGTGCACATCTGTGTGATTGCTGTTCGTTGAAGAGGCTTATCTCTACTAAACTTCGATTAACAAAACATGGGGAACAGAAACTTGAATATATGAATGGTACATCAACACTGGTCGTGCAGCAAAGACAAACATTAATTCTAAAATATCAAGATGAAGCTGAAGAAATAACCAAATCATTGTTGGATCTTTTAAAGCATTTATCAAACTCATTTGAAAACACTGAGGCAAGATATATGAAATTTACTCCTATCTTATGCGGAAGTATGACAGAAGGTACTCGTTGTTACACACCTAACGAGTATGACATTCTGTGCGTTTTTGACAATGACCGGGATTTGGATTGGCTGATAGTTCAATATAGTGGCCTAAAACTTGAAATCAAATCAAGCACGACAGAAGGTTGGAAAGATCTAGTTGATGCTCCCTACCCAAATGACTTCCTTCAAGTAGCGGTTGTGTCAAAGGCGTTTTACTACTACCTAGACTTGATGATAAAACGAAATTATGGGGAGAAACGCTTTGGGCAGCTTTGTCTTTCAACATTTTCTCTTCAATATAGAGAAAAAATCTCATGCTTACGACTTTTATGGAAAGGTATTAAGTTTCCAAATTTAACTGTTTATGTTGATCTTGTTCCATCGTTTTTGTATTACCTCAAACCAGCGCCAAGAAATTTTGTTCTGCTTTATCAACCACCTGCAGCTTTGCCGTTGAATGTACAGATGAATAAATTTTATTTTATAGCAAAGGAATCGCGGCTCAATTTTTTACGCACCAGCAGGTTCCCTCTATCAGTCTGTCACGCAGAAATATTCCTCTTAAAACAACATCTTCCTGGTCACATCAAAGAAGGCTTTATTGCTGCCAAAGCAATGCGCATTGCCGCAATCTGTAGCACAGATATAATTCTGAGAAGTTATCGAATTGTTGAAGAGTTATCCATTGAGGATTATATTACGTCATACGTGTTGAAGACATGTTTATTTGGTCTGCTCAAAAGGATGACGAGGATAGAAATTGAGAGGGAAGGACAGTGTTTGTATGTATGGGCAAACAGAATTTATTCCGAACTTGAAGACTCACTGGAAAAGAAACGCATAGAATCTTGGTACAGTGGTGGTTCTTTGTTAAGTTGTACGGATTGCGAAGACGAAACAAACATATGCTGTGTGAAGAGAACATTTGTCTTGCACTTGTACGTCAGATCATAAAATGGTTGAATGTAAATATTTCTGAGCTACACAGCAGTTCAAAACGCACTTGTTCCAGTTACTAAACTTGCAAATGAAAGTTTCGATGCAGATAGATATAGAGTGGATATCGTTCAGCACAGAATTGGTTAGCACAAAGTAAAACGTCTGATTCCGCTGACAGTCGAACAAAAATTGTCTCATACGATCATCTCTTACCGCGAAGATATGTAGTTTAAACACATTTTCACATAAAGGGAAATCTTTCTCTGAAATTTCTATGATAAACTGTGTATTGTCGTGTTAATGTGATTTTTCTACTTTATTTAGACACTGTTTTCTTTGTGATCATCGAAGTCTCATTAAAGCTCATTTGTTTAATCTAATCGCGAATAGAAGAGGAATTTATACTTTGTTGTTTGCTAATCCTGAGCTACTCACCTTGCAAATTTAATGAGGCACAACCGAAGGAGTTACATTGGTAGGTTTGGTAAAATATTGGTAAATGCCAGGAATAACACGAATATCGGTTTATATAAACTATTATGCCTTTTGAGGTCAATTTTGTTTATCCTACAGCCTATAAGCACTGTATTCGGAATATCCGCAGAGTATGAGTCTTTCTATTGTCAAAATGTATTTTAATAAGTTAAGATAAATTATACTTCATTCATAGTAGAATTAGACGGTCAATGCAGCTCTAATTGATCACTATTGTTTACTTCATTAATAAATAAAAGGAATGTGCCAGTAAGTCACAATAATAGCAAAACATAATCGTCCGGGGGAAAAATCAAACAGTAACAGCAAGATAGGTACCAACGGCTATTACGTTAAGACTGAATCTTATTAAGGTAAAGCTATGTTCCTTTATTCGATTTAGAATTCAAATCGCAAATAATTCTGTCAATTTTAGGTGAACTGCCTAGGTACGTACTAATGTCAGCTTTCTATAATCAAAGCGTCAAAACAGAGTCCACAAGACAATCTCCACTTAAGATTTCAATAAGCAATTAATTTTTCATCAATATTTTCGTAAATATTTAAGCCAGTGACGCTTGTTTCCGCCAGTTTCCCACCATTTTATTCACAGAATACTGATTATTTCAATTGAAAGGGTGCTTCTCAAGATTTTAGAGGGCTAAAAATATATTGTAGTAATCATATTTAAACATAGTTGAGAAACGTACAACGTGTAACATTTACAATGAAATATTTTGAAAATAAATCCTACATTGATACTCATTTAATATCACATCAAATGATAATTTACTGTTCAAATCATTTTGGTTAACTTTATTTGCTTTTCTACTTTTTTGGATCGACTATGTCTCTGTGATACATGATGCATGCTGACACATACTTCTTAAGTAAAGTACGAACTGTAGTATTTTGTATTCCTACTATATGCACTAGTTATGCCGATGGAAGATATTATTCGACAATTCAAAACACTTTATGTGATGTTGGCAACCAATCCCCCACCCCTCCTCTCCGTAAATATAACGTAAATTTAGTAGAACCACACATGTAGGTACCTCGGAGTGCTGTGAGTCTGTTTCGAAATGCCACTTTGCTCTCTACTAATCAAACCTTGCTATTATGGCAATTGATGGCAGTGACATGTTTCTACCTGTAACTTGACTATTGCACTGAAATTGACGCTACATCTTATATAGATTGTACATATCGTAAAGAAAACCCATGTGTACTGAGTAGATAACAATCTCGATTCCAATTGATTTTGGAACAAACAAACCTACTCAATAAGCGCTGCTATGCCTGTTCATACAAGGAACAATTTTCCAGCTATTTTTACTCAGAGGTTGTGGCGGCAGATATCACTGGTTTAGTGACTAAAACCACAGGGGGTTTTAACGGAAAGAATTTCTTTAATTACATCTTTATTTCCCTCTTTGATTCCGTGAAACTACAATAATAAAATAAAAAAAGAAAAATATTAGAATCGTGTTTTCAATCTGCTTAAGCAGAGCCGATAGCTTAAGTATCGAGTTACAAATACAGGAAAATGGTGTGTAAAATACACAACCACGTATATTTTCAATTTTCCCTTGTTATTCATTCTTTGAATAAAAATTTCATTTTATATGATATTATTAAGACAAACAAAGACAAATTTATTAGAGTAATTTCTTACCCATTGTGCCCTGTGTAAGAGTTTAAATTTAAATCCAAAAACAACCCGGAATTCGGCCCACAAGCGACCGCGGCTAGACTTTTATAGTAACTGAAAGCGCAAGGGGGGAAAATCAGTCAACCTCAGCCCTTTGAAATTGCGGGCTTTTATCAAGGTACCCAAAAAATTGTCAAACAACGACGAACCGCATGTTTCACAAAATTTGTCACAAATCAAATAATACGTCAAATAAAAACAAAGAATGACATGGAATTCATTCTTTACATGGCTCCCTAAATAAATGAAATTAATTTCACAACTAAAAACATTTGCTTTATTATGAATTAGAGCACTTGAGTTTTAACACAGTAATGACTTACACATCACAATTCACGACATCTATATCACTATATATGTTTCGACTTCGCGAGATTCCGGTAAGCTACTTTTTGGGCTGCGCTCTCCAGCAAGGGTAACTCCCAACCAAAGCCACGGTCCCAATTCCGAGAGGGGTTTACGGCGGGACCGCGGTGGGTGTTGTCGAATGGTGGTCTGGTGGTCACCTTCCTCCGCTGCTGGCAGAATTGGCGCATTCTGACCCATAGAATAGCTGTCTATTTTTTTTCTTTTTTTGTTTCGGGGGATGGACAAAAATGAGCTTTCCCCTCCCCAATAGTCCTTTGTCCCAAAGTAAAATTACAGCGCTTCCCGTATGACATTAATTGCGGTATTATTTAGATTTTATCTTAGTGTTTATAATATCTCACAATTATCTCACAATTAACTAAAAGATAATATTTCACTTCATGAAAACAATTTTAATTTTACAAAAGTCACAAAAACATTTCATGAAATCACAAAAATCACAAAATATTTATGAAATTACAAAAGTCACACTATTTCATAAAATCATAAAAATCAAACAACTCACAAATGTGACTTGTAACAAAATCTGTACAAACAAATATTGCGAACGTCTCCTTGGTGGGGAATACCCTGGAACCTAGCCACACATACATTAAGATTCAACAAGTAAAACTAATTTATGGACAGGCCTAACAAGAATACTTGTATGGGACCGTCTGCCTTTATTATCTAAGCAACGACCACCCACTTGCGATTCAACACATCTAATGTTGTGTATATGTGTAGCCAGTGAGAGACCTCCCGTTGTAAATAAAGACATGGCGGCAACTTGGCGTCTGTTTAGTTTCAATTAGTGTTTCCACGTAGCCATCTCACATAAAGAACAAATGGTGACGAGCAAATCGTGTTGCGTCGGACCGAGGAGGTTGTGAAGATCTGGTGGAGAAGAAAGACGCGACGCAGAGAAAAGTAAGATAATGGAAAAGTGAGTGTTTGCTGAAGTTGACTTCTGAATGATGACATCACTGATCGGACGATTGGAGCCCTTCGACGAGACTGCTGGTGACTGGGAGCTGAACAAGGAGAGGTTAGAGCAGTATTTCATCGCCAACGACGTAGCCGACGACAAAAAAGTTGCTGTAACTCTTGGTCTGATTGGTGGGAAGACCTATTCCTTGCTACATAGCCTGTGTTTACCTAACAAGCCATCAACAAAGACGTTCGAGCAAATTGGTGAGTTGCTGCAAGAGCATTTCAGTCCAAAGCCCAACGTGATAGCAGAGAAATACCGGTCAACAAGCGTCAGCAACAGACGGGTGAGCCGGTGACAGATTATGTGGGTGTCCTCCGAAAGCTGAGTGAGCATTGTGAGTTCGGCGGGCGTCTAGCAGAGCATCTCAGAGATCAGCTGGTTTTAGGATAAAGAACGAAAATTTCCTAAAAAGATTGTTGTCGGAGAAGAATTTAACCTACCAGAAGGCCAAGGAGATAGCAATTGCCATGGAAATGGCCATGAAGGATGTATAGGAAATCCAAGGAACATCGGCAAATGTTAACAAGTTGCAGGGGCCACTGGAAGTCGTTGCTTCAGGTGTGGCAGAAATGTTCATGGCCCCGAGGATTGCCGTTTTATGGACGAGAAATGCCACAACTGCGGTAAGAAAGGCCACATTAAGAGAAGATGCAAGATGAAGAAATCTTCCGAGAGCAAAAAGACCGGGACAGACCAGTTTAAGAAGCGAAAACCAAAGAAGAAAGTTTTTTTGCTGATGACGATGATGTGACCACTGATAGTGACGAATCTAATGGCGACAGCACTTCCTGCTCAGATCTCGGTTATACGGAAGTTGTTTGCGATGAACACAACAATAGTGAGAAGAAGAGCTTGATACAGGTTCTGCGCTTTCGATAATATCGAAAAGGTATTATCAGCGCCATCCTGGTAAATTACGGCTGCGGAGAACAAATGTTGTGTTAAAAACCTATACGGGAGAATGTCTAAGGCCAGTGGGTACGTGAATGTTCTGGTGGAACACGAAGGTAAGGAACATCGTTTGCGGCTGTACATTCTTCACGGGGGAGGTCCACCTTTGTTCGGTAGAGATTGGCTCCGACACATCAAGTTAAACTGGCACACAATCAAGTCCATACGGATGGCTCCAGGTAAGAAGAAATTAGACTATCTTCTGGAAAAGTACAGTGAGTGTTTCGGCAAAGAATTGGGTGAGCTGATGGGGATAAGTGCGAAGTTACACCTCAAAGAAGGAGTTGCCCCTAAATTTTGCAAACCCAGACAGGTCCCGTTTGCAATGAGGTGCAAGGTCGACAAGGAGCTGGACAGCATGGTGAGTAAAGGGATCCTTTCACCGGTAGAATGGAGTGATTGGGCTGCACCCATTGTCCCAATTCTGAAGAAGGACGGTTCTGTCAGGATATGTGGCGATTTTAAGGTCACTGTCAATCCACAGCTCAATGTTGACTCGTACCCATTGCCTACTATTGAGAGCATGTTAGCAACATTGGCAGGTGGAGAGAAATTTTCAAGGATAGACCTCAAAACGGCGTATCTTCAAATGGTAGTGGACGAAGAATCGAGAAAATACCTGACCATCAACACACAGAAAGGATTTTTTTTTGTTTTCAATCGCCTGGCGTATGGTATTTCCCCAGCTGCTTCTATTTGGCAACGCGCAATTGAACAGGTTTTGAAAGGTATCAAAAACGTGCAGTGCATTTTGGACGATATGATAATCACCGGTTCAGACGATGACGATCACCTGTGTACCCTCGAGAAAGTCTTTCAGCGATTAATAGAATACAGCCTTAAAGTCAACCCCAACAAGTGTGAGTTTTTCAAAGATTCCATTGAATTTTGTGCTCACATCGTCGACAAAGGCGGAATCCATAAGACCGATTCGAAAATCAAGGCAGTTACAAATGCGCCAGCTTCAAGAAATGTTTCTGAATTACGAAGCTAGGTCGCCCTGGTGAACTACTACCACCGCTTCCTACCCAACTTGTCTACGATACTACATCCATTGCACCAGTTGCTCCACAAAAATCAGAAATGGCTATGGGCAGACTCATGTGAAACAGCTTTTTAGAAAATAAAGGATCTCATCACATCTGATCTCGTTTTAGCACATTATGATGCGAAACTGCCGCTTCGACTGCACTGTGACGCATCATCAAAATGTATTTCTGGAGTTATTTCGTATATCTACCCAGATGGAAGCGAACGTCCCATTAGTTTTGCATCCCGAACATTGTCAAAAGCTGAGCAAAATTACTCTCAAATCGATCGAGATGCCCTCAGCATCATTTGGAGCATCAAGAAATTCAACATGTACCTGTTTGCCCGAAAATTTACTCTAGTTACCGACTGCAAAGTTTTGGTTTCTATCTTCAATCCCAAAAAAGGTATTTCAACAACTACGGCTTCACGGATGCAAAGATACGCCATTTTCTTTACTGGCTATAATTATGAACTAGAATACCGAAAGACAAGTGAACACGCCAACGCTGACGGGTTAAGTAGACTCCCCCTTCCGGTAGAGAGAGCAATATTCTACGCTGCCCTATTCGACAACTTTTCGATTTCATTCAAACAAATTGCCCAGGCAACGTCAAAAGACCAGGTATTGTCTAGAGTTTTCGAATTCACAAGTAAAGTTGAAGAAAATCTTTCCCCTTATCATTCACATGAATCAGAATTATCTATTTCACAAGAGTGTCTGCTCATTGGAAACAGAGTGGTTATTCCGGAAATGTTCCAGAGAGCATTCCTGCAAGAACTCCATAGTGCCCATCCTGGCATGAAAAAAATGGCTAGATCGTACATTTGGTGGCCCAATATCGACAGAGATATCGAAACACAAGCTAAAATGTGCCCGAGCTGCTTAGAGATAAGCAAAGCTGCAACAAGAGCTACAATGCACCCCTGAGAATGACCAAGTCAGCCGTGGAAAAGGATCCACATTGATTTTGCAGGACCTTTTCAAGGCCATATGTTTATCATAATAGTCGATGCACACTCCAGATGGCCAGAGGTACGGATCATGGAAAAAATCACTGCCCCGGAAACTGTCAAAGTACTTCAAGGACTGATTAGCGCCTATGGAATTTGTGATGTTATCTGCACATACAATGGTACAACCTTCCATTCTGAAGCCTTCCATAAATTCTTAAAACTACATGGAATTATTCACAAAACTACGAGCCCTTTTAAACCATCGTGAAACGGTTTAGCAGAGCGTATGGTTCAGAGTCTTAAATCTAGTCTCAAATCGATGAAGTACGAACCTCGTTCAATGCACGAGAAAGTAGCCAAATTTCTACTGATGTATCGATCAACTCAAAACGCAACTACCAACGAGACCCCATCCTTATTATTCTTAGCACGTGAAATCAAAACAAGGCTGGATTTGGCAAAATCCAGTTTGCACGACATCATTTACAGAAATGTAAACACCAAAGACGAATTTCAGCGCCGTTCTTTTAGTGTGGGTGATGAAGTGCTTGTGAGGGACTATCGACAAAAGCTCGGAAAATGGACATTTGCAGTTATCTCGCGAAAAATCGGAACGTTAATGTATGAAGTTTTGGTTGACAATTCGATTTGGAGAAGACACGTTGACCAAATCCGTTGTTCACAACACTCGGTTGAAGAAAAACCTATCAAGAGCGATAATACCCCTCAACCATCAACTGTTTTACCCAATCCCACTGAACAGTAGACCGTACAGCTATTCAGTGTAGCATAGCGCCATCTACATCTGGTGAAACCATGATTTCAAAAGAGAAACCCGCTGTTTCTAGCCGAAAAAGTGTGACAGTTAGAATTCCAGAACCTTCTGTCAATGTTTCACAGCCCGTTTCACCGGCTAAAGCAAAAACTGAAATTTCAAGTGTCGGTAGTCGTGTATCGCGATCAGGTCGTTCTGTAAGATCGCCAAAGAAGTACGGTTTCGAGGACTAACTTTTAGTTAAATGTCGTGCAATTAAGATATTTTGCTATATTCAATTGTTATTTATTTATTCTAAGCCAATATTAACGTTTTATTTTTTTAATGTTGTACAGGTGCCGATTTGATAGCTAGTTGCAGTTCAGTTAACGTTGCTGTAATGTTGACAATTTTTACAGTTAATCGACATTTCAGCTGCTGTAATTGTGTACGGTAAATATAAGAAGAAGAGAATTCTGGATTTATCTTTTGCGTTTAATTGCTTATAATATATCTGAACTAAGTGGCAAGTTTAAGGTTATGGTTTAGATATCTCCGAAGTATTTATTTTGCGTATTCGTTGTCCTTTATAATTACTTAGAGCTTCATTTCCATGCCTGTTAAGTGATCCTTGAAATCACACTCATGGATCGAGTTTATAATCAGAGAACGTCGAATCGCAGTGATAGCGATAATATACAGTAAGGAAAAAAAAGGTTGAAAAAGTAAAATTCCGCAATTTTCAAGTAATTTAATTGATATATTCTGTCTAGTATACTTATAAATTTTATATCTCTTTGATTGATAATCAGATAAAGTGTTCAACTGAATGCTGGTAGCAAAATAGCAGTTAAAGCACAGTTAAGCAGTAATCTACACAGTAAGCCTTGTTTCAGTACTCGGGTAATGTTGTGTATATGTGTAACCAGTGAGAGACTTCCGGTTGTAAATAAAGACATGGCGGCAACTTGGGATCGGTTTAGTTTTAATTAGTGTTTCCACGTAGCCCCCTCACATATAGAACATCTAATAAACTTGTCATTGAAAACGAACGTTTTAATAACCAGTGCTAAATTCAACATATTACGCGGGACATTTCCGTCTCTAATTAAGACAATATCACCTGTCTTTAAATTTCGCCTTTCTGTCTTTAATTTGGATCTTACCTGTAGATTTTGGAGATACTCTTTTCTCCACCTATCCCAGAACTGCTCTACTAAATATTGCACTCTTCGCCAGCGCTTTAGAGAATAAACATCGTTGTGTTGAAATTCTCCTGGTGGGGGTAAAACAACATTTGATTTCATCATAATAATGTGAGAGAATTCGGATCATTTATGTCTTGCACTGTCAAGGAGTGACTATTCAACACTGACATCACTTCACATAAGAATGTACGAAGAGACTCTTCGTCTACCTGTTTGCTATGCTGACAGAGCAGCACATTTAAAACACTTCGAGTACTTCGTATGAGTCGTTCCCACACCCCTGCCATGTGACTTGCTGTTGGAGTGTTCAATCGAAATTCGAAATCACAATCATGCTTCTTCAAAAATTCTCCAACAGTACCCTCATCAATACACGAAATTGAGTTTCTTAACTCTCGTTTTGCACCGATGAAATTTGTTCCTTGGTCATACCTGAGAAGTCGAAGTGGGCCCCTAATACTCAAAAATCTGCTGAGTGCGTTTATGAAGGAATCGGTGGTTAACGAATTTTCAACTTCGATGTGAACTGCTCTGGACTGTAAGCAAGTAAAGAGAACGCCGTACCACTTAAGTTCTTTACGTCTATCTACAACTATGAATGGCGCAAAATAATCAACTGCAGAAAACTCAAACGGAGCTGACTCCAGTACTCTGTCAATTAGTAAATCGGCCATTTTTGACCCTGAAAACCACCTCTTACTTTCTTGCAGATAACGCATTGGGCAATTTGATGTGCAACCATAGATTTTATGTTCACTATCCAGTAGCCGTGTGACCTTATTCTATTTATGGTCATAACTTTTCCCTGGCTTTGATACACAGCTGTCTTTGGACAGTAAAATCGGGTGCTTTTCACTAAAAGGCAAATCACTGTTTTTAGTCTACCAATTCTAAGTCCAACTCTAAGAACCTCTTCTTCATCTAAAAAACAATCTAGATTTTGAAATACAGAGCTTTTGGCAACATTCTTTCTAGCCTTTAATGCGTGAATGTCATCTGCAAAGAAATCGTTTTGAACAGATTTCACAATAATCTTCCGGATTCCTGCAAATTAGCAACATTAATAGAGGAATACAAAGTCAAATTACTTTCTCTTTTCTTTGCGCGACTTTGCTTCTGGTCAAGTTTTGACTTCAAGAATCGCCCAAACTTGAGACAAATTGCAACCACCCGTATCAGTTTCCTGAAACTAGAAAATTTGGCGACAAAACCTCTATCAATGACTTTTGGTTGGCTTGAGATGGCTGCAAAGATTAGAGCTTTCTTCACTTCAGGATCGCATGTCTTCAGATCGCATGCGTAATCACGACCGCTGGAACAGGATAGCTGAAATTCGGGATCGTGTAAAAAGGTAGACCCATTGAGCCATGCAGAAGTCTGGAAAGTTTCATCAATGACTATGCCTCGGGATGCAAGATCAACAGGATTCTTGTCGGTGGGGACATAGAACCACTGGTCAACAGCTGTAAAATCTCTGATCTGATCTACCCTGTTTATTACAAAAATATGAAACCTTCGAGTGTCATTAGCTATGTAAGACAACGTCACAGTGCTATCGGACCAGTAATAATTCTTCACATCAGTCAGTTTCAGTTCGGCGTTGAGGAACTTACTAAGTTTCACCGCAATCAAAGCTGCTGTCAGTTCGAGACGCGGGATTGTCATAAACTTTAGGGGCGCGACTCTGGCTTTACCTAAAAGAAAGGACACAGAAACATCACCTTTGTCATTTTTCAGTCTTAAATAAGAGCAGACAGCGTCACCTACTAGGCTAGCATCGGCAAAATGGTGCAGTTCAGTGCTAACCACTAATCCGAAGTCTTTAGGTTTGACGCATCTAGAAATGCGAAGCTCTTCTAGTTTCTTTGCATCATGTTTCCACTTGACCCACCTTTCTTGAAGTTCTGCTCTAACCTCGTCGTCCCAGGCCTTTTGCTCCCTGCAAAGTTCTTGCAATAACTGTTTCCCTAGAAGTGTGAAAGGGGCTGCAAATCCTAATGGATCATATATGGAAATGACTGTTGACAAGATACCTCGTCTGGTGGTTGGTTTGTCTTGTGTCATGACATGATACTGAAAAGTGTCACTCTTAAAGCACCAACGAGTTCCCAGCGCGCGTTCAGTTGGCAAATCTGTCTGTAGCAAATCTAATTTGTCAGTACCTTCGACTCGATATTCGATCGGAATCTGGTTAATTACTGCAGCGGAATTCGACAGAAACTTGTATAACTTTAGACCTCCTACTTTGCACATGTTTATGCTAGTGAGAATCAATTCGACAGCCGATTTCTCGTCTGCAACAGATTTCAATCCGTCGTCGACATAGAAGTCTGATGTAACAAAATCCGTCGTCGCATGGCCGTATCTTTCTGAAAACTCAGAGGCTATATATTTGAGGCCAAAATTTGAACAACTTGGGGAGCTTACAGCTCCGAGGAGATGCACAGTCATTCTGTACTCCACTATTTCTCCATTAACATCACTCTGATCTTTGGTTTGTTGGGGTTGTATACTCCGTGGTGCGGTATATAATTTGCTGATTCGGATCCAATCTGTGACTCGGGCACTGGTTCTGCAAAACCCCTAGAAAGCAATTCATCCATGAAGTCATTGTAATCTGATCTAAACTTGCCATCTCTATTCAAGCGCTTTCTTAAACCAAATAATCTTTTCAACGCTAGCTGTCTGTTGTTTGGTAGTTAAGGTACAACTGTCTTGAAAGGCAAAGGCATTTCATAGTGATTTCCTATGCGGTGAATACCCTGCTGCATAATTGACAAGAACTGTTTGTCTTTCCGTGACTGCTTCACCTGTTTTGAGTCAAAGTGATCATTAAAATCAAACTCCAGCATCTTTGTAACATCCCTAGATGTGATAACTTTAGACACCTTCACCTTTGCTGAAAAATGAACTTTGTCATTAGTACCGGGAAGCAATAATTCTTTAGGAACAACCTGAGTCAGGATTCTATGACTGAGTCCAATTTCATCCTCCTCAACTTGAGAGTCAACAATTCCGACTATGCCCCAACCTAGTGCTGTCTCTTGACCATAGGGGCCTCCATTCGCTGGTGCAATAACATCGACGGGCAACAAAGCCTTGACGCAGTTGTAGCCTATCAACATTGCGATGCCACAGGTTTGCAAAGGAGGAATTTTATCTGCTAACGGCCTTAAATAAGGCCATTTTATGCCATTTCTCTTGTTGGGATGTGGCGTCGGTGTGCTGGTATAATGTCTCTCGTGTACGTTGCAGGTAAATCAACTGTAGAGTCTTAGCTGAAATGTCTAACCCTTAAACTTGTAATTTTATTACTCTTGATAACCTCATTCTCAGAAGTCATTGTAGATAAAATCAGGTTCACATCGGTTTTCGGGAGACGCAGATCCTCCGCTGTCTTCTGTAGCAAAAACGTCGTGTCAGATTGTGTATCTAGTAGTGCATATACCAAGTGCAGTACAGTTGGGTGCTTCTTTTGACAGATGTCACAAACAGCCTTGGCCTTACAGTCTTTCTTCATGTGACCCTTCTTCAAACAGCCGTAACACAAGCCCTTACTTTTAACAAAAGTTTGCTTTTCTTCTGGTGATTTACTTTCAAAAGCTGGGCATTTTATCAACTGATGGACTTTGTCACAACAGAGGCACTTTGGGACAGGTAGTGCTGCCTTAGATTTCCTTGTCTGTGTGTCGAGTTCACCTTGCTTAGGCTTTGTATTGTTTGCTTTGGCCTGAAAAGATCTAACAGAATGACTCACTTTCTCCTTGCCCTGGGTAGAATATTTGATTTTTGGTTTCAGGTTCTGAAATGAAGTTACAGGATCACAAGCTATGTCTGCTTCATCTGCATTAAAAATTAGGATATGCATTTTCTTTTTTCCTGTATTCGGCTGAAACTCTTGCCCATCTGGTCACGAGCCACCCTGGTAGCTTGGTCAGTAGACCTTGCGATTGCATTTCATCGTCCAGGCTCTTCAGGTTTTTTGCTACGGACATGGCTGCTAGAGCCTGTCGTACGAAATCTGAAAATCTACGCAACGCAAATGAATCTGTATTCGAGATCTTTGGCCAACTCTCTAATTTCTCTTTGAATTCTGCAAAAGGGATTACCAAAACGTTGCTCTAACAGAGCCATTGCTTGCTTGTAAGCATCATCACTTGGTATCAAAAGGAACTTTCTACGCATTCTAGAGCAGAGCCAGACAAATACTTCTTCAGATAGTGAATCCTATCCGTCGGCAAAACACCTCTTCTTTCAATAAGCACGGAAAACGGCTGCTTCCAACCTGTAAATTTGAGAAAATTGCCATCCAAAACACCTGGTTCGGGTATGGGCAATCTGCTCGCTGCTGTCTGTTCACATAGAGCCTGTAATAAATTGTTCTGAACATAATGCACGTCCCTTCTCGGGGGTGGCAGCGTCGGCAAACTGGAAACATAATCATTTACCTGTTCCATTTTGAGAGGTTCTTTGAATTCACCACACACAGATTCTACCTCTTCTTCCATTTTCAGCGCCTGTGTTTGTGCATTCAACATTTCAATCTGTTTACTAACCTGTAACCGTTCTAGTTCAGCTCTCGTTTCCTCAACCTCAAGCCGTATTTGCCTTTAAGGTCCATGAAGTTTACTTTGGCTTTGAGTGAGGCAGCTTAAGCTTCTAGATCCCTAGATCGCTTAGAAACATTAGACACATTTGAGGTGGAAGACGTACGCTCTAACACAAACTGAGCTATTTCTTCACTTAGCCTTTTATTTAACCTCAACGCTTCCATTTGCATGTATTCATATTTGGATCTCGTTTCATCTTCTGGCTCGTAGCCTTCAATACTTTCTAACCTTTGATAAGCACTATCTAAAACCTTAAACGATTCATTTAAATCATATCTTGCCGATTTTAAATCGACTTCAGATTATTCATCTGCACCAAAAAAAATATCAATTGACATGATTAGTTTAGCAAGTTTGCTAAATTGAGATTTAAAATGTTTGTTTGCAATAATAATTTCGTTCTCTAAACCTTTATTCGTCAGTGTTTTCTTGCGTACACTTGCGCGCTCGGCATTTATGCCAGAAACAGAACCCTCACCTGTTTGATCAATCGTTCCCTCGCATTCGGGATTAAAAATAATAACCTTGTCGCTCTTAGGTTCCATTTTGGGGGTTGACAACGTTGTGCGTGCTGGGGTACTATACACTATGTACTGAGTTAAAGTCTAGCCTTCAGGTCACCCGTTACATAAAGTACCAAATCAATACCGAAATTCTATATCACACAACCCCAATTACTAAACCAAATAAACCCCAAATACTCTTTTACTTAGCTTGGTTTTACATATTTAATAACCCTAAAATAAAAAAAACACAATAAACCAAAATAAATGCTCAGTCAAAATAGGTGTCTCTTGGTTGGATGGCAGGTCAAACACAGTACCTTATTTGAGGAGTAGAATTCTGTACTGAAGTTCCAATGTGCGAAACACTATCGAAATAGTCAAATGTCACCTGTTGAAATCTGTAAAACAGCTGATCTCGTGGTAGAGAACGCATTGCTGATATCTTGATATAGACGACACACATGTTGGTATACACGCCGACACACATCCTGATTTACACGCCGACACACATGTCGATAAACACGCTATGACCTCTCTGAACAGCTGAACAGCTGTTTGTGTAGAATTTCGTTGAAACGGCGCCTGAGAATGGTTGTTGAACTGGGCTGCTCTATCAGAGCGACTATTGTGAAGAAAACTGTTTCTTCTTGACTGGCAGTCTGAACGTCACAGAGTAAAATTTAAGGCGTTATTTTCCTGCGGCACGCTTGCAGAAAAGGCAAAGCTTATCTGCTTGAAATAGGTTCGACATCATTGCTGAACATCATTGAAAACACGTGGCAGCAGGATAGCAGAGCTAAACTGCACGAGGAGAGCGAATTTGGCGGAGTCCTGCACGCCAAATATGTGTTATCCAAAAGACATGCGGAAGACGTCTGACCGTCATAACGACAACGCATCAGTGACACTAAAACTGCGGAAGATCGGTACTTGCGGGAAATGGTTTCACTGTGGTGGCGGATATCACGGGTTTAGTGAATAAAACCACAGGGGGTTTTAACGGAAAGAATTTATTTAATTACATCTTTATTTCCCTCTTTGATTCCGTGAAACTACAATAATAAAATAAAAAAAGAACAATATTAGAATCGTGTTTTCAATCGATACTTATAAGATTCTGCTTAAGCAGAGCCGATAGCTTAAGTATCGAGTTACAAATACAGGAAAATGTTGTGTAAAATACCCAACCACGCATATTTTCAGTTCTCCCTTGTAAATCATTCTTTGAATAAAATTTTCATTTTATATCATATTATTATTAAGACAAACAAAGACAAATGTATTAAAGTAATTTCTTACCCATTGTGCCCTGTGTAAGAGTTTAAATTTAAATCCAAAAACAACCCGGAATTCTTCCACCAGCGACCGCGGCTAGACTTTAACTAATGAAAAGATGGCTATCCAGTTTTTTTATAGTAGCTGAAAGCGCAAGGGGGGAAATCAGTCAACCTTAGCAATTTAAAATCGCGGCCTTTTATCAAGGCACCCAAAAAAATTGTCAAAACAACAACGAACCGCATGTTATACAAAATTTGTCACAAATCAAATCATACGTCAAATAAAAACAAAGAATGACATGAAATTCATTCTTTACAGAGGTAAACAGTCAGATCATATGTATCCCCCCCATTCAGCCCACCAACCTACCTTTGTATGTAAGCTTCTCATTTTAGGACGTAAGGCCACAGTTTGTTGTCATTGTACTTTCGCATAAGGCGAAAATCATGTTTTATTTGTTGTTGAAATCGGTATGAAGAGATTTTATAAAACAAGAAATTAATGGGCTAAATTCTGTTTAGCTGCATAGAGTGAATCACGGAAATACTAAACAGGCCTAACCACATAAAGCTTAAGTAATATAAATTTTTATTGTTTTATTCCTTTGTCACAGGAGTGTATATGTGGGTTGACTATATATCTAATGTGGAATACCTTTGATAAGCACGCCTGAGAGACAAGTACCACTTCAGCCTTACAATTGGCAATAATCACGTACCCATGTAAAATCGGAGAGGATAATATAAAAAAGTTATTTATTTGCACTACTGATATCTGATAAGTTTTCTGCGTATAAAATGAAAAAGTATTCTAAATGTTATACCAAAGTGACAGTTAACAAATGATAAAGGATAGAAAATAAAGTATCGCTAAAACATGTGAGCATAAATTACAACTTAACTGATAAGTTATATGAGGACAAAAATTATTATTCAAGGACAAATGGCCGTAAAAAGGCTGTAAAGCTACGGAATTCCCCATCCAATGGACTTTTACTATATAAGTTCTACTTTTAATATCAGCATAGAAGACGACAGTTTGTCAAAGTGCTCAAGTTAGATTTTATCCAAGATTTTTCAACTCTGATAAGTTTTACAAATCTAATATTTACCGCGCTTTTTCAAATAACACAAATGAAGCTTTTACGAGAACAAAAACCGTGTCTGTCTTTACTGAAACATCCCCGTCCTTGCCTTTACGAGAACATACCCCGTCCCTGTCTTTACGAGAACATCCCCGTCCTTGCCTTTCTGATAACATCATCCTTCCCCACCTTTAAGAGAATATTTCCCGTCCATGTCGTTGCGAGAAAATCACCGCCCCTGCCTTTCCGATAACATCTCCGATCCCTGCCTTTTGTCTAGAAATTATCCATGTATCATAACGATTCCAAAAAAAGTTTGAAAATTCAGTGAAGTTCAGGTCATGGGAACTCCGTTTTGACAAATGATTTCAATTTTGGAACATGCCATGTTCTAGTATGGCCCATATGTAGTAATGCTGAACAAAAGCAAACATAAAGATCTGATTTATTTATTAACCAAGTATTATAAATAAATGGTTTCAGACAAGAACAAAAGGAAAAAGATGAAATAATGAAAAATCAATATTCAAATAACTTCAGCAGTTTACATTAAGTCAGCAACTTTTGTAGTGAAAATGACATAGTTTCAAAATAAACGTTATATTGTTATTCAGTAAAAATTATTTCTGCAAAAAACAAGAGTAACGGGTGATCCAATATCCCCTTCAAGGAGCTACAGAGTAATTTGAACTATTGGCTGTGTGGCTACTAAAGAAGACAACGAGCTAGTGAAGACTCTTTATTAATAAAACGTCTAACTCGGGAACAAAAGGTGGCCTGAAACATCATGAAAATAACATTAAATCTTTTGTCCGAAACTCATGTTAAACTAATGGACAAATGTCAACAAAATTATTACACTGGTGTAAAGGCATTCTACTTACATAAATAATATAGAGCAAAAATACCAATACACGACTTCGGATTACATGGCTGCTCATACAGCATGATTACGCAACACGTGAAAAGTACAAGATCAATATATTTACCAACTGTCGCTCGCCCATGATCCTCAAAGCAGCATGACACTTGATACTACCGTGAACTAACAAACAACTGAGGTCAAGCATGAAAAACCATGGCCTTTAATACAAGATCACACTTGGATTGTAAAGAACACTTGATTAATGATCCCGCATCAAAAAGTATCAAAGACACTTGTGTTCGTTACAGGCTGATTTCTGAGGTCTTAACCCTGTTTCTCAACTCCAAGAATTAGGCGTTTGAGTCTGAACATATCTAACTTGAAAAGGGTTAAAAAAAAGCTGAGATAATTTTTAAATATGAGGTAATGTAGACAAATTGACCTGATTTTTGTCTGATGTCTGGGCTGCCGTATGGTTAGTCTAAAGCAAGTCTAAATAAGTCAGAGTTAACATAAGCTCATTGAAACAAAATGACTACAACTCACTACCATGGAAACTCACTACCATATAGGAAAATGACTAAGATGTGTGAGAATTACGAACGCGATAGAAAATGACTACAATGTAGGAAAATGACTGCAATGCTTAAAACTCATAACCATATAGGAAAATTGCCAGTATGTGTGACAATTACTGAAAAATGACCACCATGTGGAAACATGACTACTATGTGAGAAAATGGTTACCATATAAGAATTGACTACCATGTAGTAAATGACTAGTAGCATACACCAAAATGTGGGAAAATGTACTGAAAGAGCAATACCTTGCGGGATAATGTTATTCAGTAGTAAGAGGGATGATGGTACGCACCCTTTTCGGTAATGTCCCGAGCAAACAAATATGAATTTACAGATGCCAGTTTAGAGCGGTCAACCTAGACAATTTCGATCAGTTTTGATTAGCCAATGAACGAGCAATATATGGGGTAATTAGAAGGGGCGTAGTGAGGGCTGTGTTATGAAATTCTTAATTTTTAATATATGACATTACGGTTATTGTTCGCTCTACGCAAATTTGTGAATAATCTGTAAAGCAAGCAATTTAGAGCAGCCAATAGGAGAGTTCGGTTGGAAAATTTAACAGAATAAAAGTTCGATTTTGGTTTATAAATCAAAGCTTAGCGGAGCAGGAGTAACAGCAACATTTGGTCGACAGAGGAGTTTGTAACAACGGCACCAGCGGCGGAACGCGCAAGCAAAGATCACTCTTATAAAAAGATCAATATTATGTTTGCAGAAAATGATCAAGAAACGTTAAATTGGCAAGAAACAAGGAAATCGCACGCACACAACTGAAATTTCAGTCATAGAAAAGATAAGAGCTTCATCATTATCCATCGTGAAACGAGGGGATATAGTTTTGAACTTTTCGGTCTGTCCGTCTGTCCGTCTGTCACACTTCAGTTCCACGCGCCTACAGGCCACATTAACAAATGGATTCGTTTCAAATTTTTGCATACGGCTTCTCTGCACCCTTCCGCAGTGCAGTGACTAAGATTTTTCCGAATCGGCATAAAATTGACGAAATGGCGGACTTTTGAAAAATGGCCCTGGACTTAGCGCATATACGGCAGTCTCACGCGTCTACAGGTCACATTAATAGACAGATTCGTTTCAAATTTTGTACACGGCTTCTCTGGATCCTTATGCAGTGCAGTGGCCAAGAATTTTTCGGATCGGAAAAAATTGACAAAATGGCGGACACTTGAAATTTGGCACTGGACTTAGCGTATATACGGCAGTCTCACGGGTCTACAGGCCACAGAAATGGATGGATTCGTTTCAAATTCTGCACACGGATTCGCTGGATCCTTCCGCAGTGTGATCAAGAATTTTTCGGCGACGAGCATTTTGATGTTTTACAACCGCCGTTACACGCACAGGAATGCTTGATAAATTGTTTTGCACATTTCTGAATTCTGGCCGCGGATCGGGATGTGAAGGATTCTGCAAGGCCGTATTCCACGTCCACTGTAGTCCATCAAACCTTCAGCACGAATTTTACCATCCAATAAACCGTGATTCGACACATTTTGTACGACTTGAGTTCATACCCGTATATCTGGAATATCACACAAAGCAGCCTGAGAAGATTTGTTGCTGTTCGGTGTAACTTCGGTATGGCAACGGAAGCCGTGTCTCCCACCCGGAATTCTCGTATTGTGACTCTGTTGTAGCTTGTAAGTCACGGTCGTTATAGCTGCGGCAACTGTTTTTCTTGCATGGTTTATTTCGATCGGGGCGCTTTATTTCGATCGGGGCCTGCGCAGCGTTGTCTGAACGTGCGCGGCGTCGTCCAGGGTCTCGGACGCAGCGTTAAAAAACAATACGCGGCGTCATCCTTTGCGTCCGGACACTGTGCGGAGTTGTTGTTAATAATAGCCAAAATAATAGCCAAAAGCCAATCTACTATCAACACTGACATTTGTGCAGAAGAAGAAGACGAAGAAGACGTCCATGTTCGGGAAAACGAAAACGTAGAATGCCACTGCATGGATGAAAGCAATACAACAGAAACGCAGTTCGAGAAAAGCAATAAAAACAACTGTCATATAAAGAAGAAGCAGGAGGAGGAGGAAAATAACAAGACACTTGTGGTGAAGAATCGGCTTCTAGCACACCCCCACGCGCCGTCGAAGCCTGCTTTAAGCATAAGAATAAGTATTGTATTGTTCTTGAGATCCCTTTCAACTGCTATGGTCATATCGGGATCCCCCTGCCACATTGTACTGAAATGGGGCATTCCAGCCCTTCTTGTAACCCTTATGTGTGGTGTGCCTCACAGGGTAGCAAGGAGGAGTCCCAATTTTAAAGTCTTAGGTATGACCCGACCGGGGTTTGAACCCACGATCTTCAAATCTCGAGGCGGACACTCTAACCACTAGGCCACCGATGCTGGTATAAGAATAAGATGGTATACTGCTATCCCTCTTATCATTCCCCCACCAAACACAAAAATTGCAAGTTCTCACTATATATAGCCCTTATTATAAAAAACTGAACTTTTTGTTCTAGTATTTCCTTTTGACATACGTTTTCCTTAAGCTTGTAAATCTTCAGTCAGTCTTTCAAACAATGCTGTAGTAGAAGCTTTATTCACATTCATTTCTCGAGGTATAACACGTTTTCATTGAAGGATAACCTTTAATTTGCTTCATTAGCGTCAGAAAAAATTTAAGAATCTTTGAAAGCACTGTTTTTTTGCAAAGAAATTTATATTAGGTAAAGTGTAAAAAAACTGGATATGTGCAGATGTGCCCTTAACAAAACTCTTTTAATGACACCCGAAATTTTATATTGCAAAAGCAGTATATGGACTGTAAGAAACATATGAACACGGACAAGAAAACTTTTACCCAATGATGATTCAGCACTTTTTCTTAGATCAAAAGAAGAAAATATAAATTCTTTGTTAGAAAAAACATCAACAAGTTTGGAAAACACCGCGGAAAACTTGGACTACCTGCGTCTGCCAATTCTTAATACAGGTACTTATCTCTTTCTCCAAAAACCAGTTCATTGTTGTGAATGAAGCCACTGAAGAACTTACTAGAATTGTATACTACTGGATAGAATCATGGGAATTTTTGGCAAAGTTTGGTCCATTATCCTGGTTTATATCACACATGCAAAGAAGGCTGTGGAACCAACCAGGGTTTTTCAACTTTTTCAGAATAATTGTGTTTATATTCCACTTGGATGGAATATCCACATAAAACTTCTGACATATGATGTTACACTTTCGTCGTACCTTATCTACTATATACTGGCTGGTTTAATTGACTTAAGACAATATTTGAGAGAAAAACAAAACAATTGTACATGATATTATGGAAAGGGCAAAATCAATAATTGACTGGCAAATGAAATATGACTTTGAAAGTTGCAAAAAGAAAAAGCTTTTAGATTATGTGAGCACACCAAGAATGTTTGTCTAAAAAAATTGGGCGTCATAACCAGGATTTTATTATCATAATTATTACGAACAGGTATCTAGATGTTCTTCACTTTGAAAACAGAAAGTATTTAGGGATGCAATAATGTCATTGTTAGAAAAACTCCAACAAGTTTTAGATGTCTCTGCATATAGGTTTAGCCTGGGAACGTTTAAACAAAGGATGCTAAAGAGGCGTTATCTACAAATAGATCAAACGATTAGATCAAACGGTTCTATGAAGACATTACCATCTCTATTATATGCCACAAACAATGAGGGCAAGCTTTCCGATTGTGCAAACCAAACAAAGAAGCTAAGAAAGCGAAAAAAGAACAAAGCACAGTGTGTTCACGCCGCAGAAGAATTAGAAGTTGACTTTCATGAACGGAAATGCAATGACCAGAAATGATCTGAAGAAGAACGTGACATGTCAAAAACGTCCAGCACCGACGATCTGGAACATTTAGCTGTAATGTCTTAAAGTGAAAATGATCTTTCTGAGATGTATATGTAGAAAAGGCAGCAAGTTGCTCTATTCGATGACTTGCAAAGTGTATATTGAAAAGAGAATATTGAAAGTGTGCGCGCGTTTCTTAAGCGAGTTTTGTTTTCTAAGCCGTTTCCGCCATTTGGGTCTTGTTTCTTTTTTAACATACTGCCACCAAATTTTTAGAATGTGAAATGGAGCACCGAATAAACTGCGAGTTGCTAAAAGTCGGTAAGAACTACAACTACCATTTTCTATATTCCATAAAATAAAATCGAAATCTACATTTATTCTAAAGCTTTGGTTTTCGTTCCTCTAAATGTCTCGCACAAAGTCAACTGGTGTATCATTGCCCATGCCATTTGACAAAGGAAGTTGTAGATGCGGAGCTTACAATAAATTTGTGATGCAGGACGAAATGTTTTTCAGCCATGTAGGCACAGGGAAGGCTTTGTTAACCGTACCGTCTGGATTAGTTTATACGGCGTCTTCTTCCGATAAAGGTTAGTGGTATAAGACATTTTCACCCACTCCGACTTGTATGTTTTGGCCCAGATGCACATGCGCATAATGATTGGCTATGTTCGTAAATTGAGAGGCACACTTCTTGCAGGTAGAAGTTCTGCTGCCAGGGACCAAAATAGGCTGGTCAAGAAGAGAACATTTCTTTTCTTGTGCATCTCGCAGCTCTCTCTCTCTCTCTCTCTCTCTCTCTCTCTCTCTCTCTCTCTCTCTCTCTCTCTCTCTCTCTCTCTCTCTCTCTCTCTCTCTCTCTCTCTCTTCTAAATTCGTCTCCACTTTTTGCAGCCATAGAGCAGACGCTTACAAGAGTTTATTACGTTTTAGATGTCCACATGGAAGGAAACGTTATTCAGCTAGCAAAGCAGAGGTGCATTTTCTCATTGCAGCAGCTTGTAATGTGACGTTGGAATCGCCACTCTCCAATAAACTCTTTGGCATAAGAAGTGCCTGGCAGAAATTTTGACCTGAATGAGTACATGTTTCAAGATGCCACTGCCTCCAGAAGCCAACATGAAACGTTTTCAAAGACTTGGGACAAGGAAAAGATGGGTCTTGAGAACAAAGTCATTGACATTGATGCGTATGAGCGGATGTTGGAAATATTTTGCCGAAAATTTGCATCTCAGCGCACAGTCATCAAGGTAATTTCTGTCACTAAAAAGTCAGTCAATGGACGTATCTTTCCTTCTTTCGTTTCAATGCTGTTACTGATGATGGAAGTATGAGCAACGGTACGATTTTGCAGACATACAGTTTGCCTATGTCTTTTAAGACTGTTGTGTTCAGAAATTGCTGCAAGACGGCCAGCCAAATTGTGGTGTAGCCAAGGGAACGTAGATCACAATTTGTGTCGAAATAGATCTCATCTTGTTTCAAAAACACATGTGGTGACGCAGTTCCGATGGCCATCGAATAGTCTTGTTACATGTTTCGCAAGAAGTTAACTTTGGACCTTTGCACTTGCTATAGTGTCTATAGACTTCTTGCTAAATCTGTTCTGACATTTTCGTACTTTGAGGTTTTGCGGTTGTGCTAAATACAAAAATATCACATCTTGAAATTGAAGGGGTTGAGAATATCTGATTTCTGATGCAATGATTGCCTTTGCTGCCGTACCATTGCTTGCTTCAGCAAAAGGATTTGTAACACCAGCTGAGCGCTCTGCATCAGGAAACAAGTTTATTGGTAAATCGTCAAGTAGACGCGCACTTCGTGCGCTGCATCACAAGAGTTTCTCGGCGTTGCAACTTGACATAAAAACCTGCTATTAGGAAATAAATTGAGAGCATGTCTGTTGTTTGACTGTACGCAAACATTGCTTACTAGCAAAATGTTTGCCTGAGAAGCACAACCGTCTGGTTTGCTAATTATTGCTGGGATAACATTGAAAGGATGCACTCTGTTACAGAAGGAGCAAGTTCAAATTCGAGGGTTGTAAAGACAATAGGTAGAAAGGAAAAATCGATTGTTGTGAAGTCACAAGATGTTTTGCTCACGATATCCAGTGAGATTAGCATTGTTAGATCAGAGTGGAAATTAAATCTTCAACGCTCATATTTAGCCCCTTTTATTCAGAGCTTCTTAAAATTATTTTTCAGAGCCAGACAGCAAAAACAATCCCATTTCTATCAGTGACATCTCTGAGGAGTTGATCATTGAAGAAAACGACTCTCACAGTGACGATTCAATACTCAGTCACGGCGCATTAAAACAACACAATAAGCAAATGTTACTTTCTTTAAGAATAAGAACAAGAATACGATGGCATATTGCCCTCCCTCTCACTACTTCGTCGACCAAACGCAGAAATTACAAGTTGACACTGTATATAGTCCTTATTATAAAAACCTCATCCCTAAGGTTGTAAATCTCCAATCAATAAGCACTGCTGCAGTAGAAGCCTTTCTCACATTCGACGTTCAACTTAATACGATACATTTACATATATGGCCAGTATTGCCTAATATGGGTTAGGGCAAGATAAGTCTAAACACTTAACTGTTTGAACTTGCATTTCCATGTCAAGTGATTTTTACGCAACAAAACTTTATGTCGTTGGATTGCCGTGACTTATGTTTCAGCTGATTGTCACTTAAATGGACGTCTTTGTTAAACACTTGCAGGACAACCTTAATGCTTGTTTCTGAAACGTTAAATCAATATACGTGTGGCGTCAAAAAGAGAAATGGGTGCGGAATTAAAAATATCCCCGAAAGGACTATTTAAAGAAATACAAGAGAAAATAGAGGGGACGAACGGATATAAAACGAAAAATGAAAATCATTTTGTGAAGAAAACATTTAAAGAGTTAAGCGAATTGCCGAGATATCACACGCTTTCATTGAAGGAAAATCTTTACTTGGCTTCTTTAGCGTCAGAAGTAATTTTAAGAATCTTTGAAAGCACTGCTTTTTTTTGCAAAGAAATTTAAATTAGATAAAGTGAAAAAAACACTGGATACGTGCAGTCGTGTCCTTAACAAAACTCTTTTAATGACACCTGAATTTGAAGAAAGTAATTTCTTCTTTGCCAAAATTTATATTGCAAAAGCAGTATGTGAACTGTTTGAAACGTATGAACACGAACAACGAAAACCATTAACCAACGCTGACAGAAATGATTCAGAACATTTTCTTAGATCAAAAGAAAAAAATGTAAATTCTTTGTTAGAAAAAGCATCAAGAAATTTGGAAAACACCGCGGAAAGCTTGGACTACCTGCGCTTATCAATTCTTAAGACAGATGCTTTTCGCCTTCTGCAAAACCAGTTCATCATGATAAATGAAGCCACTGAAGAACTTACTGGAAGGTTAGATCACTGGACAGAATCATGGGAAAATTTTTGGGGAAGTCTGGTCAATTTTCTTGGTTTATATCACACATATGCAAAGAAGGCTGTGGAACCAACAAGGGTTTTTCAACTTCTTCAGAATAATTTTGTTTACATTCCACTTGGACTGAATATCCACATAAAACTTCTGGCATATAACTGTACACTTTCCTCGTACCTTAGCGACTACATCCAAGTAAGTTTACTTGACTTAAGAGAAGATTTGAGGGAAAAACAAGACTTAGAACAATTTTCGATAGTACAAGAAATTATGGAAAGGGCAAAATCAGTATTTGACTGGCAAATGAACTATGACTTTGAAAGTTGCAAAAAGACCGCAGAAGTGCAATCAGAGCTTTTAGATTATGTGAGCTCACCAAGATTGTTTGTCTCGCAAAAGTTTATTGTGCCTCCCATGCAGGATTTTATTATCACTATCGGACGAACCGGTATCTTTCTAGATGTTCTTCACATTCAAAACAGAAAAGTATTTATGAAAGCAATAATATCGCTGTTAAAAATACTCCAGCAAGCTGTAGATTTTTCTGCGTATAGGTTTAGTCTGCGAACATTTAAACGAAAGATGCCAAAGAGGCGTTATCTCGAAATAGCTCAAACGATAAGGTCAAATTATGGTTCTATGAAGAAATCACTATCTCAATTAAATGCCACAAACGACGATGGAATGCATTCGAATTCTGTAAGCCGCACAAAGAAACTAAAACGGCGAAAAAAGAACAAAGCACAGCGTGTGCACACCTCAGAAGAATCAAAAGTTGGCTGTCAGGAACGTAAATGCAATGGAGAAGAAAGTGATACGTTCAAAACGTGCAGCACCGACGACCTGGAGGATTTAGCTGTAATGCCTGGAAGTGAATATGATCTTTCTGAAGACACGCATATGTAGAAAAGGCCAGCCCAATCATATTATAAACGAAGCAAGTTGCTCCATTCGACACGGTATGGTTTCAACTAAGTATTTTTAACTCTAAACTGCAAACCAAACCTTAGAGGTGATTTATTTTGAAACTTCAAGCTTTGCAAGGGGAAAGCAACCCTCATAAACTAGTTTTGGTCGTTTACTCAAAATCGTTGATATCCCCCAAAAGTAGTTTTGTCCACGATGTTCAAAGTGTATATTGCAATGAGAATATTGAAAGTGCGCACGCGTTTCTGACACGATTTCTAGACAGTTGTCCGCAGTTTTTTCCGTTTCTTTTTTTAAAATAGACCACATTTTGCACATAATTAGTCTCTGATGTGAAAGTGTGAACCTTGCTTGTTGTTTTCGTTTCTGTTTTCATTTTCTTGAACAAAAACACGAAGCAATAACTGATTTCTGTAACAAATATAGTTCATTCAGCAATGTAGAAGGCTGAGAAATTTTTGCCAAAAAAGCCCCTTACGCCGTCAGCTATACCCTGATGCAAGAAAGGGCCGTGTATACAAAATTCTAACTTGTTTAAATTTAATTTGCTGTGTATATGAATAATCAGCTGTATGTTCTGTCTGAAAATGTGATATTTTCATGGCATAAAAGTGTTTCAAGGTTTATGTTAAAATATAAATTAAGCCTGACACACATGGTGCGGGACTAAAGGTAGAGGAGGGAGGAATTATTGCTGTTATGATTACAGGGGCCCCTCGTTAATTCGTACTCCTCGGGACCAAGGGAAAAAGTACGAATTAACCGAGGGTACCAATTAACCGGGGGTCAAATTTTCGAATGGACAAAAAACAATTAACCTTCAAGCCTTGCGTGCTTTCGAGCAGGCTCAAATTGGCTGGTTTCAACACCATTGATTATTTTATCCTTATTTTTTATCCATGAAGCAAGTGTATTTTATTAGGTACCCCATACCCCGTCATTATTTCAGTTCTGGTTTTTGAGCCACTCCTTATTTGCTTTAACACTTTGAACTTAAGGTTCATTGTGTGATCATTGTGCTTTCGTTTTGATGCCATTTTGCAATTTGAAATGCTTGAGCACTGTTCACAATTTACACACACACTCCGGAGCGCGAAGTGTCCACAGAAAAGAAACGGCATCTTAAGCTGCTGCATAGTACGTGACAGACGATGCTCCGGATTAGCGGCCAGTGAAAACGCTGTGCACACTAACATACTCGGTGTATTGAGCAGACGATGTCAATCATTATCCCTAACCCCCCCCCCCCCATCATTACTGCCCCACAATGCGCATTATGCAACCCCTTCATCTCGCTACACATGATGCCTGAGTAACATGCTGTTTAAACTTTGTGGCATGCCTAATCTGTATGGCTCTGCATTGATAAAAGACCGGAATAGAAAAAAAAATGAGGGTAAATTTTGGGACGAATTATCGGAGTCCTCGTTAATTCGTACTTTTACATAGAAGTGAATGGGTCCCAAAATCGGGACCGACGGAATTGGTACGAATTAGCCGAGGGACCGAATTAACCGAGGACGAATTAACGAGGGGCCCCTGCATTATGATTATTATGAAATTGTTATTATTGATTCTATTGCTGTTATTGTTGTAGTTATAGTTATGTCACTGTTTGTAGGGCACTGTTCGAGTGCGGAGCAATATAGTGTCGCCTGTTTTACTGCCTTCTATTGTAGTGCTTTCAATGTTAGTGTCTCCTGTAGTAGTGTCTTCTATTGTAGTGCCTCCTGTGGCAGTTAGTTTGAAAGTTTCTCAATGCATTTTTGCGTTGGCAGATAATTGGAGACTAGGTCAAACACTTGACTACGTCTCGAGGAGTACGTCTATCCCCCGTGGGGGATATGGTTTGTGTAAGGCTGTTGCGTGTTGACTACGAAAATTTTAAAAGTGGAAGGATAGGTTGACGTAGTATCTAACATTTAGACGAATCAATCCATTAACCAGCAGGCCCGTGAGACTGTCGTAGGTACGCTAAGTACAGCGCCGATTTTGCAAAATCCGCCATTTTGTCAAGTCCCATCCAAAAATTCCTGGTTACTGCACTACAGAAGGGTCCAGAGAAGCCGTGTACAAAATTTGAAACGAATCCATGTACTAATGTGGCCTGTAGACGCGTGAGACTGCCGTATATACGCTAAGTCCAGTGCCGATTTTCAAATGTCCGCCATTTTGTCAATTTTTGCACGATCCGGAAAATTCTTGGTCACTGCACTGCGGAAGGGTCCAGAGAAGCCGTGTTCAAAATTTGAAACGAATCCATTTACTAGTGTGGCCTGTAGACGCGTGAGACTGCCGTATATACGCTAAGTCCAGTGCCGATTTTCAAATGTCCGCCATTTTGTCAATTTTTGCCCGATCTGGAGAATTCTTGGTCACTGCACTGCGGAAGGGTCCAGAGAAGCCGTGTACAAAATTTGAAACCAATCCATGTATTAATGTGGCCTGTAGGGGCGTGAGACTGAAGCTTGACAGACGGACAGACAGACCGAAAAGTTCAAAACTATATCCCTCCGTTTCACGGGGGATAATTAAGCGTAAGAAAATTATTTTTAAAAAAAACAAACAAACAAACAAACACTCGTGCTGCAAATACATCAGTCAAACTTGGTATTCGTGTTGGTATTGAGATCAGTCATGCTATAATGTTTCTTTCAGTATTCTGGTTATGCTGTCCCTGGAATGCAGTGAAAAATGTAAAATTGATAAAGATTTGTTATCAGTTTGAATAAGTAGCCTAATTTATTGTATTTGAATTCTCCTCCTCGATTTATTTTGCGCTGAAATTGCTGTTATTCTACTTGAATTAAGTGCTACTCGAACTTCTAACGAATAATATGACGTAGTTCAAGTGGCACTCCACGCGGACCGTGGATGGGAAGGAAACAGTTCATTCCCAATGCCTCTGATCACTCGCTGTACCGGATAAGTCACTTGCTGTACCGAAAACAGCACTCGCGCTACCGAATAAATTACTCGCTGTACCGGAAAAATCTGGATGCACTGACTGCCAGCTATACCGTGCGAAACTTTGGCGTGAAACAGAGACCACATGACTCGATCACTCTTTCGTCCCTATACCAAAGTTCGACTCTCGATTTGCATGTGAATATTTATCCGAAATATTTCACAGCTTCCTCAAACTGAATTGACAACCTGCAGAAGCATGATGGTCTAAGACGAAAAGATGGCCATCAGTCAGCTCAGTTGTCTGATTTCCAATCAATCAGGCCCACCATTTAACTCAGTTGACTGGGTTCCAACAATTAGCCTCAACATTTAACTCAGTTGGCTGAGTTCCAGTCAATCAGCCCCAACATTTAGCTCAGCTGGCTTAGTTCCAATCAATCAAGCCCACCATTTAACTCAGTTGACGGGGTTCCAACAATTAGCCTCAACATTTAACTCAGTTGGCTGAGTTCCAGTCAATCAGCCCCAACATTTAACTCAGCTGGCTGAGTTCCAATCAATCAGCCCCAACATTTTCAGTTAACCGAGTTACAATCAATCAGTTAAAATTAGTGCAGGTTTTCAATGATTTCTGTATCAGTTCTGTGAAACAATACACATACAATATCTTCTGCTAAATCAAAATGGCGTGTGGAACTGTCTGCTGCTGTAATATAATTTTTATTTTTGTTTATTTTTTTTTCAATTTCAAAATAAAACCCTTTGCTTTTTTTCGTCTTATATTTATTTACTGATTTGGTTGGTTGTAAAATTAAGCAAGTGTGCTGAGAGAGACTGGAACAAACAGCAACATCGCACACATGTCCCCACCAACAAAATGAATAAAGGAAGTGGAAAATTGTGTGGTTAGGGTTGGACGCGTAGCTTAGTTAATTCAGCCCTTTAGCTAAGCGGAGGCAGTGGGTTAGATCACCTCTCACGATTTTCAAACCTTTTCAAGCCTTGACAAAAACCTGGGCGTCAAATAATATCCCCCGAGTCGATGGCAAAGCTTTGACGCAATCATTCAAATTTAGTTTCGCGATAACCTTGATACGAATTCATCTCCACGGAGCTGATATTTATATTACCTTCCCGAACAAAACAGAAGTTGAATTGTTCGATGTTTCAAAGTCGTGCAAGCAAACAAAATCGCACTCCAACTGATCGAGAAAACATTACAAACACAAAATATCAAATTCAGAAACGAATATTTCACATTTCGATGACTTTTCCACCCTTTGTGTTTCTAAAATTAGACTTTATTTATTCTTTTTTTTTTTTTAAGGTATCTTTATCACACCCCCCCCCCCCCCCCTCGTCCGCAAACGATGAGACAATTCCGAGTGAAAGGACAGTGAAAGGTGAAACACGTTCTGAGAACTGGCCTTAATATAACCAAAATAAAAGAGACTGTTACAAAAAGTCCCCGAAAAAATAAACATATCGAAGAAAACTGGATAAGAAAGATTTGTGTGTACATAATCCTGCCGTGATTGGATGACGGACATGTGTGTACATAATTCTGACGAGATTAGATGACGGACATGTGTGTACACAATTCTGACGAGATTAGATGACGGACATGTGTGTACACAATTTTGACGTGATTAGATAGACATGTGTGTACATAATCATTCCGTGATGGGATGACGGACGTGTGTACATAATCCTGCCGTGATTGGAGGTCGGACATGTGTGTACATAATCCTGTCGTGATTGGATGACGGACATGTGTGTACATAATCCTGCCGTGATTAGATGACGGACATGTGTGTACATAATCCTGTCGTGATCGGATGACGGACATGTGTGTACATAATCCTGCCGTGATTGGATGACGGACATGTGTGCACATAATCCCGTCGTGACTGGATGACGGACATGTGTGTACATAATCCTGCCGTGATTGGAGGACAGACATGTGTGTACATAATCCTGCCGTGATTGGATGACGGACGTGTGTGTACATAATTCTGACGAGATTAGATGACGGACATGTGTGTACACAATTCTGACGTGAATGGATGACGGACGTGTGTACATAATCCTGCCGTGATTGGAGGTCGGACATGTGTGTAAATAATCCTGCGGTGATTGGATGACGGACATGTGTGCACATAATCCCGTCGTGATTGGATGACGGACATGTGTGTACATAATCCTGTCGTGACTGGATGACGGACGTGTGTGTACATAATTCTGACGAGATTAGATGACGGACATGTGTGTACACAATTCTGACGTGATCAGATGGACATGTGTGTAAATAATCCTGCCGTGATTAGATGACGGACATGTGTGTACATAATCCTGTTGTGACTGGATGACGGACATGTGTGTACATAATCCTGCCGTGAATGGATGACGGACGTGTGTGTACATAATCCTGCCGTGATTGGATGACGGACATGTGTGTACATAATCCTGCCGTGATTAGATGACGGACATGTGTGTACATAATCCTGCCGTGATTGGATGACGAACATGTGTGTACATAATCCTGCCGTGAATGGGGGTCGAACATGTGTGTACATAATCCTGTCGTGATCGGATGACGGACATGTGTGTACATAATCCTGTCGTGACTGGATGACGAACGTGTGTGTACATAATCATGCCGTGATTGGATGACGGACATGTGTGTACACAATCTTGCAGTGATTGGATGACGGACATGTGTGTACATAATCCCGCCGTGATTGGATGACGGACATGTGTGTACATAATCCTGCCGTGATTGGATGACGGACATATGTGTACATAATCCTGCCGTGATTGGATGACGGACATGTGTGTACATAATCCTGCCGTGATTGGATGACGGACATGTGTGTACAGAATCCCGAAGTGGAACGAAAAATGTCAGGAGAAATCTGTCACCAAAGAAACTAAAACAATAGCGTGTGACGAACAATAGTAGATTTGAAATGTTTCCATGGCGTCGTGTCGTATGAGGAGGGTGGGGGAGGGGGGAGAGGAGAGAGGGGGGGGGGGCAAACAAACATGCGTGGACTCTCCATCGTATTTTATGACAACGTACAATGTATACCTTCCCAATTGCTAGCTTCAGGACGTCCCTTGAAACATTTCTACCATTCACCAGTCCAGCGACTTCAATGACAATTAAATAAACAATTTTTTCGACTAATCGGTGTGTCGGTTTCGAGCGTCGATAGTGTCGGTCACCGATTGTGAACCCTACCTTCGACTAAAGACACAACATTGTACCATATCCGTATAAGTGCTGGCAATTGCCCCCCCCCCCCCGACCCCCTCATTTCCATCCCGCCCTCACACCCCCCCCCCCCCCACCCACCCCCGCCTCTACATCATACCATTGCCCGCACCTCACTCCCACCCCTGCCCCACACATCACTCCCACCCATCCCCCGCTACGCCCCCCCCGCTCCACAACCCACTCCGTTCCCAGCATCACTTCACTCTTGTAACATTATTCCACTCAAACGCAAATACTGGAGTCTCGTAGCCATAAATTGTAGAATGACGTTTACACATGCCCCAGTCATCCTCCACCCCCGCCTCTCTAGCCCCCCCCCCCCCCCCCACCCCATGGATGACGGACATGTGTGTACATAATCCTGTCGTGACTGGATGACGGACGTGTGTGTACATAATCCTGCCGTGATTAGATGACGGACATGTGTGTACATAATCCTGTTGTGACTGGATGACGGACATGTGTGTACATAATCCTGCCGTGAATGGATGACGGACGTGTGTGTACATAATCCTGCCGTGATTGGATGACGGACATGTGTGTACATAATCCTGCCGTGATTAGATGACGGACATGTGTGTACATAATCCTGCCGTGATTGGATGACGGACATGTGTGTACATAATCCTGCCGTGATTGGAGGTCGAACATGTGTGTACATAATCCTGTCGTGATCGGATGACGGACATGTGTGTACATAATCCTGTCGTGACTGGATGACGAACGTGTGTGTACATAATCCTGTCGTGATCGGATGACGGACATGTGTGTACATAATCCTGTTGTGACTGGATGACGGACATGTGTGTACATAATCCTGCCGTGAATGGATGACGGACGTGTGTGTACATAATCCTGCCGTGATTGGATGACGGACATGTGTGTACATAATCCTGCCGTGATTAGATGACGGACATGTGTGTACATAATCCTGCCGTGATTGGATGACGGACATGTGTGTACATAATGCTGCCGTGATTGGAGGTCGAACATGTGTGTACATAATCCTGTCGTGATCGGATGACGGACATGTGTGTACATAATCCTGTCGTGACTGGATGACGAACGTGTGTGTACATAATCATGCCGTGATTGGATGACGGACATGTGTGTACACAATCTTGCAGTGATTGGATGACGGACATGTGTGTACATAATCCCGCCGTGATTGGATGACGGACATGTGTGTACATAATCCTGCCGTGATTGGATGACGGACATATGTGTACATAATCCTGCCGTGATTGGATGACGGACATGTGTGTACATAATCCTGCCGTGATTGGATGACGGACATGTGTGTACAGAATCCCGAAGTGGAACGAAAAATGTCAGGAGAAATCTGTCACCAAAGAAACTAAAACAATAGCGTGTGACGAACAATAGTAGATTTGAAATGTTTCCATGGCGTCGTGTCGTATGAGGAGGGTGGGGGAGGGGGGAGAGGAGAGAGGGGGGGGGGGGGCAAACAAACATGCGTGGACTCTCCATCGTATTTTATGACAACGTACAATGTATACCTTCCCAATTGCTAGCTTCAGGACGTCCCTTGAAACATTTCTACCATTCACCAGTCCAGCGACTTCAATGACAATTAAATAAACAATTTTTTCGACTAATCGGTGTGTCGGTTTCGAGCGTCGATAGTGTCGGTCACCGATTGTGAACCCTACCTTCGACTAAAGACACAACATTGTACCATATCCGTATAAGTGCTGGCAATTGCCCCCCCCCCGACCCCCTCATTTCCATCCCGCCCTCAGACCCCCCACCCACCCCCGCCTCTACATCATACCATTGCCCGCACCTCACTCCCACCCCTGCCCCACACATCACTCCCACCCATCCCCCGCTACGCCCCCCCCCCCCCCGCTCCACAACCCACTCCGTTCCCAGCATCACTTCACTCTTGTAACATTATTCCACTCAAACGCAAATACTGGAGTCTCGTAGCCATAAATTGTAGAATGACGTTTACACATGCCCCAGTCATCCTCCACCCCCGCCTCTCTAGCCCCCCCCCCACCCCCCGCACCCCCACTACCCGCTCTGCTATGATCCGGAATCATCCTCCCGCACCCCGCCAGAAAAGAGTGTTTTCAAGAATGCCTTGTTGTCCGCTGCCTTCTTAATGCCGTCAGTCCGCAATATCTTCTTGCCGGGGCGGGCGGTTTTCAACTTCCGCTTCCGGTTTGCAAACTGCTCCTCCGTCTGTGTCTGCTGAAACGTCCACTTCCTGTCATCTCCGTCGTCCACACCGCCTTCGCCGGCTCCCACCGGAACTTGCCGAGTCTCCCCCGGATCCGCACCGCACACACCAGTCACATGACGCGCTACGCCTTCACGCGCGCTCGGCTGCGCGGAATCCACCGCGCTGCCTGTCGTCGCGGCCGTGCCTTCAAACTCGCCCGCGTACTTCTCCCTCAGCCTCGCCTTCTTCGCCTGCCGCGACCGGAAGCGCGCCTCGGCTTTGCTGCGCTCCACATTCGACTTGTAGAAGTCCACCTCCTTCCGCGCCTGGCGCACTTCCGTCTGGATCTTCTGTCTCCGGATCATCCTCTCGTACTCCAACCTGTCATAACCGATACCATACCTGTGAGTTTGTTTTTTTTTTTTGTTTTTTTTGTTTTTTTTGTTTTTTTTTTTGTTTTTTTTTTTTTTTTTTGCGTCAATTGTGAACGGAACCAAATAAAAAAACGGATGCCCCCAAAACCTCGCATTCCCCCGGTTCCCGGCCACTTTCTCCGAAAACAAATTCAGAAGGCTTTATCTGTCCATAAACTTTACAGCTCTAACCCCATAAGCAACAGAATTTCTTTTCGGTATTTTATTTCAATACTAAGAACATCTTCGCAATACTAAGAACATGTCCTTATGAAAAATTATGACTGCTGGACGTGAAAAAGTAGAAAACTTGAATCGTTTCGTGAACATCACTGTCTGTACATCTGTAATATTTTTAGCACTGGAACCTTCCTACTGAAAGTTCACTCAGTACACTAAATCCAGGTTAATGTTAGACTGCCTGCCCCACCTCCGCGTCCTTGGACATCATACGATGCCATGTGACTTGACTCGGATATATTGATCTTTTAGAAATAAGATTTTTTTTCCAATTTAAGATTAAATATACTTCAGTCTGTACTGTTTGCACATCAGTCTGTACATCACTGCTCATGTGCTTGTCCTCAATCGATAATACGTCGTGTGCAGGTGCTGGTTTTGTTACACGACGAGTACCAAGAATATTTTTCAAAAAAGAGGAGGGGGAAGGAGACATTAATAGGATACTTTTCGCCCAAGCAGCAGCATATGATTTCAGATATTTTTTCTTTTATTTATTTATTTTTTTTTCTGGAGGGTATTTGGGGGGTGGGAGGGGGGGCTTGGAAGTGTGGTTGGTAGTAAACGCAAACACACCCTCCCCTACCCTATGGGTGGGGGTGGGGAGAGGCGACAGACTGCTAATGTACGGTTTTTGCGCAGTCCTGACCACTTAAAACAGAACGGGGGACGCGCAGGGCGGTTAGGGGAGGAAGGGAGGGGGAAGAGGTGAGAGAGACCGCCAATGTACGCTTGCTGCCCAGTCCTGACCAGTTAAGCAAGCAACACACAGAACGGGGACGAGGGGGGAGGGGGAGGGGAGGGGGGAAGGAGGGGGGAGAGGCCGCTACGGCACGCTTGCTGCGCAGTCCTGACCAGTGAGCTACGAACAAACATAACGCGGACGAGGGCGGGGGGGGGGGAAGGGGGGGAGGGGGGGCTGAAGGAGGGGGAGAGACCGCTACGGCACGCTTGCTGCGCAGTCCTAACCAGTTAGCCACGAGCAAACAGAACGGGCTGCGGTGGGGGGGGGGGGGGGGGAGGAGGTGAGCGTAGGGCGTTACCTTTCATTGAGGTGAGTCCAGCGGAATTTCGGCAGGTACTTCATCGTCCACAGCTCGTCATACCAGCGACTCTTCCGTTTCCCTGGCAACGACAACAACAATAATACACCAACAGATTCCATTCACTCACTTTCCTCTTCTATGTCCGATATACCCCATGCACTTTCACTACTCATGTCTATGCACAATGTAACTACCTGCTGCACGCCTCCCCCCGCCCCTCCCCCAATGATCCGTCGGTTTTTCCACGGTGTAAAAAAACGCAATTTTTACCCCCACGCAAAAATACTTTTTGCCAGTCAATATGGAACAAATGGTAAAAGCAAAACTGATGATCTGCTGTTTCTCATAACAGCCTATTTGTGATCACTTGTGACATGTGTCTTGCTGTAACGATGGCTCGCTTCAACATACCACTGTCAACCAGTGTTTACTTATACTGTAGGTAAAGTTATATGAATTCTGTTGTCTTACGGTACCGTCGCAGTTTGCCAGTAACACAGGCAGCAGCCCGCCACTTTTTATTTTGTCATTTGGGGAGCCTGAGTACTGTTTGTGTAAACCTTACAATTACGCGTCGTAACAAGCCGTATAGAGAACAGCGCGCACTTGGCAGTCACTCCGTTCCCCGACCGTTTTTCTCTGGTCAGATAATTAGTGCTAAAGAGCGGCAAGGAATTTTGATGGTTAAAAATGCTTACCTTCAATACCATCCCTAAATAATACATAAATTATCAAACTCTTGATCCGTAGCTGAGTGTGTATCTGTACGCTGAATTACTAGGGTAATTACTAGAGTAATTACTAGGTTAATTTCACCACATGTACTTGTGGATAAAATTACAAATTTAACCATTGATATTTCAGTAAGTTTCAGTATTTTACATTTCTGTTAGGTTTTTTTTTTCCTTTTTCGGCTTCTAGATTTCTTCCACTGTCCAAGAAAAAAGTAGGTTTTATCCGGGAAAAATGGCAATTCTGCCCCCCCCCCCCCCCAGGTGCTGTAACCCTCAACCCTGAGCCCTCCTTCTCTTCACACCACTCACTACTTATCTAGCTGCCATTTCCCGTCGCTGCCACGCCCATGGAGATCTCCATGCATCCTGTAACGCTCCCCAACCCCCCCCCCCCGTCTCTACCGGACATCTCACCTCTCCGCCGCGCCCGGCAGCCCATCCCCCCTTCACACCACTAACCCCCGATCTCGCTCCCATTGAGTGTCGCCGCCACGTCCTGCATCCCTCTCCCCCCATCCCCTCCCCCCTCCCCGGGTATCCCCACCCTTAACTCCACCCCCACCCTCCCGGGTATCCCCACCCGTCCCTTCACACCACTCATCCCCGATCTGGCTCCCATTGAGCGTCGCCGCCACGTCCTGCATCCCTCTCCCCCCATCCCCTCCCCCCCCCCCTCCCCGGGTATCCCCACCCTTAACTCCACACCCCTCTTCCCCGGGTATCCCCACCCGTCCCTTCACACCACTCACACCCGATCTGGCTCCCATTGAGCGTCGCCGCCACGTCATGCATCCCTCTCCCCCCATCCCCTCCCCCCCTCCCCGGGTATCCCCACCCTTAACTCCACACCCACCCTCCCCGGGTATCCCCACCCGTCCCTTCACACCACTCACCCCCGATCTGGCTCCCATTGAGCGTTGCCGCCACGTCATGCATCCCTCTCCCCCCCTCCCCGGGTATCCCCACCCTTAACTCCACACCCACCCTCCCCGGGTATCCCCACCCTTAACTCCACACCCCTCTTCCCCGGGTATCCCCACCCGTCCCTTCACACCACTCACCCCCGATCTGGCTCCCATTGAGCGTCGCGGCCACGCCCTGCATCCCCTCCCCCCCCACCCCCTCCCCCCCCCCCGGGTATCCCCACCCGTCCCTTCACACAACTCTTCCCCGATCTGGCTCCCAATGAGCGTCGCGGCCACGCCCTGCATCCCCTCCCCCCACCCCCTCCCCCCCCGGGTATCCCCACCCGTCCCTTCACACCACTCACCCCCGATCTGGCTCTCATTGAGCGTCGCCGCCACGCCCTGCATCCCTTTCCCCCACCCCCACCCCCCTCCCCCGGGTATCCCCACCCGTCCCTTCACACCACTCACCCCCGATCTGGCTCCCACTGAGCGTCGCCGCCACGCCCTGCATCCACCACCCCCCACCCCCTCCCCTCCCCCCCCCCCGGTATCCCCACCCGTCCCTTCACACCACTCACCCCCGATCTGGCTCCCACTGAGCGTCGCCACTACGCCCTGCATCCACCACCCCCCTCCCCTCCCCCCCCCCGGTATCCCCACCCGTCCCTTCACACCACTCACCCCCGATCTGGCTCCCATTGAGCGTCGCCGCCACGCCCTTAGCGATCTTCTTGTCAAGGAACTCCACCCAGCCCTCAGTGAACTGAATACGCCGCTTCTTGCTCTGTTGGTCTTGGGCTGCAAGAAGAAAGATACAGGCTCAAATAACATACGGTCACACACCGACAGGCCCCAATAACACACGGTCACAGCACCCACAGGCCCAAAAAACACACGGTCAAAGCACCCACAGGCCCAAAAAACACACGGTCAAAGCACCCACAGGCCCAAATAACACATGGTCACAACGCCCACAAGCCTAAATAGCACACGGTCAAAGCACCCACAGGCCCAAATAAAACATGGTCACAACACCCACAATCCCAAATAGCACACGATCACAGCACCCACAGGCCCAAATAACACGCGGTCACAACACTCACAGGCCCAAATAACACACGGTCACAACACCCACAATCCCAAATAACACACGGGCACAGCACCCACAGGCATAATAACAAGCGGTCGCAGCACCCTCAACACGTCACAACAACGCCAGCCCGATCTAGGATAAAGAATTCACCAAGCCACTGAAGTGTACATTGTGCCGCCCCTAAACGTAACTGAAAAAATACCCATCAGAAGAATCGAGTTTATTTTGTCTTCACTGAGATCCTGCAGTCTGTGAAGAATATGTCCAACCAAAACCGTGAAAAACATAAGATTTGTTTGACACAGAATGGCAGGTAAGTCAAAGTGTCTCCCTTATCTGATCAAGAACTTTTCAAATTAAATTATCTCTTCATTCAGATTTTAAATGTTGCTCAGATAAACATGCTTTAATTCTTTTCATAACTTAATACAGTAAAACCTCTATAGGATGAACACTCTTTGGACCGAGCAAAACGTCCACTATATTGACGTGTTCACTTACGGGAGGTTCAAGATTTTCTTAAGTCAGAAGGTGACTTTTTAGATTCAAGTAAAACAAAACCATTTGCTTATAATTCTCACTTTATTAATGTAAAAAAGGCTTGCCATACACGAACTTTATAAGGCACGCATCTATTTACAGGTTACAGTGTCACTAAAGTAATATGAAATAATTATGAAATAATAATTAGACTTGATGCCCACCACTACGCGTAATGTGTCATTATGTCAACCCCTTTGTCCTATTGTACCGAAGTGCTTGGAGTCGATGAGCACATAGCTCAGGCAGCAAGGAAGTAAACATAACTAACCCTCCATTAATATAAAATATACTAGAGCAGTGTGCACAGCCCACATATTCCCCACAGCCCCCCCCCCCCCCCCCCCTCAGCTAAACACGGCTATCAATAGTCAATCAAGAGCTGAAATTTTCCAAGTCCAGTTGGTGCATTTTCCTTGGACGAACCTAGCCCATTTACAATACCGATTTGTGTTTGTTCCCATAGAAGCTAAATACCAAGTTTGGTTAAAATCCTTACAGCAGTTTTTAAGTTATCGTGTTAACAAGCTCACACAATAGTCAATCAAGAGCTGAGCTTTTCCAAGTCCAGCTGGTCCATTTTCCTTGGACGAACCTGGCACATTTACAATACCGATCTGTGTTTGTTCCCATAGAAGCTACCGGTACACACCAAATTTCATTAACATCCTTGCAGCAGTCTTTACGTTATCGTGTTAACAACCTCTTGATGACAGACCGGCCGACCGACACGCGGGCGATCGCATATATTCCCTAGTTTCTACCTATGGGGAATAAAAAATGTAAAATATCTTGTGTTCACCAATTAGAGGTTTGTTTGCACTGACACTGGCCATTTGGTCACTGCTCAGAGTATAGAGGTGTTCACCAACGACAAATTACAATAAGATACCTATGGTTAAGCCAATGGAAATATTTGGGACCGAAAAAATTATTCATTACATAGAGGTGTTCACTAACTGAGGTTTTCCTGTACCAATCAATGAAATTGGATTATTGACATGGATTTCAAGATGTACAAAGGACACTTTTCATTTTCCCCATACTGATAAAGTCATTGAGACAACAAAATTGCGGACAGCCCTTAAATGAGTTACCGCCACCAGACAGGAGCGATCAATCAGCTGCTTAGACATTTCTTTATGTGTAATTTATTACAGTGAAACAGAAGAAATCTCTCGTTTTTAACAATGAGCAAAATAAAGTTATTTTTAAATTGGCGCTGCCTCAAAATTCTGCAAATTTCACAAATCTGTTCGCAATGTGCCCCAATCAAATTTGTGTGCCTACATGCGAGCATAAACTTTTCCAATACGTAACAGGTGTAGAACTCTAACTGCGAAGATGCCCCTTGTACGCCGCGATGGGTCAGGCCTGAAATATACCTTGCCCGACCAGGCCTTAATATGCAAGATATCGAAAGTAAGATGCGTACACATAAATAGTGAGGGGGGGGGGGGGGGGGGAGGGGGTTGCCTTCGTTAACGTTATAGTGAACTGATGACGTCAAAATTGTTTTCTAGGGGTCATGGATAAATGTTGAAAGAACTGTTTCAAACAGCGACGACGAAGATCCTCCCCAGATGATATTTTGGCCGGTGAAATCCGTAAACTCGGTGTCGCCATGGCTTTGCTTGATCCACATTTTGAAACTCACTGTATTTGTTTTAATATCGTTTCTTGTAATGATTTTTTTTTTCTTCATATTGCATTCTCATCTGCATTTCAAAGCTCCTGTTTTTTTTTCTTCTTCCTTTCCCCTTTTTGTTCTTGTTTTTATTGTCAGAAATTAATTAATATATTGATGATATTGATAGATAGATAGAGAGATAGATTTTATTTATTCATCATGAATATGTACCAATTGGTACAAGTCAACACTGCAAGATTACGATAATAACAGCGTGAAGAAAAGATGAATCGAATAAGTTTTTAAAAAAAACTTGTAGACCTGATCCACCTGCTTGACTTGCATTAAGTCACAACAACAGAGTATCTAAATTTTACCAAAAGACTAGTGAATGTTTACAAACAGTCGAAACAAATAAGAAAAGAAAGTGA
This sequence comes from Protula sp. h YS-2021, assembly GCA_949752745.1. NCBI lineage: Eukaryota > Metazoa > Annelida > Polychaeta > Sabellida > Serpulidae > Protula > Protula sp. h YS-2021. The sequence goes on along the minus strand of OX457030.1, from coordinate 73,122,977 downwards.
TTTAGGACACCCTATTTAAGAATGAACCAATATTTATAAATTCAGATATTTATCAAACACGAATTGCTTGTATTTCATTTTAAAGGAATTTAAATTAGAAGCATTTCTGATGTGATCAGGAATTCCTTTGAACAATTTTACACCATAGATACTTATGCATCTAGATTTTATTGTTGTACCTGCATATTGAATTTTGAACTGATTTTTTCCACGAGTATCGTATTTGAAACTTTTGCTATGAAAACATACTTGGACATTTCAAGGAAGAGCGGCTTTGTAAGCTTTGTACATTATAATTAATACTTTTAAATCTACCAAATCATAAAATTTGATCATTCGTAACTTGTAGAACAGCTCGTTTGTATGGGCATATTTACTAACTTCACAGACTATTCTGACTACTTTCTTTTGCAATTTGACAATTGAATTCGTAATACATTTACTTGCAACTCCCCAAATTTCGCTACAGTATGTGATATAAGGCAAGAAAAGAGTACAATATAAGGAACGAAGAGCGCTTACGTTTAAACAGTAACTGGCCTTGTAAATTATGGAACAACATTTAGATAACTTTTGACTGACAAATGATACATGATCTCGCCACGTAAGTTTACTATCAATTAATACTCCGAGAAATTTTGTTACATATACTCGTTCAATACGGCAACCGCTAATCTCAGGACTTATTGTAACACTTGCACTAGTATTTGAAAAGATCATATAATTGGTCTTTTTGACATTAAGTGACAGTTTTTTTACTTTAAACCAAATATTTAATTTTTCAAGTTCACCATTTATTTTGCTACACAAAACAGCAGTATCAGGACCAGAGAAAAACAAATTTGTATCGTCTGCAAACAAAATAAACATTAACATTTTTGAAACATTACATATGTCATTTATATACAGTATAAATAAAAGAGGACCCAATATAGAGCCCTGAGGTACTCCACATTTGACCACAAGTTTTTCAGATTCTGTGTCATTGAATTTTACGTATTGAAGACGATTATACAAGTAACTGCTTATCCAATTTAATGCTACACCCCTAATACCATAATGTTCAAGTTTTTTTAACAGTAATTTGTGATTGATCGTGTCGAACGCTTTTTTTAGGTCGATGAAAACACCAACAGTTCACAGTCTATTATCTGAAGAATTTGTAATTTTTTCTAACAGTTCGACTAAGCCACGTGAGGTAGCTCTGTTATTTCTAAAACCGTACTGACATTCTGTTAATAAATTATTTACATTTACAAAGTTGTTTAATCTGACATAGAATAATTTTTCAAGGACCTTAGAAAATTCGGGCAGAAGTGATACAGGCCGGTAATTATTAACGTATTCTTTGTCACCAGACTTAAAAAAAAGGCACTACTTTAGCAATTTTCATTTGATCTGGAAACATCCCACTAGTAAACGAAAGATTACAAATATATACAAAAGGTTTTGCAATAAACTCAATAATCTGCTTAATTATCGTCATATCTAAGTTTTCACAATCCATAGACGTTTTGTTCTTAAATTTATCGACTATACCAATTACTTCAGACTCAACGACCGCTGATGTAAACATAGAATTAATATTAGAAGATTTCAGGAAATAATAAATGCATTTTTCAGGCACAGATTCAATATTGTTAGCTAATTTGGGTCCGACATCAACACAGAAAGAGTTAAAATTATTAGCAACTTTTTTACGATCTGCTACATTACAGCCCTTGGCGTCTACAAATTTATCTGGTAAGGAAGAACCTGATTTTCTCTTATGAATTGCTTCATTTAAAATGATATTGCAAACTTAAAAGATTTTACTTTGCACATGAAATGCCGATAATACAGTCCTAATAAAAAAAGTTGTCAATTTAAGTCGACAATTTAGGTTTCAACAAATAGTTTTAAGTTTAAGTTTCTTTTATGTTTTTAGTGTGAGCTGTCTTTTGCGATTTTTTCTATCATTTTTACCCGATTACCTTGCAATCGATATGCAAAATTCTTCTGCATTTTTCTCGAAACGTCCAAAGTGTGATTAGATTACAAACATCGCTGGTGGCATGGTAGTCCCAGTGGACCATTTCTCTCTTGCTAGCTCACCGCAAGAGTCATCTAGGACTGGTGGCATGGTAAATTGGTTCCCACAAGCCACTCTAGAGTAGCTCTGGTATCGGGTAATTTTTACGACTGGTAGGAACTAAATCAGGTGGGGGATTTCAGTTGCAGATAATGGAAAAAAACAGAACGAACTGAATAGAAATTCTAAAGAGATAAAAAGAATGCGTTATGTTTGTTATACTTTGTTTATTAAAAGCACTGACATTTTGGAAATACTGGAATATTGCACAGATACTGTATTATCGACGCCATCTCTGACAGGACATGTTTATAACAACGGTATTACAGCCTGCAACGGTATTATCGCCTGCATAAAAAACAAAGACCTCGCCTTCTTGAAACGGATCTCGATAGACTTTTTCAATAAACTGTTAAGGTTACAATTAAATTCTTTTTTGATTGAAAAAAATAAAACACTATTTTTATGTTCACTTTTCAACTGTTGACATTCGACACTGAAGCCGACAAGTAATGGAACACATAGTTTTTTGGGGATATGGTCGAAAGGTGAAGGACGCATGTATTACTCGAATCCGGTCGTTTATTAACGACGCTTGCCGGTCTAGTGGCATGGCAGGTATAAACATGGGCGATAAAAGGAATCTACCTTCAGGTTGCAAAAAAATCTTCCCCATTTCTCCATAGACACTCAGGATGTGCCTAATGTGTGTTACCCCCATATTTGGAGGAATTCTACTGAGGTAGATGATTCCCGGCGTGAGTTCTTTTGGCCTTTTCTTTGGTTTACGTCCAACTTCGCTTTCCGACATTTTCAGAATTTCTATTCGTACACTGGCTGTATGCATAATAACTACATGTTTTATGAAGATTGTTAACATTATCTCAAGAAGAAGAAGAAGAAGAAGAAGAAGAAGAAGAAGAAGAAAAAGAAGAAGAAGAAGAAGAAGAAGCAGAAGAAGAAGAAGAAGAAAGCAGAATATAACTTTACAGGAATCAACTGCTCCAGACAATTTATATTACACGAATCAGCTGAACAAACTGCCATCTGCATAATCAGAAAGCTTGACATCCTCGTTTCAGTCAATTTACGGTATCATTGACATAACTAACCACTCAAAATAGATGATTACTTGCTCATTTTTCATTTAACTTTGATATTTACACGTATTCTTGAAACTAATTGATTACATATTTTACCAGTAACACTTATTATAATGGATATGAAGTAAAAAAAAGATAAGTTACTATTTATTATTTTTTAACAGTAGTGTAGAAACATTGGTTCTGCTGCAGTGACGTCGCCTGCTTTGTATAAAGTGATAAATTGAGATCACTTTCGCTATAGTTGGTTGATTTGCATGAAACTTTCACTGTTTGGTTCAGTTTTATATTTAGTTTTGTTATAATGTAGTCATGGACTATTTGCGCAACAGTCAAGAAGCTTTGTTCAAACATATGAAACATTGTTTTGAAGATGATGATAACAGCAGCTCTGAAAGTGAGTCAGAAACAGACTCTGAAAGTGAGTCAGAAACAGACTCTGTTTGGTATGATATGGTTGAAGAAGTCTACGATGAATATGATACCAAATTTCAAGAAAAGGTTTCAGAATATGAAGAACAAGGGCTTGAAGATGCGCGTGAAATAGCAAGTGATGACTTTCGATCCATTTATAAGCGTCGACTTAAACAACTGTTTATGAGACTATTCAAATATACCCGACGTCTAGAACAAAACGAACATAATCAAACCATTTTAGAAGACTTTAATTACTTTGTTGATGAAAAACATTACGAGTATTCAAAGGCACTAAAGGCAGCTATAAGAAGAAACGATGCATTCTTTGAAGAACTTCTAGATGAGGAGGAGGAAGCTGAAAGAAGCGACGAAGAAAGTGATATGGATGAGGACAGTGAGATGGAAAAGAGTGAAGCAGATGAAGAAAAATAGAATTATTTGACTAAACTTTATAATAAAGACTTTGCAAATCAACAAATGTTGTAATATTGTTATAGATTTAAGCTGTGTGTATTTAAGTGTATTAATCAAACTATTCAACATATGTCTTGTTTTTTTCTGAACTGGCTGCTATTGTTGCATCAATTGCTTGAATTACAGCTTGTTGAACAACAACTTGTTGAACATGTTCAACATGTTGAACATGTTGAAGATATTCATCTTGTTCAACAACATGTTGAACATGTTGAACAACATGTTGAACAACAGCTTGTTGAACAATTGTTGTACAATTGTTAAACAACGTGTTGAAAAAAACTTGTCGAACAATACTATGACATAATATGTTCCCAAAAAAATAATAAATAAAATAAATAAATGAATAATTCGAACACATGTTTGAATGGGCTTGCCATTCGAACACATCTTTGAATGGGTGGCATGTCATTCCAACACCCGTCCCAATGGTAAAATTTTCATGCAAATCGGTCAACTGTGACGAAAGTTATTCCACTTTTTCCCTTTTTACAAAGTTGCAATGGCGGCATGTCACAATTATGCATACAGCCACATGCTTCAATAGCCTGTGAGCACTTTATAACAAAACTATACATAAAACTCAATCAAATGGCAAAATTTTCATGCAGATCGGTCAACGAAAGTTATCTCAGTTTTAAGTTAACATTTTAATGTGAATCAATTATGCATACAGCCACCGGTGCAAATAGCAAATGACTACTTAAAGTTAAAACTAGATATAAAACTGAACAAAATGGTAAATTTTTCATTCAAATCGATCAACTATAGCCAAAGTTATCTCACTTTTTCACTTTTTTTAAAGTTAAAATGGCGACATGTTACAATTATGCATACAGCTACCTGCATAAATAGCCCATGACCACTTCATGTCAAAATTATATATAAAGCTGAATCAAACAGTAAAATTTTCATTACAATCGGTCAACCATAACGAAAGTTTTCTACTTTTTTAAAAGTTACATTATGATTACAGCCACATGAGCAAATAGCCTGTGATTACTTTATGTCAAAACTAGTCATAAATCTGAATCACAGGTGAAATTTCCATTCAAATCGGTTGAACATAACAAAAGTTATCTACTTTTTAAAAAGTTACTTAAAATAAATGTTGTAAAATTTCCCAGTCTAAAATTAGATATGAGGGGATGTGACGTCATGATGATTGACAGCTGATAGACAAATTGGGCGGGGCTTCATTGTCTCTATTGATTTCATTGGATTTTCATTGGTCACATGATTCATGACGTCACGATGATGGACAGCTGATAGACAAAGTGGGCGGGGCTTCATTGTCTTCATTGATTTCATTGGTCACGTGACTGATGACGTCACTCCCTGTTTTCAAAACGGCGTTTTCCAACTACTAATAAATAAATGAAAAAAAGACTGATAACAGTAGGATAAAAGTGGGGTTTCTAAAACATATATAGTGGCGGTTCTAAAACAGGAAGTGACATCATAATGACGTCACGAGGTGTTTTAGAAGCTCCATGGGGTTTCTAAAACAGTGACGCCATTGTTTTAGAATCCCCATGGGGCTAGTAAAACAGTGACGTCATATGGACGTGATATGGACGTGATATTGACGTCATATGAACGTCATATGAACGTCATAATGACGTGATAGGGATAGTGGGCAGCCATTCAAACGGGCAGCCATTCAAACAGGCAGCCATTCAAACGGGCAGCCATTCAAACGGGCAGCAGGTTAAACGGGCAGCGGGTTAAACGAGCAGCCGGGGCAAACGGGTCTTCGTAAAAAGAAAAGGATCAACCGGGCCATCGCAAAAGCAATTAAAAGTAAGCAAGCAATGTTTCCTTAAGCCAGGCTATTTTTTAACCGCAGAGAGCTCTCTCTCCATCACAACTACGGCAGACGTGGGCTGACGGACAGATGGGAAACCTCCCCAAACGTACAAGTTCTCCATTTTATAAATAGAGAACTCATAGCTACATGGTTAGAGCTCACCTATAAGACCCCGTTAAAGTCAAAAGGGGTATAAGAAAAGGGGTATAAAAATTCCCTTTTTATTTTTTTTTATTTTTTTTATTTTTATTTTTTTATTTTATTTTTTATATTTTTTTAGCATTTCCCACACTCTCATGCATACACATACATACTAACACCATGACACGATTAGCGCTTATTTCGTATTAGTGGGTGGCTCTTAAAAGAGCCGGGAGGTGTTGGTTTTCTCCTGTTGCTGCTGCTGCCGGTCTCCGGTTTAATAGAACTCTACAATATCTTGGATGGGTCTTGCGCAGTGGGTCAATTGTTGATTGTTGAATATAAAATGGACCGTTTTAAGCCCACAGGTAAAACATCCTGTTGTGTACTCATCATAAAGCGCTGCTAGCTGAGTCCAGAGTGCAGCACAATAAATGCAGGATTGATGTCCCCAGTCAACAGCAATGACATGATCGGGACTTAGCATGCAACAACATCCAATGCATATGTCTAAGTTCTGCTGGAGGAAGAATCTTGCCCACGCTGGATACTCCTCCTCTTCAAGTCTTGACGGGATCGACTCTCCCAGCATGCTGCAGCGGAAATACGCTTCGACGTAATGTCCTTCTTCGATGTTACGCAACCGCTTTCCAAGCGTCACCGTCCTGTTGTAGAAAACCGGAACGTAGAGGACCTGGGCGTTGGCCGGGTCCGGCAGCAGCTGATAGAAGAAGAATCTCGCAGGTTTGTTGACTGGTAGAGTCATCGACACATGCACCTCCCGTACTTCCCTAAGCGTTAGGGCATCGTTTAAAGCGAAGAACAGCTCCATCGTAGTGAAAGTTCAAAGCGGTTGTGAGCCTGAACTGAAATGACTAGCAGTTATATACCACCTCAAGTGAGAACCCCCCCCCCCCAGGGGTAGAAGCAGACTGACTGCATAGAGTGTGAGGACATCCCCCCCCCGAGATAGAAGCAGACTGACTGCATAGAGTGTGAGGACCTCCCCCCTCGTTGCCAGCATATAATGCGAGGATGGCCGCTAGTATGTAGTAGTATATAAATGGGGGTTAAAGGCCACATTTCCCACAACAAGCAGCAAGATGTCTGCAACTCGTACAATCAGAGTGATGCGAAACGGCAAGGCAGTTACGGTGACGACAGAATGCTTCAAGTGTCGGGTGTGGTTAGAATATCCAGGACAACCACACAACTGCCCTGTACACCACAATGCACCATGTCGGTACTGTTGCAAAACCTGTGGTGGTTTGCTATGGTACAAGTTTACGGCAACATTACCTGGACCAGAGCCATGCACAGACTGATGGTGGTGCGGTGCGACGCTGAGAAACTTCAAGTATTACAATTTTCATCCTTTCAAGTGCTCAAGAAGACCTTTCACGATGGAGCAGTTTTAGAGATACCAGTGTAGTTGCGGAAACCCGACTTGTTGGTGAAGAGCCAACTTACTAACATCTTTCGGCCCTTCTAAGGGCCATCCTCTGTTGTGGAATGAAAACGCAAATTCTGTCTATGTATGAGTGTGTATAAAAGGGGGATGTCTGAGATTACATTTCAGCATTTCAGTTTCAGCAGTTGACGTAACAACAACAACCAGCTAAGATGAAACGTGAAGAGCATGGGAAAGGAGCAAAGAGACAAAAGATGGAAGAAGATGACATTTGGCCATACGATCCAGTTCAGTGTACGGAATGCAATGTGGAATTTCCATCTATGTATACTTATGAGACACATACATGTAGTAAAGCTGAGATGAAAACTTTAGTGAAACATGCTCGTGAAGAGCATGGGAAAGGAGCAAAGAGACAAAAAATGGAAGAAGATGACATTTGGCCATACGGTCCAGTCCAGTGTACGGAATGCAATGTAGAATTTCCATCTAAGAATACTTATGAGGCACATGCATGTATACCAGCTGAGATGGAAAATGTGCGTCATGAAGAACATGTTTCAAAGATACAAAAGACAGGACAAGTAGGGAGAGGTAGAAGGGTTAGTCTTGGTGAAAACGCGCAGGAAAAACGGTTTGAGTCTGAGGATGGATCGGATTTACTGCTTGTAATGCGAGAGCAAGAGAATGGTATCAAGACACATTTGTTGAAGACTTTAAACCATGGAATAAAATAGTACATTGTAGCGCATGCACGTTTCAAGAAACTGACAGCAAATGCTGAAGGTGTTATAGTAGAACAAGTGGATAATGCATTTATCAGCAGTCCAACATATGCAGCATACATTCCAGCAGATATTCAGCAGGACTTGCCAGAAGCCTATAAAGAATTATTTACCAAGTTTGACGAACATGAGCGACCAGGCTCTGGCTGGGTATTGGATAACATACTATACACTGAAGTACATACAGCTACGTTAATGCCCCTGGAAGCAGTTTTATTCCACTGCCGAAGAAAGTGAAGAAAACAAAGGGTGTGATAAACATTTGAGAATGATGACAACAAGTGTTTCTTATGGTCAGTATTGGCTTACCTTCACACTTAAAAAAGCAACCCAAGTCGCTTGAAACTACACAAACCATTTGAGAAGGAATTAAAGGTAGAGGGTATGACATTTCCGACACGAATTACTGACATTCCAAAGTTTGAAAAGGAGAGCGATGTAGCCATCAACGTGTTTGGATATGAACAAGATGTAGTTGTTCCAATACAACTTAGTCGAAACGTCAGTGCGAGCGAAATCAACTTACTTCTGATTAGCAATGACAAGACGAGGCATTACTGTCTCATCAAGAATTTTAGCAGACTTATGTCTTATCGATCAAAGCATAAGCGTGCATATTTTTATTGTTTCAACTCTCTTCACGGGTTTGTACGACAAGATAAGATAAGCATCGTGAAGTGTGTGACAAGAATGGAGCGCAACGTTTATCATTTCCCAAGCAACCCTTCATCAAGTTCAGGAATGTAGCTAAACAACAGCGAGCACCGTTTGTGATTTATGCCGACTTTGAAAGTTTCACGCAAAAGCATGAAGAAAGGGACAAGTATCAACATCATCGTCCAAACAGCTTTGCCTATGTGGTTGTGAGCCAGTACGACACACGTGCACCAGTTGTGTTTCGAGGAGACAATGCTGTGAAAGTCTTTTTACAGTATATGGTGAATGAACGTGATCGTATTGTACGTGGTTTAGAGCAACCAAAGGAAATGGTGATGACTCGTGAAGACAAAGAGAATTTCAAGAACGCTGTCGATTGCTACATTTGTCATGAGCCTCTAGGAGCAGATCGTGTGAGAGATCATGGCCATATCAATGGCAAATATCGCGGAGCAGCGCATAGTGAATGCAACTTACAATTCCGACTAAGAAAAGATCAGCAGGGGGATAAAGATTCTTTTATCATTCCACAATTTGCGAGGCTATGACAGCCACCTATTCATGGAGGAAATTGGGAAATTCAAAGATGAAACGATTACAGTCATTCCCAACACCATTGAGAAATATATTGCATTCACCATGAGCAATCTGAAATTTACAGACAGCTTTCAGTTCATGAATACCTCTACAGAAATTGGTGTCCAACCTTGCAGCAGAAGGGAAAGATAACTTCTACAACATGATCTCTCACTTCACGACAGTGACCAACAAGATTTGCTGCTGAGAAAGGGAGTGTACCCCTACGATTACGTGGGCGACCCATCCGAGTTTGCTGAAACACAGCTACCATCAATGGATAAGTTTTATAGTCAGCTTAGCGAAGAGGACATTAGCGACGAGGATTATGCGCATGCGCAGAAGGTGTGGGATACATTCAACTGTACCACATTTGGCAAATATCACGACCTGTACCTGAAATCAGATGTGCTACTGCTAGCTGACGTGTTTGAAAATTTTCGTCAAGTATGCCTCAACACGTATGAATTGGATCCTGCTCACTACTATACAGTACCAGGACTGTCGTGGGATGCTATGTTAAAAGCTACAAAGGTGAAGTTGGAATTAATCAATGACATTGACATGTACCAAATGGTTGAGCAAGGCATACGTGGAGGAATATCTGTGATCACGCACTAGTATGCGAAAGCAAATAACCCCTACGTAGCAGATGACAATTCTGAGATACCAAACAACTATCTGATGTACCTCGACGCAAACAACTTGTATGGCTGGGCCATGTCACAAAGCATGCCACAAAGAGGATTTATGTGGGTGAGCGAGCGAGAATCTCTCGACTTCATGGGTGTAGCTGAAGATGATGACATTGGATTCATTTTGGAAGTGGATTTAGAATACCCGCATTCAATCCATGATCGTCATAATCACTACCCAGTGGCTCCAGAACGGAAATGTGTCAAGGTTGGAGAATAGTCTGAGCACAGTCAGAAGCTGCGGAATGATCTGAACATGAAAGACAAACCCAGTGAAAAGCTCATTCCTAACTTGTCTGACAAGAAGAAATATGTACTTCATTATAGGAATTTACAACAGTACGTCTCACTGGGATTGAAAGTCACCAAAGTACATCGCGCCATCATGTTTGAACAGGGCAAATGGTTAGCAAAATACATTACCTTGAACACGGAAAAGAGAAAATTGGCCAAGAACCAGTTTGAGAAAGACTTCTTTAAACTGATGAACAACTCTGTGTTTGGTAAAACCATGGAAAATGTGAGAAAGCGAATCAATGTTGAACTGGTTCACAAGGAAAAGCGGTTCAAGAAACTTGTGGCCAAACCTTCTTTCCACAAATTCAAAATTTTCAGCGAAGATTTGACTGCCGTACATTTGCGCAAAGTGGATTTGCTTCTGGATAAACCCATTCAAGTTGGCTTCACCATTCTCGACCTCAGCAAAGTGCTTATGTTCAACTTTCATTACAACTACATCATGATCAAGTATCCGAATGCCAAGTTGTTGTTCAGCGACACCAACAGTCTATGTTACGACATAGAAACGGAAGATATCTACAAGGATATGCAGCAAGATGCTGACCTGTTTGACACAAGTGACTATCCGCCAGATCACTTCCTACATTCCAACGTGAACAAAAAAGTGCTTGGGAAAATGAAAGATGAGACCGCAGGCATCTCTATTGAAGAGTTTGTTGGACTCAGACCGAAAATGTACAGTTTATTGTGTGGCGGGAAAGAAAAACATACAGCTAAAGGCATTACTCGAGCTTGCCAAAGACGCATTAAACATGCGCAGTATAGAGACAGTTTGTTCAACCAAACTCAAACGATGGCTACAGGGCACATTATTCGAAGTCATAGTCACCAGCTTTTCTCGGAGAAGATAATAAAGTAGCCCTCTCCCCATATGACGACAAGCGATATGTATTGGATGATGTCTATTCCACCTTAGCTCATGGACATTACAAAGCTATGGTATAAAAGAGGGGAGGTCCTCCAACGTAAGAGTTATTTGAGGTGTGAACATTGAAGCGTTAACATGGAACTTGGAAGTCGTAAGAGATCTGCAACTGATATGGATACTCTTGTAGATACAGTTAAAGACTTAAAAGTTAAAAATCCTACCACTACCATCAAGAAATTGAAAGTGGAGACAGCACCAAAACCACAGTCGTGGGATGGAATGCTTTCTCTAGGAAATGAAAAGTATATCAAGATTATGAAACAAAGTAATGAAGGAGTGGTAAACATTCGCAAGTACCTCAGAGATGAGGGACTGGAAGAAACCGTCCTCCGAAAAAGGGTATTTTGCTGACAATACCTGAATGGAAAATGTTGAAGAAGCAAGTGAAAAAGTGGATAAAAGGCTTCGAAGACAAGAAGACGGCTCATAAGAAGGTGTTCTCATCATGAATGCACTCATGTTTAACGGTGGTGCTTACCTTACTGTAAATGAGAGGAATGAAGTGATAATAGGTTCTCGGATAATTTCTGATTATTGGTTTAAACCTGAAGTGTGGAAAGACCTTAAAAACATACCGCTTAAACCTGGGTTTAAACGCAGACTTGAAAATAAAGTTGAAGTGTTTGTGATTGAACATGATTCTGACATGCGTGTTAGATTCTGGAGAAATCTTATCCAGAGGATTATCATGGAGTTGTGCCAGATAATCCATATGCAGATATGATTCACTTTGATATGAAGAATTGGCGCGCAGTCTTACGATTCCTATAAGCTATACAACATCCACTCTTCACCATCTTGCGAGCATAAAAACGTCTTTGCAGACAAGGAGACAGCTCATAGTTGATCTGACTGTTGAACGAGATCGAAGACTTTTTATCGGAATATGAACCAATTACACATGGATTCTCATATCTGAGAAACTTATGTGATGACATTGTGCTAAAACATTTTGGAAAGTATATCATTCTATCACCTGACGAACAATCTGTGTTCAAAGACCATCTAGAGAAGTTGAAGATACCCGGCTTTCTCCTGGCAGTCTCAAATGAATTAGAAGTGCGTGTGACTGAGAACTGTCTAGACGTGTTTTTACGCTTTCGCCAATATGACGAGCTTACAGAACGCTATGACTACATCACCCTCAACAGTGGAATGATACACTCTGTTGCAAGCATTGGATTGGAAAGAACCTGACGCTTGCGAGAGGAAGGAGTGCAACTCATGCGGAGCACCAAGTCCATTGAGCTGACACATCCCATGTGTGTTATGGTGATGGACATTGACATGAATGATCATGGATATGAACTGAAACTGTCTGAACACGAAGATGTTAAAATAATAAAGTTTGGTAATGGACAGTGTTATGCTAGTTTTCATAGCATTTACAAACGTGAGTGTAATGTCTATGATACATATATTAATTTAGATTGGTATAAATGGCATTTGTTTTATTGATGTATTGAATGTATTTGTGAAATAAAAGTTTAATGTAAAATAATTGTTAAAATATAAATAATGTATAACACAATAAAAAAAGAATGTTGTATAAAACTGCCTTGTTTATTTACAATATCCATAATAAAATTAACAATTACCAACAACTTAACTAATACAACTTAACTAATACAACATCAATAAAATAATGGTTTATAATGTCTATATACAAAATCCTTTACAACAAAATCACCATCACTTCTTCTTAATACATCAATGATTTCAAAAGGACTATGTCCTCGAGCTCTTTGAATTATATAATGTACACAATAAAATCCACATGTAGATGATATCGGTGTTTGTAATGGAACTGAATTATAAATGAAATTAAACTTTAAAAACTTATTCAAACGACTGTCTATAGGTAAAAGTCCATAAGAGTCAAAATATTCTGCAGGGTCTTCGTCATAATATACTGCCACCCAATGCTCTCCTGGCTCATCATGATCGTCTGTGTTGATGACATAGGCACAACGTTATAAAGATGGTAACTGGTCCATGGCAAACACACCTTGAAACAAGTCTTTTTTCGCGGCATCATGGGATAGTATGGCTTCTATCTGCTTCATATTCATGACTGGTAGTCGAATTGAATGCTACGATTTGCACTTATTTCAACAATGTTATCAAATTCAGCATACACTATAACATTGACTGTATTTTGCAAGGCACCAGCAAAATTCATTTCTAGACGCAAATTCCCATGTTTGATAAGGGCATAATGATCAGCACCATCATAATCAGGTGTTAAGTCAAAAGAAAATAAAGAATAACCTCTAGGCCAATCTTCCCGTTTTATAATGGAACTTTTCTCACCATCCAATCTATCAAAAGAGTTTCCAAAGCCTCAAGATATTTGCCTCGATTTATATCAAGCTTGAGAGGTTTGGATAGGACTGGTTCACCATCAGAGTAAAGCTGCATAAAGTTAAGATTAAATGTTCAAAATTGTATGGATTTCTCAATACTGTTCCAGCAAAGGATTCATTATGAACCATTGCAATGACAATACGTTTTGGTAATTGGCCTAAAAAGATGCTATCTTTCACAAAAGATGGAAAATCCAGTTGGAATAACTAAAATTTTACATTCTTTTCTATTAATAATAAACTTAGCAGGACTTTTCATCAATGCTTCTGCATGTCCCAACTAAATACCTGGATTAACGCTCACTTTGCGAATGGTTAAAAACGCTTCTCTCACTTCTACTTTAAAACCATTATTTGCAGCCATTAATACATATTCATCTTTTTGTCTATGTAAACGTAATTTCACACAAACCCCATTGGGAAGATAACGATCCTGCTCAAACAAATCTACCCTTAAACCACCTGTAAGCATAAACTCACGGCTTAGACGTGTATGCAGATAACGATTATGTAAACCATTATTTCCTGTTTCAGCTATATCACCACCTTCAACATTTACATGAAAACCTGATACATATCTTTCATGATCAGCTCTTTTCACCTCATGAGTATTCATTGACCCGGCAGTATCTTTATAGATGAGACGCATAGAGCGCTCAGAATGGAGACTTTCTTTCGAGTCATGAATGAGATGAGATATGATGCTGGTATAACCATGGGTATTGTTACCATGTGATATTAAAAGATCATTTCGAAATAGTTCAATATTGGACCATAACCCATTTAACAAATCATTGATACATGACACGTTATCATCTACACCACACAGTGTTCCATCAGCCTTTACAATGCAACATACAATATGGAGTTTACTGTTCTTTAAATCTAGATATTCTTCTGTACTCGCAGGAATGTAGAATTCTATTGGAGCACCCTCTCTAATGGTAGTCATTGGTTGATAGTCTACATTATAACTTTTTTCTACAGCAGTTTGCATTGGTGGTATGTGAAACCATTTTAATGGAGAAAGACTACATTCACAAGAATGATTATGAATTAAAGACATGATTAAAAAATATCTTTCTTATATTTTGTTGATGTTATCCGTTTAGCTGCCTTTCGCCTTCTGACACGTTTTGCTCGTTTCGCTCTCTTTTGTCCTCGTAATCCACCACCAAACATACGTTGTGCTACTCGACCTGTAACATCTTTCGCGACATCTTTTGCAGCCTTTTTAAGATGTGGTGCAACGATTTTAGCCCCTGCCTTAAGCAGTGGAATAGCTTTGCGAGCCAATGATCCCAGTATTCAACGAATACCATCTCCATATTGTATTGACGCTCTTTTAAATCCTGGCAATTCTCCACCTAAAATTCCACACCTTTCATTCCCTTATACAAAGGCTGATCTGCAGCATAGAGCCATAAAATGGTTTTTGGAGAGGGTTTAATTAACTTTCGTTCTAGAATTTCTCTAACTAGAGAAGTTTTACCACTGCCTGTAGTTCCAGAGACCATACATGTGAATGGATGCTTCATTTTCGAATATCTGTTTCTTTCACCCAACTGTTAAACTTCTTTGGCCAACCTAACCACTTCACAAATAATTCTTTAACACCTCGTCTTTTTCGTGTTTTCAAGACCTTTTCAATTCTGTAGACTGATTCAATATCTTTTGTCACTTTCTGCAGTTCTTCTTCATAGAAATTTCCATCAATATCTTCATCCAAAAAGTCCACTTTATATGATAATCCCGTTGAAATACATATTTCATGTGAGAAATGCGAACCTGATCACCAATTTTAAATTTGTAGGGTTTTTTCTTCTTTGGTTTCAATTTCAATTTGTCTACATACATATACTTCCACACTTTCGATTCTATGTCTTTACGAATATCTGCAGGAGCATACTTATTAGGGAGGGAGCCATGAGGTCTATGGTTGTAATTATACACAAGTCTGGAAGGATGTCCATATATCGATAAGTTTGATTATGTAGGAAATATCGATACATCATTCCTTTTAGAGTACGAATGACTCTCTCAGCAAAGTTGGCTTTGGTTTCATTCTTTGTCGTATAGGCATGTATTCCCTCCTTCTTCAAAAATGCTTTTACCCATCTGTTTTTAAATTCAGTTCCTTTATCCGACCTTAGAGTTCGTGGTCTTCGTTGTGTTTCATGAAAAATCTTTTGAAAGGCTTCTATGACGCTGGTATGTGATTTATTAGGTGTTGGTTGCACCCATAAATATTTGGAAAACACATCAATGACAACCAATAAAAAGTGGGTGTCATCATTATAGGAAGCTATATTTCCCATATCAGCTAAATCAATATCCCACATGTCATCAATTCCACGTGTAATGACACGTTGCCTTTTAAACCTGTATTTTACAGGTTGTAGTAAGCTGAGAGCATCTTGATCCTGTAACCATTTCTTCACTTGTGAATGAGTGACTGGTTGATCATGATTTTTTTAATATGTGATAAAGTTTGTAAGGACCAGCAAATGCCCCGGGTTGGCCAGGTTTAAAGTAAATATTGGTTAAGTAGTCTTTCCACATGTTAACACTAAATGGTCAACATATCTTGCATTTTATTTTGTCAACATATCTTGCATTTTATTTTATCAACATATCTTGCATTTTATCAACACATCTTAAATTTTATTTTATCAACATATCTTAAATTTTATTTTATCAATTCATTCAACATATCTTACAAATCAAGTATTGATACAATGGTATGAATAATTGGAGTCCATTGATCTTCAATGTATATTAACCAACTACTTAATTCATCAAATGTGATAGCATCTACACCATATTTTTCACAACGTTGATTTGCATTATCTAACACTTTATCTAAATGAATGTAATATTTAGCTTCATTCCAATATGTATAGACACATGTAGAATGACACATATGTTCTAAAAACTCTTCATTTTGACAAGCAGGACATACTTAACATGCAAACTTTTTTACAGCTAATAAAATTTCTTCACGATATGTTTTTTTGCACAATATATTGTCTCAATGTAATATCTGCCATTATACTGCAATGTAGATTAACCACTCTCTCACTTCATCAAACAGTCCTCAGCTCCGTCAATGCACTCTTTGATGAAATCCTCGCGTAAGTTTGGTACGTTTAACGTGGAATGAGCAAGTTCCCAATAAATGTCAAAGTGCTGCAGTTGTTGTTGAATAGATCCAAAACGTGCCAGTTCACTTATCATGTAGTCCACATACTTGTCCTTAAAACACGTTTCTGCATCCATCTTTCACATGTCCATATAACACGTCTGCACAATATGACGGCTGGTAAGCAAATGACTCTCAGTCTTACTCCGCAGAAACAGTTAGAAGCCGCAGAAGTTGTCTGGTTCACACAACTTGCAATTGTACTTGTGGCAGTGACAATCATTATCCTCAGCATAACCCTAAGCACCACAATATTCACAGGTAAGTCCAAGTTGATTTTGCACATCCATATTCTCCAATTGAACTTCAGCCAGTCTTTTCTTGGATAACTTTGACACTTTCATCCGATTGTCCTTTTGCAGCTTGATAGGAGTTTTCTTGCCATGACATTCCGTACATGGCAATAAGGTTGAGTTAATGCTATCCATCTTCTGAAGCAATGTCTCACATTCACCATCATTCATGTCGATGAAATACTTGTATTCTTTCCCTTCAAACAGTGATGTTTGCACAAAACTCACATAGCGCATATCCAAGTATGAAATGACTTCAAGCCACTTCGTTTGCGTTAAGTTCAGTTTGAAGCCAATGTCGCGTAATCTTGCTAAGTTCAGACACACAATCTTCCACAAGGATGTGATAAAGCAAGCCATCTCTGTCCACGTTTGATTCGAATAAATAACCCAAATTGTCCATGCTCCATAGTAATGGTTAAGTTTGCACTAATTTTAAAGCTGCTTGTCTTCTCCATGGCTGCGCGTTGAATGATGACTGCACTTGACACCTCAATACTTTTATATGGACATTACATGTATGTTTTCATGAGATGTTTGCAAAATCGCGGAGTGATCTCGTTGAAACCATCCAGAAAGGCTGTTGGCAAACCGTCTGTTAGAGATTGTCTCATGACGATCACTAGAAAGTCTCCTCGTTTGCGACTCTCAATTATCCATTGAAAGAGCATTGGCATGGTGAAATGTCCTTTTTCATAGAGGTAGGCCATCATATCATACACCTTAATACGTTCTTCAAGGTACTTGAAGCCATGTAGTATGACCTATGCACATTTGGAATCGCGATCCTCATCAACACACTTTTGCGCCGGTAGACATAAAGTCTTAAAAAATTCCTCATGAAGACTTCTAATAAATTGAACGAAACGTCGGGTCATTGCTTTGGATAACTGTGGCTCTGACGCGAGAAGATGCTCTGTTTCCTTCTAGCATGTAGATAAGCTGAATGACAGTGTTCACTTCTTCCGTTAGGTACATGTATGTGTGTTGATCGAAAAAGCCTTCTTCACCTAAACGCCATAAAATGTTGCAGTCGATCAGAGGAATCACTGCTTGAAAATTTCGTTTCAACAGCGTGACGTCTTCCTCAGTAACAGGAATAGTTTTGCTCAATTCAAATTTAGATTTGAGCTGCTTGTCATCGTCGTCGCTGTCGTCATTGTCGTCATCGCTGTCGTCATCGCCGTCGTTGTCGTCGTTGTTGTCACCGTCGTTGTTGTCATCGATTGACATGACCACTTCTTCCTCAAGATGCTCTAGATGCGCCTGTAACTTTGTACTAAGTGGCTTGGCGCTACCATTTACAAGCGCATTTGCAGCCCAGAACGGGTAGTCAGATCCCTCAGGATCTGGCATTGCTTGCTGTACTGGCGAAGCACCTAACGCTTCCTCAGGCTTTCTTTGCTGTACTGTAGACACGTCCGACGGAGTCCCTAATGCTTCCTCCAAGGCTTTTTCAGCTTCTACTAGTGTACTTAGGAAGGCAACAGTCTCCTCTGCAGTTAAAACTGCATCTGTAAAAGCCATTGTTTCATTGCTCAACAGGTTATCAATTTCCATGCTGCTAGCTGTTGTTGCTTTTCGAGACGTCTCCATGGTTACTTAGCAATGCAATGGCCATAAAGGTGTCGAACGGACGTTTTTGTGCTACTGTCGGCGAGCCAGTGGCTTGAAGGTCGATTGGCGGGGGGGGGGCTGTCGACCAGGTCAGCTGGCGGGGGGGGGGGGCTTGTCGACCAGGTCGGCTGGCGGGAGGGGGGCGCCTGTCCACCAGCTCATAGATACAGTGGCTATCCTTACAGTGTATGCCTTAAGGTCGATTGGCGGGGCGGGGGGCCTGAAAGTCGGCTGGCCGGGGGGGGGGGTCCCTCCCTTTATAATAGCAGCCTCGCACTCTATGCAGTCAGTCTGCTTTTGACCGTTGATGAGATCACATCTCAAAATCTCAACATGCAGTACAAAGAAGAGTTTCTTTCTGAGCAACGTCGCCAGAAATATTATCTAACGGATAAAGATGTTAATCTTTTTGAAGAGATTTTCATCGATTACCAGATGTTTCTATTTCGATAGTGGAGAGATTTTTAGAGGGCCAACCCGCAGCGGGAGTACAACCGGTTTGGCAGGGCGGCGGAGCAAAGCCACAAGAGACTGAGGGAGCATTCGCCTGAGAGGTTCCGGCACCCGTCGCCCTGCCAGGAAGCAACGCCAGCCAAAGCCACAGCGGCGGCGATGACGACAGCGACTTCTCCTGCCAAAGCGACTCCTGCCAAAGCCACAGCGTCGACGATGACGACTCCGCTGAAAGCAACTCCGAGGGAACCTGATGTGACTGTCCGGAAGGTTCCGGCGGAACCAGTTACAGTGAGGCGGCGGTGCATGCCCAGCGCCACCGTTACGAGGCCGGACAGTCCGCCACCTGAGGATGAGCTAGCGGCCGCTGTCGATAGCATTTCGGATATTCCTACTATTGATCTCAGCCCCATGCAGTCGACCTCCGACTATGGCCACACCACGGAACTGGTTGAGTTGAAACTGGAGGACGGCTCTAGCAAAGAGTCAGAGCTCCAGGATGTTGTGCAGCTCTTGGACTCGATGGATAATATTCAGTACTATGACTTCTGCAATTTCGCGAGTGAAGTAGGAATTACTAAGACAGTGCACGAACAGGGCTGCCCAGAGGCTATGAAGTCCGAGCACCATTTCTGTAACGTTATGGGCAGAGGTTTCAACTCAAACAGGGCCGGGGTAGCGGCGCATAGGAGGAAGACCGGCTGCAGGGAGGATAGCGGCAGCGGCAGTGGAAGTGGCAGCGGCAGGGGAAGCGGCGGCAGGAGGAAGTGAAGACCAAGAAATCCCTCCACGGCTGCTTTTTAGCAGCCCCCCATTATTACGAAATGAAACGCTATCGTGTTATAGTGTTGGTATGTGTTTGTATGCATGAGAGTGTGGGAAATGCTAAAAAAATTTAAAAAGGGGGTCTATAAATCATTGATTTATACCCTCTTTGAATCTTTAGGGGGCTCATAAGTGAGCTCGAACCATATGACTATGAGTTCTCTGCTTAAGAAATGGAGAACTTGTACGTTTGGGGGGGGGTGCCCCATCTGTTTGTCTGGCCGTCTGCTGTGTTATTTGTGGAGAAAGATAGCAAAACAAATTGCCGTCTGGGTTAAAAATACCCTGGCTTGAGAAATGAAACGCTTAATCTGTCATTGGTGTTGGTATATGCGTGTGGAGAGAGATAAAAAAATTAAAAAATGATTGTCCGTTTGTCCGTCTGCCGTAGGTGTTATGTGTGTTTGGAGAGTGAGAAAGCAAAAAAAGTTGCCGACTGGGTTAAAAATACCCTGGCTTGAGAAATAAAACGCTAAATCTGTCGTGGCTATTGCTATATGTGTGAAGAAAGAGAGAGAGTTAAAAAAAGCCGCTGTCTGGGTTAAAAAATACCTTGACTCATGAAATGAAACGCTAAATCTGTCGTGGCTATTGGTATATGCGTGTGTGGAGAGAGAGAGAGAGAGAGAGAGAGAGAGAGAGAGAGAGAGGGAGGGGAAAATAAAAAAGACTGTCCGTTTGTCCGGCTGTTCGTTTGTCCGGCTGCCCGTTTGTCCGGCTGTCGGTTTGTCCGTTCACCGTAGGTGTTATGTGTGTTTGAAGAGCGAGAAAGGTAAAAAAAAGAGTGTATGGAGAGAGAGCTCTAATCTCAGTGCTTGGTCGGTTTTAATTGCTTATGTATGTTGTCATGTGTATGGAGAGAGAGAGAGAGAGAGCTCTCATCTCAGTGCTTGCTGGGTTTCAATTGCTTTCGCAATGGCTTGGTTGGAGAGTGAGAAAGCAAAAAAAAAAGAGTTGTTGCCTGTGTAAGCGTCTGGAGAAAGAGAGATAAAAAAATTTAAAACAACTGTCCGTTTGTCCGGGTGTCCGTTTGTCCGGGTGTCCGTTTGTCCGGGTGTCGTAGGTGTTATGTGTGTGTGTGTGGAGCGAGAAAGCTAAAAAAAGAGTTGTTGCCTGCCGTAATGCATGGAGAGAGCTCTCTGGGTTAAAAATAGCTTGGCTTAAGGAAACATTGTTTGCTCATTTTTAATTGCTTTTACGGAAATCCATTAGTGATGGCATATGGATGTGAAGAGCGAGAAAGCCAAAAAAGAGTTGTAGCTGTGATGTGATGTGTGTGAAGAGAGAGAGAGAGAGATAAAAAAGACTGTCCGTTTGTCAGGCTGCCCGTTTGTCCGGTTGTCGTAGGTGTTATGTGTGTTTGGAGAGCGAGAAAGGTAAAAAAAGAGTTGTTGTTTCCTGTGTATGCCGTAATGTGTATGGTGATAGAGAATCGGCTGGCCCCGCGGAGCCTGAAAGTCGTGTGGCCCCGGGGGGCCTGTCGATTAGTTGGCTACATGCAGGCTTAAGTCGATCTGTGCGACGTCATTGATGGGTCGAAATACCCGGCAGGCCAGCTCTGACCATGTCTCTATGCTTAAAACACAGTTGGGGAGCTTCTGCCGTGGTGTTATGTGTCTGGAAAGAGAGGAAAAAAAGACTGCCCGTTTGTCCGGCAGTCCATTTGTCCGGGTTTCCGTTTGTCCGAGTGTCCGTTTGTCCGACTGACCCTTTACCAGTCTGTCGTGGTGTGTGTGTGGAGCGAGAAAGCTAAAAAAAAAGAGTTGTTGCTTGTATACATAGAGTGGCCTGCGGTGCGGCTGGCCCCGGGGAGTCGGAAAGTCGGCTGGCCCAGGGGAGCCTGAAGGTCGATTGGCGGGGGGGGGGGGGCCTGAAGGTCGACTGCCGGGGGTGGGGGGGGGGGGGCTGTCGACCAGCTCATAGATACAGTGGCTATCCTCGCAGTGTATGCATAAAGGTCGATTGGCGGTGGGGGGGGGGGGGTGCCTGTCGACCTGCTGTACGGCTGGCCCCGGGGGGCCTGAAGGTCGTCTTGCCCCTGGGGGCCTGTCGATCAGCTCTATCATGGCATAGATAGAGTGGTTATTCTCGCAGTGTATGCCTGCCGTGCAGCTGGCCCCGGGGGTCTGAAAGTCGTGTGGCCCCGGGGGGCCTGTCGATTAGTTGGTCGCATGCAGGCTTAAGTCGATCTGTGCGACGTCATTGATGGGTCGAAATACCCGGCAGGCCAGCTCTAACCATGTCTCTATGAGTCCCTCTGCTTAAAAAAAAGCAGTTGGAGAGCTCTCTACCCGTTTGTACGACTGCCCGTTTGTCCGACTGTCCGTTGGTCCGGCTGCCCGTTCGTCCGGGTGTCCGTTTGTCCGGTCACCGTAGGTGTAATGTTTGTTTGGAGAGCGAGAAAGCTAAAAAAAAAAAGAAAAGTTGTTGCCTGCCGTAATGTGTATGGAGAGAGAGCTCTCATCTCAGTGCTTGCTCAGTTTTAATTGCTTATGTGTTGTCATGTGTATGGAGAAAGAGAGAGAGAGAGAGAGCTCCCTGCGGTTAAAAAATAGCCTGGCTTAAGGAAACATTGCTTGCTCACTTTTAATTGCTTTTGCGATGGTCCGGTTGATCCTTTTCTTTTTACGAAGGCCCGTTTGCCCCGGCTGCCCGTTTAACCCGCTGCCCGTTTAACCTGCTGCCCGTTTGAATGGCTCCCCGTTTGAATGGCTGCCCGTTTGAATGGCTGCCCACTATCCCTATCACGTCATTATGACGTTCATATGACGTACATATGACGTCCATATCACGTCCATATCACGTTCATATGGCGTCACTGTTTTAGAAACCCCATGGGGCTTCTAAAACACCTCGTGGCGTCATTATGATGTCACTTCCTGTTTTAGAACCCCCACTATATATGTTTTAGAAACCCCACTTTTATCCTACTGATAACACACTCAGGGACACTAATTTAAGAGAAAATGGATTTACTATGCTAAATATCAATCATTTCTATAGGGCTAGAAGAGATGGTGGAATAACTATTTGAACGCAAAGGATGTGGCGGACCTTTTCTGAGAAGCGTTGCTAAGAAAAAGAATAAATTATGCGCTCTGGCTCCAGGAAAATGAAGGCCCTTTTTCTGAGGTCTCTACACCTGTGAGAACGTGTCAGACAGAGAGGGTTTATTTTTAGAGCGTCATATCAGTAGGGAGAAAACGAGAGTTCAAGCACAGGAAGTGACGTCATCATGACGTCAGGAGGTGTGCTAGAACTCTCATGAGAGTTCAAGCACAGTGACGTCATAATGACGTCATAGGGTGTTCTGAAACAGATATTAAAGCGCGCGCCCGTGTCAATGACGTCATTCGTCACGTGACCTGTCAATCATGTGTCACATGACCTGTCAATCATGTGTCACATGACCTGTCAATCATGTATATGAGGAAAATTTTCCCGATCATAAACCTTCTGGCCTGAATGGCTCAGTTGGTAGAGCAGAGGACCCGTGAGCGGACCCATGATCTGAAGGTCAATGGATCGAACCCGCCCTCGGGCATCACTTTCATATCATGGGGACCCCCCCCCCCTGGTGAAGAATCATATACCATGGGGACCCCCCCCCCGGTGAAGAATCATATACCATGGGGACCCCCCCCCCTGGTGAGGAATCATATACCATGGGGACCCCCCCCCCCCGGTGAAGAATCATATACCATGGGGACCCCCCCCCCCCCAGGATGTGATTCAACACTCCTATAAGAGCACATTGTCTGTGCACATATGCATCATTCAAGCTCTGACTGCCGTTGGTTACACATGGGAAAACAGTTGCTCTTACCTATTGTGTTGTGCTGTGCTGTTGAAGAACAAGTGAAGGATTGACTGGAATACACATAGGAGACGAAGTGAAACTAGGATGTGATTCAACACTCCTATAAGAGCACATTGTCTGTGTACATTTGCATCATTCATGCTCTGACCGCCGTTGGATACACATGGAAAAAAAAGTGAAAACAGTTGCTCTTACCTATTGTGTTGTGCTGTGCTGTTGAAGAACAAGTGAAGGATTGACTGGAATACACATAGGACACGAAGTGAAACATTGACTATTCTTTGGAAAAAGGAAGTGAAACATTAGCTATTCATTGGAAAAGAGAAGTGAAAGATTTGGTTATTCTTTGGAAAAGGGAGTGCAAGATTGGAAGACAAATTAACCAATGACTTGTGGTAAGTCATCTTTTTTTTTTTTTTTTTTTTTTTTTTTTTTTTTTTTGGTAACATTATGTTACATTATGTAACACAATGTGACACAATGTTACACTATGTTACATCATGTGACACTTTGTTACATCACGTGACTATGTAACATCATATAGTTATATGACTATTGAATTGCTATATGAACATAATTAGTCAAACGTATGTATGTCATTATCAGATCGTTCAACAGAGAAGTCGTAATGGCTCACTGGTTAGAGCGAACGACTAGCAACGTAAGAGCCCCGGGTTCGGTTCCCGGCTGGGACAAAAAAAATTTTTTTTGGTTATTTTTAGTTTTTGCTCATTTTTATGACTCTGTTACATTATATGACAACATGTGACTGTGACATCATGTGACTCTGTGACATTATGTGACTTTGTGACTTTTTTATTATTATTATTATTATAATATTTAATTAGTCATATTTCAATGGTTTCCCCATTACAGTAACCACACACATAGCATAAGTATATGTGTACAGAGTGTGGTGGAAAACCGATCGATAATTTCAGAGTGCACTCGTACAGAGTGTGGTGGAAAACCGATCGATAATTTCAGAGTGCACTCGTACAGAGTGTGAGGGAAAACCGATCGATAAATTCAGAGTGCGCTCGAGTGTGGGAACAATCAATAAATTTGAGAAGGAATGGGATTTTCCCTACGTTAAGTCTAATGTTATGTTCTAAAGTTATAGTAGTTGGAAAATGACACTTCTAAAGCACATTTAACAAATGTAGTTTTTAACACCATATAATATATAAAATAAGTTTGAACATTTTAGCATGCTACTTATTTGAATGTTCTAAAGTTATAGTAGTGGGAAAATGGTGGTTCTAGACCAACTTTAACAAATTTAGTTTTTAACACCATATGATATATAAAATAAGTTTGAACATTTTAGCACGCTACTTATTTGAATATTCTAAAGTCATAGTAGTGGAAAAATGGTGGTTCTAGACCAATTTTAACAAATTTTGTTTTTTGACAAAATATGATGTATAAAATAAGTTTGAACATTTAACCATGGTGTAGTAGGGTAAAAATGGTGGTTCTAGACCAATTTTAACAAATTTTGTATTTTGACAACATATGATGTATAAAATAAGTTTAAACATTTTACCATGGTGTAGTAGGGTAAAAATAAGGGTTCTAGACCAACTTTAACAAATTTTGTTTTTTGACAACATATGATGTATAAAATAAGTTTGAACATTTTACCATGGTGTAGTAAGGTAAAAATCAGGGTTCTAAACCAACTTTAACAAATTTAGTTTTTTACACGTTTCAGACGATTCTACCACTTGGTTGATCGGTTGATTGTTGGAAAATGAAAAGTAAAAATGTGGATAGTTATGTAGGAAAACTGCGCCCATTCAAAAGACGTGTTCGAATGGCAAGCCCATTTTAAAGACGTGTTCGAATGGCAAGCCCATTTTAAAGACGTGTTCGAATGGCAAGCCCATTCAAAACACGTGTTCGAATAATTTTTGAAAGATATTACGTCGTGGTATTGTTCAACAAATTGTTCAACATGTTCAACAGGTTCAACATGTTCAACATGTTCAACATGTTCAACATGTTCAACTTGTTCAACATGTTCAACATGTTCAACATGTTCAACATGTTCAACTTGTTCAACATGTTCAACATGTTCAACATGTTCAACATGTTCAACATGTTCAACATGTTCAACTTGTTCAACATGTTCAACATGTTCAACATGTTCAACATGTTCAACTTGTTCAACATGTTCAACATGTTCAACATGTTCAACATGTTCAACTTGTTCAACATGTTCAACATGTTCAATATGTTCAACTTGTTCAACATGTTCAACATGTTCAACAAGTTGTTCAACATGTTCAACAAGTTGTATATAAAGCTATGTTGAAAGACTTTCTCTTCATTTGAATAGTGTAGGTTGAACCGAAAGGATGTATAAATGCAACATTTGTTCGAAATCTTACAATTAGCTGCAAAGTCGCATATGGTAAAGTTATTTCTAAACATTTTAGGACATAGTGTGTCCAACCTCGAGTGTGACAGCTCCCTATAGAGCATAAAAGGTACCTACCCTCAGACATAACGCACATTCTGTATCAAGATACTGAAGAGTGAACATGTCTGCAGTGAGTGAACAACAACTACCATCTATGGCAATGCCTGCAGAAAATTCTATAGCAAAGCCTGAGACAATACCTACAGCAAAGTCTAAGGCAATGCCCATGGTAAAGTCTAAGGCGAAGTCACGTCAGCAGCGTCAAAAGCGACCACATCTTAGAAAGATAAAAAGAGATGAGTTACCAGCTATGACGCCGCCGTGTAAAATGCGAAAAAATACGACAGAGCCTAATATGAAGCGAGAACCGGAGCGTAAAGCTGATACCACCATGAAGAAGATGCGTGTAGACGATTCACCGGTTATGATACCCATTAATGGAGAAACATATATTAAATTGGTGAATTATCAACAGAAAGTGATGGTTAACATTCGTAAATATATTACGAATCATGCATCTGGGAGGTTATATCCTACCAAGAAGGGAATTTTATTGTCATTGAAAGACTGGCACATGTTGAAGAAGCAAATGACGTCAGTGGATCTCATGCTTCAGAAAATGGATTTGTATAAATGCAGTGACTGTCAGAAGATGGTTGAGTAGACAGGGAGATGACTGTATACAGTTTTAACAGCATGACGAGCTTAATAAATGCTTTGATTTCATCACAGTGCAGAAGATTGGACCGAAGGTTTTGAAGCTTGACAAGAACTTAGCTTTGACTCATATGAACATGTACATTTGATATGTAGTTCAAATTAAATTGTCTTCATATGTAGACTATGAAATTAACATTATCTATGTTCATGTGAAGTCAGTTGTTATAAAATTTTAAGTTAAGTTCTTCTGCACATGTATTAACATAATATGTATTTGAAATAGTTTTGTTTTTATCATAATTGTACATAGTTGTAATGTTCAATAAAAACACATATGATGCTTTTCAACTTTTTATTTTTCTCATACAATACTTGGATATAATACATAATAAAACAATACTTGGATATAATACATAATAAAACAATACTTGGATATAATACATAATAAAACAATACTTGAATATATTACATAATAATACAATTCTTGAATATAATACATAATAATACAAAATTAACTATAATACCCAATATATGATATATGGTTTAAGGGTCAATTAAAACCATGTCAGGAACCTTACGACTTTATATGTTGCAAAGCAAGACATATATTACACAGCGCTTAAGTTAATAAAATGTTACAACATTTATAAAGTCTTTATTATAAAGTTTAGTCAAATAAGTCTATTTTTCTGCATCTGTTTCACTCTGTTCACTGTCCATGCCACTTTCTTCGTCACTGCTACCATCCTCCTCCTCCTCCATATCTAGTAGCTCTTCAAAGAATGCGTTGTTTTTCCTTATAGCCGCCTTTAATGCCTTTGAATACTTATAATGTTTTTCATCAACAAAGTAATTAAAGTCCTCTAAAATCTTTTGATAATGTTTGCTTTGTTGTAGACGCTGGGTATAGGTGAACAGTCTCATAAACAGTTGTTTTAGTCCATGCTTATAAATGGGTCGAAGGTCATAACTTGCTATTTCACGCGCATCTTCAAGTCCTTGTTCTTCATATTCTGAAACCTTTTCTTGAAATATGTTATCATAGTCATCGTAGACGTCTTGAACCATATCATGCCAAACAGAGTCTATTTCTGACTCACTTTCAGAGTCTGTTTCTGACTCACTTTCAGAACTCCTGTCATCAGCATCCTCACCACACTGCTCCATATGTTTGAGCAAAGCTTCTTCGCTGTTGTACAATGCACCACATTCTGCACAAGCATGTGCATTCTTTTCAGCTATGTTGAGGCTTTGACTTTCCATAGAAGACTCATCTAAAGTTTCCGTGAAAGGTAGTTTTACAGGGTTTTCCATATCCGATTCTTCATCCACTTCTGAAGCGTGAGCAACCTTTAAGTGTCTTTTAAGACTTTGCGGCCAATTGTAAGATTTCGAACAAATGTTGCATTTATACATCCTTTCGGTTCAACCTACACTATTCAAATGATGAGAAAGTCTTTAAACATAGCTTTATGTACAACTTGTTCAACATGTTCAACAACATGTTGAACAACAACATGTTGAACATGTTGAACATGTTGAACATGTTGAACAAGTTGAACATGTTGAACATGTTGAACATGTTGAACCTGTTGAACATGTTGAACAATTTGTTGAACAATACCACGACGTAATATCTTTCAAAAATTATTCGAACACGTGTTTTGAATGGGCTTGCCATTCGAACACGTCTTTAAAATGGGCTTGCCATTCGAACACGTCTTTAAAATGGGCTTGCCATTCGAACACGTCTTTTGAATGGGCGCAGTTTTCCTACATAACTATCCACATTTTTACTTTTCATTTTCCAACAATCAACCGATCAACCAAGTGGTAGAATCGTCTGAAACGTGTAAAAAACTAAATTTGTTAAAGTTGGTTTAGAACCCTGATTTTTACCTTACTACACCATGGTAAAATGTTCAAACTTATTTTATACATCATATGTTGTCAAAAAACAAAATTTGTTAAAGTTGGTCTAGAACCCTTATTTTTACCCTACTACACCATGGTAAAATGTTTAAACTTATTTTATACATCATATGTTGTCAAAATACAAAATTTGTTAAAATTGGTCTAGAACCACCATTTTTACCCTACTACACCATGGTTAAATGTTCAAACTTATTTTATACATCATATTTTGTCAAAAAACAAAATTTGTTAAAATTGGTCTAGAACCACCATTTTTCCACTACTATGACTTTAGAATATTCAAATAAGTAGCGTGCTAAAATGTTCAAACTTATTTTATATATCATATGGTGTTAAAAACTAAATTTGTTAAAGTTGGTCTAGAACCACCATTTTCCCACTACTATAACTTTAGAACATTCAAATAAGTAGCATGCTAAAATGTTCAAACTTATTTTATATATTATATGGTGTTAAAAACTACATTTGTTAAATGTGCTTTAGAAGTGTCATTTTCCAACTACTATAACTTTAGAACATAACATTAGACTTAACGTAGGGAAAATCCCATTCCTTCTCAAATTTATTGATTGTTCCCACACTCGAGCGCACTCTGAATTTATCGATCGGTTTTCCCTCACACTCTGTACGAGTGCACTCTGAAATTATCGATCGGTTTTCCACCACACTCTGTACGAGTGCACTCTGAAATTATCGATCGGTTTTCCACCACACTCTGTACACATATACTTATGCTATGTGTGTGGTTACTGTAATGGGGAAACCATTGAAATATGACTAATTAAATATTATAATAATAATAATAATAATAAAAAAGTCACAAAGTCACATAATGTCACAGAGTCACATGATGTCACAGTCACATGTTGTCATATAATGTAACAGAGTCATAAAAATGAGCAAAAACTAAAAATAACCAAAAAAATTTTTTTGTCCCAGCCGGGAACCGAACCCGGGGCTCTTACGTTGCTAGTCGTTCGCTCTAACCAGTGAGCCATTACGACTTCTCTGTTGAACGATCTGATAATGACATACATACGTTTGACTAATTATGTTCATATAGCAATTCAATAGTCATATAACTATATGATGTTACATAGTCACGTGATGTAACAAAGTGTCACATGATGTAACATAGTGTAACATTGTGTCACATTGTGTTACATAATGTAACATAATGTTACCAAAAAAAAAAAAAAAAAAAAAAAAAAAAAAGATGACTTACCACAAGTCATTGGTTAATTTGTCTTCCAATCTTGCACTCCCTTTTCCAAAGAATAACCAAATCTTTCACTTCTCTTTTCCAATGAATAGCTAATGTTTCACTTCCTTTTTCCAAAGAATAGTCAATGTTTCACTTCGTGTCCTATGTGTATTCCAGTCAATCCTTCACTTGTTCTTCAACAGCACAGCACAACACAATAGGTAAGAGCAACTGTTTTCACTTTTTTTTTCCATGTGTATCCAACGGCAGTCAGAGCATGAATGATGCATATGTGCACAGACAATGTGCTCTTATAGGAGTGTTGAATCACATCCTGGGGGGGGGGGGGTCCCCATGGTATATGATTCTTCACCAGGGGGGGGGTCCCCATGGTATATGATTCTTCACCGGGGGGGGGGGGGGTCCCCATGGTATATGATTCTTCACCGGGGGGGGGGGGTCCCCATGGTATATAATTCTTCACCAGGGGGGGGGGGGGTCCCCATGATATGAAAGTGATGCCCGAGGGCGGGTTCGATCCATTGACCTTCAGATCATGGGTCCGCTCACGGGTCCTCTGCTCTACCAACTGAGCCATTCAGGCCAGAAGGTTTATGATCGGGAAAATTTTCCTCATATACATGATTGACAGGTCATGTGACACATGATTGACAGGTCATGTGACACATGATTGACAGGTCACGTGACGAATGACGTCATTGACACGGGCGCGCGCTTTAATATCTGTTTCAGAACACCCTATGACGTCATTATGACGTCACTGTGCTTGAACTCTCATGAGAGTTCTAGCACACCTCCTGACGTCATGATGACGTCACTTCCTGTGCTTGAACTCTCGTTTTCTCCCTACTCATATCCAAATAAAGCCCTTAGATTGACTTGTAAATTCATACTTCATAATTTTTTTTATAAATATCGGTCACAATCCAGTGGCTTTAACACTGCTTGTTGTTTGCAATCTAGGACTTAAATATATTTTTGAATTTTATATAACATGTGAAATTATCTGCAAGAATAAAATTATTTGCAAGAATAAAATTTATTTTTTGTTGTGTAGCTTATTAAATCACATTTGTGTACACAAATTGACAGCATTATTGGACCATTCAAACTAAAAAACCTCGCTTATATTAAAAAGGAATTCCCAGGGAATCCCAGAACAGCCAAAAATAAATATGCCCATTTTAATTTTGAAAAATGTTTCAAGTGTCTTAATAAAAAATGAAATTGGATAAGCAGTCCTGTTCTCGAATGTTAACCCCAAAAGATCGACTCATTTGCTGAACTATAGCCCTAAAAACTGTGTAGAGAAACAGGTGCCCGCCCAGGTGGATGTCTCTGACGTCACAAATTAGATTTGTTTTTACTCTGATCATTTCCGCTCTGCTTTTATCGCCAGTTTTGAGTAAATTTCGGTGAAATCCCGCCAAATAGAAAGTTCAAGTC
The DNA here is from genome assembly GCA_949752745.1 of Protula sp. h YS-2021. Lineage (NCBI taxonomy): Eukaryota > Metazoa > Annelida > Polychaeta > Sabellida > Serpulidae > Protula > Protula sp. h YS-2021. Next base: position 73,091,339 of record OX457030.1, on the reverse strand, counting down.
TGGATATCATATCGACAGTTCAATTGTCAATGTAATCGTTTAAAGGTCTGACAAAATGCTGAAGTGTCTGCCTTTTTGGAAGGCGTGCAATCGGCATGTTGAATATATTGACAAACGCCACTGCAATTTAAATTCAGTTCCTGATGATGTTATGCGATATTCCAGAACTCTAGAGGAGTTACTGTTAGACGCAAATCAAATCAAAGAATTGCCAAAGGTATGTAAATTATGTTTTCGTGAATGGACGTGATCGCTCTTTCTGAAAACTTTAAACCACAATCTGACAACTTCGCGAATAACTGGGCTAGCTCCGAGTAAGCTGTGACCTGTATAACATCGTATATATCTCTGTCAGAGCTACGAAGCCTTCCATTTTTCCACTTATAAGGGTCAACTTCGTATGTTCTGAGGCACGAATCCTACATACTAGTCCCTATTATTCAAACATTTACAGAAAGTTAATTCTATATACCTTTTTTTTTTTGTAAAACAGACACAATTTTTAGTGAGATGTATACAGGGTTCGCGCTGGATTCTCAGGAAAGTGTGTCAAAAAAAGGAAAGTGTGACTCAGTTGGGTCCAGAAAGACTCGGTGGTTCCGAAAAAGTGAGTCATTTCGTAAAAATGCCTAAAAAAGTGGACAAAAACTCCGCCAACGCGAACCATGTGTATATATTTTATTTGTTCATAAAAATGCAGAAAAGTTAGCTTCCGCACCCACCTGTCAAATTTTTGCTTATATTCTAGCCTTTAAATATCGTGACCAAAGTCAAGTGACCAAAAATTTTAATCAGCTGGTTATAGTTTATTTGTAAAATATAAACTATAATAGTTTAATAGATGCAGAATTACGTATAATTTTATATTGTATACCCACAATATTTGTCTTTTTATTTTTACGTTCTTTTTGAAATATCAATTTTAAAGTTTTTGATGGATAATTGCAAAAATAATTCTTAGTTTTTCATGTAATAAAGTATGCTCCATATAAACAAACAAATGTCAATTATTGCGGGAGATTCGTGGTTATTTCCGTATTATTTTCTTTTAAAGAAAGCGTAACACAGAAGTTGTATATCATTACCGTTGTACTTTGAGGGCCTTTAGCAAATGCCAATAAAGACATGAGTCATCGAATCATCTTGCATAAAGTAGCGACAGGGGTGCCTCAAAGCGAGAACAGTCAACTTGCTTATCGTTATATGGCGATTCTTTGAAGCGGTGCGTGGAAACTTTGTAGCTTAGCGTTTCTTGGAGCTAGATTTAGCTCTGAAAACAATTTTTGAAGTTACCGGATTTTGCATATAAGCCCAGTCACACTTTGGGTGTATCGAATAAAATGCGCAAAAAGTTTGAATAGAAGAAATAAAACAAAACAGCTCTATCTCCGAGTCAGCTCAATAACTTTGCATATCTCTCTGTCAGAGTTACGAATCCTTAGATTGTTCAGCTAATAGGGGTCAATTTCATATTTTCTGAAGTACGAATCCGGGATACCGGGCCTTGTTATCCAAACATTTACTCGTACAAAATAACCTTTTTGCATACAGGCACAAGTTTTAATGGGCTGCATATCTTTTATTAGGCCCCAACCTTTCGGATTGGGGCCTATAGGTTTGGGGGTCCGTCCGTCTGTCTGTCATCGCTTTATACCCCTATGAATTTGGGGGGCGGTTGGGGCCTGCTTGTGTTTCACAAATACTTACTTGTTTCTTCGTTAAAATGGAGAAAAGTCAGCATCCCTCGATCACCTGTCGAATATTTGTTTACGTTCTGGGCTTTAAATGTCATGTGGCTAAAGAAATGTGACCAGAACGTTAAATAAAGGGAATTATTGGTTTTATGTAAAACATATACTCAGATGATAAGGATGCAGAATTCGATATAAATTTATTATGTTTACCCACAGTATTTCACTTTTAGTTTCTTTCATGCTTTTTTGAAATAGTAACACAAACTTTTTGGTGAATAATTACAAAATGCACAATCAATTTTCACGTAATAAGCCATAGCCCCTGAATGTAAACAAATATGAGTTATTACGGGAGATGTTTGATTTTTTCCATTTTTTTCTTATGAAGAAAGCGTAACACAGAAGTTATGTATCATTGTCCGTTGTACTTTGAGGGCCTTTAGCGAATGCCAATAAAGACTTGTGGATCGTTGAATTTTGCACAACATCGCCACAGAGGTGCCTCAGTGCGAGCGTAGTTGACTTGCATATCGTTATATGGCGAGGATTTGAAGTATTAGTAGCGACCGACTTCTTGGAGCTAGAGTAGCTCATACGCGGAACATAAAAGAAATTGAAACTTAAAACGGGTTGTCAAAACACGATTGCGCTTTGGTGCAAGAGAAATGTGACATTTAGGCGAAATCTCTATTATTTCTTTCATTTTTTTACCCGGCTAATTTGTATTCGTAACCAGAATTTTTGCGTATTTTATTCGTGATTCCCAAAGTGTGATTTGGCTTATAGTGGTTGCAAGCACTAGAGTTAATTACTTGAAATGTTTTGTGTATTTCAGTCGTTCTTTCGATTGGTTCAGCTTCGAAAACTGACTCTGTCCGACAATGAAATCGGCCGAATTCCGCCAGATATTGCAAATTTCATGCAGTTAGTGGAACTGGACGTCAGTAGAAATGGTAAGCCGAACTAGCAACTTCTTAGATTCTTTTTGGAGAAAGTTATGCGCTTAACTAATATATCTGTTTATGCATTCCATAGCAATCGAGAGTAAGTGCTTGGATATCTTTAACCGATTATAGTGTAAGAAAAAGAAAGATTAAAATAAAACAAGAATTAGTTATTTTTGGTGTTCTTTATTGGAGTTCGTTCATTGGGCCACATTCGTGTTTCGTTGTTGTTCACTACCGATCACCTTGCCCTTTAAGGTGCATATGCACTGTGTTTCAGATATAACGGATATCCCGGAGAACATCAAATACTGTAAGAGTCTGCAAGTGGTTGACTTGAGCAGCAACCCCTTAAGCAGGTACTAAAATATACAAACAAGAAACTAGAAAAAGGGAAAAAAAGCAGTAATAGAAAAAAAGGAGGGGGGGGGGGGCGGAGGGAGAAAAACCTTGTTGAAATGGAGTATGGATCAGGCGCATCGTGGACAGCGTGGAGTGCTGCTCTGTCTTCTGGGTCTGTCCATCTGAAGATTTTTCTCAAAATTGACTGGCGGGAAATGCCCTGCTTTTGAGGCGATCGTCGTTCGAAGAAAATATCCGGTTGGGGGAGAGACGAGGGAGTGTGGACCTAGTGGAAAGGAGGTGACGTTCAAAGTTCCTCGATCCATCAATTTTAAGTACTGTTCAACATTGCGGTTTCATGTCTCTCGTTGAAAGGCCGTGATGTAGTGTCCTGAGGAGCTCAGAGCGTTTGCTGAGCATTCGCTTTGGGAATAGAACCAGTTTAGGAAGTTGAACAGGACTTGGGGATTTTCACAGAGCTTCCTGGTTTTAAAAGGACGTCAACACGACTTATGTTGTTTCACTATGGTGCCTGCTATTTTCATTATTTATCATGCGTTTTAGTCTTTTTGTGTGTGATTTGGCAGAGAGGTGATTGTCAGGGAAACAGGACAATTGCTTCCGGGTCAGCTGTTCTGTGGACTACTGCCCCCTCGGCAAAGGTCCCCGTCGGGCTATTGCCCTGACTATTTGAATTTGTTTTATGGCCAGCTCACTTCGTCGGGCCCGCCTAGTGTGTGTGTGTGTAGGGTGGGGGGGGGGGGGGGGGGGGAGAGTAATCTGTATGTATGTGTATATACTATTATTTAAAATACTGTTTGGCTCCTTACAAAACACGGTCAGCCTGTTGTGACTGACCCTTGAAGAAAGAGGAGCGAAAGCAAAAAAGAGTTCAAGTCGTAATCATTAGAGCCAATGCTCTTTTTATGGGTAACGCAGCCCTGGGATCTCTCCGAACGTCTCTAGGAGCGGCTCTGCAAGTGCGAAATGCGCAATGACATCACCACCTTCGGGTAGTAGTCTTCTGCGTTGGCAAAAATACTGTTTCTCCTCGGTTTTGATCGGATTGCTTTCAAATATTCCCCAGCCAGTCTGTCTTGAAAAAGTTACTGTTTTGGGTGGTCCTGCACAAAAGGGATTTCTTTTTTTGAATTTTGGATTAAAAATTTTTCAAAATTCTTTGGCTGGTCCTTGTTCTTGTTTATCCTTTCAGTCGCTTCTTCTCGGTGACGTCACCACACGTCGATAACAAGGACACATTGTAAATTACAATATAAATGTTAAAAAAAATTGCAATAAATAACATCAGAAACGCAAATCTTCTAGTGGTAACGTTGCTCACAGCTGATGGAACGACGATTCAAAACACTACAATTATTCCACAAAAACAAGTAACTACGAGACAATTAAAAAGATTGCAATTATTTCATAAAAACAAATAAGTACTGGTGTTAAAATGTGGGAATAATGGCAATTTGAATAAATTGTATGGACGAAAATTTAATTCATGAACGGTTGTAGAAGGCCTGGGGCCATCGTCGAGGGGGGGGGGGGGATTAGTCTATGAGGGCAGTTGCCGGGTGGGGGGGTTATCCTGGATCCAATTGGTACAGGTTATGGTTTTGTTTTTGAAAACAGAAAACACATTTGAAAACAAGAACAGTTGCTTGAAATGGTAACAAAAAGAAAAAAATAATAGCCTTTGACAGCACACAAACCGCAACCAGCACCTGAAAAAAGGCATTTAATAATGATGAACATCGCCTAATAACGGGGATTGTGGTTTTGAAACTTGCAAGTATGGCATCAGATTTCAAAGCTATCGAATTTGCATTCAAATTTAAGTTAGTGACGTCTCTACGTGGTGAATGACGTCAGATTAGGGAAATACTCTTTGCTTGGGATGTGCTACTTTGTTATTTTGAAATTCAGCTCTGTTTAGTGAACACCTCTGTGTAATAAAGATTATAGCCTATCCTATTATAGAGAGAGGTTTCACTGTATTTCATTCAGACCCGCTTCCACCCTCCCCTGTAAATATTTCATATAAACACATCTGTCGAATATTCATCCCTCGCATTTTCCACCCCATTCCTTAGTGAGTATTTGATATCGATAATCCATCGTCGAGGAGGAGGAGGGGGGGGGGGATTATTCCTGACAGCGACAGAAAATGGGTGACCACTCAGCGATCTATGCAAAGCCGATTAACACACGATGTATCACTGCGCGCACACGCTGCAAAGGCCGTATTTTATTTATTTGTTTTCTTGCAGATTGCCCGATGGCTTCACGCAGCTGCGGAATTTGACGACGCTGAGTCTGAACGATGTCTCCTTGGCCCGCCTACCTCCAGACATAGGAAGGTGAGGTGACACACGCACGCTCCCCCTCCCCCCCCCCCCCCCCGCGGCACCGGATCACAAAAACTCTCCCGCAGCCTGTAGCACTGGCAACACGAACATGAACCACACGAGCATTCGCACTGATCCGAGAAACTCCCCCCCCCCTCGCAGCCTGTAGCAGTGGCATCACGAACCTGGGAGGCGAGTGGGAGCGGTGCGCAAGGATAAGGAAGGGGTGGCACATCAGTCCAAGCGCGAGTGGTTTTATTTTCATTTCATGATTTTTTCTCTTATAATTTGCACGATAATTGTCCCCTATGCGATGCTTTCTGTCTTATAGTTACGTTGTTATGGCGATGTCAAGTACACACTTCCAGTAGTGCACAGCATGGCGTTTTCGATACTGCATGAGTGGCGAGTACAGCTGAGCGTACCTATGGCTCGTATGCATCAGATCAGATACTATTGTGTGCTTTGTACGCGCAGTGACTGTCATGAAATATACTGAAATCTCTTATAGACTGCTCTCCCCAACAGCAGCAACGTATATAGTTAAGAACGCCGAAATTTCGAACTGGCCGCAGGCATTTGAGAGCTTCGCGTTCAACTGGAGTTAGAATATGTAGTCGCAAGATCTAAATTTTTACGTTACTTTCATAGCCCCCCCCCCCCCCCTGAAAATTACGACGAAGTTTTCGCATCCAGCAGAATTGTAGAGCGTAACGTGAAGGAGGAGAAAGTGCAGGTCACAGATAGCGTGATGCAATTTGTATACGATTTTTTTCTTTAAGCGGATGTGTAATACCCGGTATATTCCTGAAGGGTGATAAAACAAAAGCAGACTTTTTGAAAAAAAAAGGACAGCCTTGAGGGTTCCGTAAAAGATCTTTTCTTTCTTTACACCCCAAACCCCCTCCACCCCCTACACACTAATCGACACCTATACACGCTAGTCGACACCGCTTCTTTGCACCCTCCCCGTACACGCACTAATTCAAACCGTTTCTTTGTACCCCCCTTCCCCACACACACAGAAGCTGACCCCGCTGACACATAATGGACTCGCCACTCGCATGTTCTCGCCGCAATAGATCCAGATCTGGGATCCGGAAGGTGTGCATTATAGAGGGATTTTACTGTATGTAATTCTTTCTCCTGTGAAATTTGACAGAATTTTATCTCTCGAATTTTGATCCTTCTCATCACAGCTTGGTGAATATTTGATATGAAATTCCCCCCGTCCGTGGAGGATTTAAGGGAAGGGGCGATGTTCACTTATACTGTTCTGTCTTAACAACTAGCCTCTGCGGCGGTTCGGCCCGTTGTTGCCTTAACAGCTAGCTTCTGCGGCGGTTCGGCCCGTTGTTGCCTTAACAGCTAACCTCTGCGGCGGTTCGGCCCGTTGTTGCCTTAACAGCTAACCTCTGCGGCGGTTCGGCCCGTTGTTGCCTTAACAGCTAACCTCTGCGGCGGTTTGGCCCGTTGTTGTCTTAACCACTAACCTCTGCGGCGGTTCGGCCCGTTGTTGTCTTAACCACTAACCTCTGTGGCCGTTCGGCCCGTTGTTGTGTTAACCATTAACCTCTGCGGCGATTCGGCCCGTTGTTGTCTTAATCACTAACCTCTGCGGCGGTTCGGCCCGTTGTTGTCTTAACAACTAACCTCTGCGGCGGTTCGGCCCGTTGTTGCCTTAACAGCTAACCTCTGCGGCCGTTCCGCCCGTTGTTGTCTTAACCACTAACCTCTGCGGCGGTTCGGCCCGTTGTTGCCTTAACAGCTAACCTCTGCGGCGGTTCGACCCGTTGTTGTCTTAACCACTAACCTCTGCGGCGGTTCGGCCCGTTGTTGTCTTAACCACTAACCTCTGCGGCGGTTCGGCCCGTTGTTGTCTTAACAACAAACCTCTGCGGCGGTTCGGCCCGTTGTTGCCTTAACAGCTAACCTCTGCCGCGGTTCGACCCGTTGTTGTCTTAACCACTAACCTCTGCGGCGGTTCGGCCCGTTGTTGTCTTAACCACTAACCTCTGCGGCGGTTGGGCCCGTTGTTGTCTTTACAGCTAACCTCTGCGGCGGTTCGGCCCGTTGTTGTCTTAACCACTAACCTCTGCGGCGGTTCGGCCCGTTGTTGTATTAACAACTAACCTCTGCGGCGGTTCGACACGTTGTGCAGGGTTCGCGTTGGCGGGGTTTTTTGTCACCTTTTGGGCATTTTTTACGAAATGACTCACTTTTTCGGAAGTCACCGAGTCTTTCTAGACCAAACTGAGTCACACTTTCCTTTTTTGACTCACTTTCCTGAGGACCCAGCGCGAACCCTGTTGTGAATTAGACGAGTTGGGTCCGGCCGCCCAACCGGATATTCCGGGAAAATTGTGCTATTGTTGTGCGAGAAAAATAGAGTTTATATCCACGTCATATCCGTTGTTTTCCTAAGTTATGGATGGTCCAGTGAAGTGGTGGTTTATTGGCTCCATCCTCTCCCCCCCCCCCCCCCCCGCCCCCTCACCACCACAAACTGTCAGCCACTGTTCACTTGGTGATGCCGAGCCTTGGGCCGCGAGCATCACTTTTTCTAGGAATTTCACTGATACCAAACTGGAAACGATTTGCGTTCTCATTTATAATTCACAAACTAAAACACTGGGTTAATCTGTTTACTGTCAGTATAAATTTCGTTTAACCCCGGCGTTTGCGGTCAGACACAGACCTCTTTTTGAAGGCCAAACTTACAGACGCTTTGTTCTCGTTCTAAGGATAGAGGTGTGTTATAACAGATTTCTTTGTTGGCAAATCTCTATCCTGCTCTCCATGCCGCCGCCGGCCTCCTCCCTCTCCCCCGCTTATACACACTACGCCCTTAAATGCAATAAAATGTGTTAATGTCATTATGCGAAATGAGTCCGAATATGGAGACGCCACACCGTGTATCTCGATCAAAGCTAAAATGGCCCGAAAAAAAATTAATAGAATTAATTACCGAAGATATTAATTAATCAGTAACACGCTAAGAAAACCGCTGTGATGTCCAGCAAGTGACGTCGTGAAGGGTAAACAAAATCAAATCGGCCAATGCATTTGATCAAAATCACTTCAAAAGCGTTCCAATAATATTGTTCAGAAGATGCATTTGACCAAACACAGAAAGCAAGAATCCAGCAGCGACCTTAAGAGGTCACCAGAACTATGCCCGTCCTAAGCGTGTCAGATCGGGGTCAAATACACAGTGTAATTAGAAGGCAGATCTTGAAAGTGGCAAACAACTGCTGTTTTACAGGAAATGTCGTATGAATTGCATGCAGGGAGAATCGGACTAGCGGAAACTTTCGTTTGGTTGTGCAGTAATTTCGAATGCTTCGTTTTCGTTGTGTAGTAGTTTAATAAGTTAGCAATTAATAAACTTAACACAAACAGGGTCCTCAGGAAAGTGAGTCAAAAAAGGAAAGTGTAACTCAGTTTGGTCTAGAAAGACTCGGCGAGTTCCGAAAAGTGAGTCATTTCGTAAAAAATGCCCAAAAAGTGGACAAAAACCCCGCCAACGTGAACCCTGACAAAGAATAGTGAAAAAATTAAAAGGCCACTTATTAATTCATTAAGTCTTTAAATTAATATAATGAATGCCTCTGAATCTTGAAATCTGGCCGTCTGGATAAAGTTGTGATGACCCGAGCCGAGTTGAGAAGGCCTCGGACTACCATGAATTTCGCGCACTGCAATGAACAAGACTGAGCCACTGGCCTTCCTGGTATTACTGGAATTACTGGGAAATTGGCAGGCGTGTATGGATGTGCAGGGGAGGGGGGAGGCGGGGCTTGGGGGGAGATTTAATACGAAATGGCAAGGATTGTGTGTAATATGTCTTTCTTGCAGGTTTAGTTGCTAGGAATTTCCGTTGCTTAGCCGTAAGCATGTATGAAATTACTACTTAATGAAAATTACGTCTGTGAAGATTGGGGGGGGGGGGGGGGGGGGGGAGAGGTGGGGGTGGGGCTAGTGTTGCCTGCCCACTTCCCCTGCGTTCGTGGGGTCTGTGTGGAGTGGGTAGGGACATACTAGACATCTGGGTCAGTCAAGCGTTGTCCTTGGTGTAGAGAACTATTGAGGAAGTATGTTACCCCCCTTCCCCCCCTCTCTCCCTAACCCTCCCCCCCGCCCAACCCCACCCCACCGCGAAAACAAATTTTGAGATGCGGTCCACACGCTGTACCGATAGTACCCCAAAACACGAACCTCCCCTCTTCACCCCCAATTCTGCCCTCTCTCTCTCTCCCCCTCCCCCGTCTCTGCTTGCGAATTGGCATGGTTGTCCTCCCAACATCGTTTGATGTTGAACAGCAAGGACCACTTCTCTGCATGACGTCACCTCGGCGAAGTGCCTGTCATGGCTTGTCACTCGACACCCCCGCTGCCCCCCCCCCCCCCCTGCTCCCTCACCTCCTCCCCCTGTCACCACCGCCAACCAGCAGCTAACTCGCCAACGCTTATTAA